>JACEGR010000847.1:0-211672 GCA_014170235.1 Listronotus bonariensis | reverse complement strand
TATTAATTGTTTATTAGAAAGATCAATAAGTAAATTAAATCTTTTTAGTTCATTTAAACCTATTATACCGTCAAAATATTTATGAAAATCGAAAAGAATAAATGTAATATCGGTGTTACTTTTAAATTCTGTGAATGCAGGAATATCGGCTTTAAAACGTACTTCCTTTTCTCCTGTACCAGTTTTTATAATTGTTGGAAAATGATAAATTTTTTCGGGATAATATTTTTCTACAATAGCGGGTTTAAGTATTGAGTAATAACAACCTGTATCGATTAAAAGTTTGATAGGTGGATTTTTATTTCGATATATGGTAGACTGTTATTAATTTCGGTATGCATTTCAGATGTTAAGTCGCAAAAGGGTTTAGGCTCGTTAAGTAAAAATTTTGTGAATCATTAGGTTCTTGATAAATTTCATTTTGGTCGTAGTTTAAGTAAGAAAAATCGGTGTTATATTGATTGTCAAAATTTTCGTATTGATTGATAGGTATTTCCGGGTTTTGGTTATATTTGTAATTATTATATATATTTTCGTTTTCAACTTGAAATTCGGTGTTATTTGAAGCGTTAGATGTATAGTTCTGTTCGTCAGTTTGAGTGACGTCAGTTTGCGTATTTTGCTCGTCTTGGTCAATTTGATAGAGTTCTTGTGATATGAAATTTCTAGGTCCGGTTTGTTTAAAATGGTTTGATTGATTTGAATTATTATTAGTTATTATGATTTGGCATGGTGTAACTCGATCGGACGGACATCGGTTCCGGTTTATTTATGGGTGTTTGACCTGTTGGTTTAAAAACATTTTTGGGTGGACCAAAAACTTGTCGATTTGTCGGGTAATGTTTATTTTGAATTTGACGCGGTTGTACATTTATAGGTCCTCGTGGAAATTGCGGATTTGGTGAAAAATTTGGCATTTGTTGTATGGGCCTATTATAAAAATTTGGATTTTGCAAATAATTATTATTATTATTATACATAGGTATTAAAAGTTTGATAGGTGGATTTTTATTTCGATATATGGTAGACTGTTATTAATTTCGGTATGCATTTCAGATGTTAAGTAGCAAAAGGGTTTAGGCTCGTTAAGTAAAAATTTTGTGAATCATTAGGTTCTTGATAAATTTCATTTTGGTCGTAGTTTAAGTAAGAAAAATCGGTGTTATATTGATTATCAAAATTTTCGTATTGATTGATAGGTATTTCCGGGTTTTGGTTATATTTGTAATTATCATAAATTTTCGTTTTCAACTTGAAATTCGGTGTTATTTGAAGCGTTAGATGTATAGTTCTGTTCGTCAGTTTGAGTGACGTCAGTTTGCGTATTTTGCTCGTCTTGGTCAATTTGATAGAGTTCTTGTGATATGAAATTTCTAGGTCCGGTTTGTTTAAAATAGTTTGATTGATTTGAATTATTATTATTGTTATTGTGATTTGGCATGGTATAACTTGATCGGACGGACATCGGTTCCGGTTTATTTGTGGGTGTTTGACCTGTTGGTTTAAAAACATTTTTGGGTGGACCAAAAACTTGTCGATTTGTCGGGTAATGTTTATTTTGAATTTGACGCGGTTGTACATTTATAGGTCCTCGCGGAAATTGCGGATTTGGTGAAAAATTTGGCATTTGTTGTATGGGCCTATTATAAAAATTTGGATTTTGCAAATAATTATTATTATTATTATACATAGGTCTCGGTGTATAATTTAAATTTGGATTATAATTATTTGGATTTGTATAAGTCATATTTTGGTTAAATTGTCTCATTTGGTTATTTTTTATTTTCATAATTTTTTGTGGTACTGGGCATTTAAAAAGATTTTGAGAATATTGGAAGTTTTCTTCCTCCGTAATTTGAGTCATAGCAGTTTCTAGACAATCAGGATTTTTAGTCTAATTATGCTTTGTAAATGCCCTGGTAGACCTCGAATGAAAGTCCTTAAACAAACTTGATCATACTGTCTTAAATGAATGATTTTAGTATCTGCATCCATTACGTTTGCAGGTATTGAATTTATTTTTTGAGCTAAATTACTTCTAAGAACTTGTAATCTTTTAGCAAAATCTAAAGGACGTTCATTTTTAAATGGAGTGGTCATAAACAAATCTTGTTTTAAGCATTCCAAGTTTCGTTTATCACCAAAACAATCTGATAAGGCTATTTTTAATTGTTCCCATGTTGTTAGTTCCATTCTACAACCTACTAGTATTTGTGCTCGATCAACTAATTTGACTCTTATGGTTCTTAATAAATAATCATTTAAAATTCGATCATTTAATTGACCATAGGTTGTAAATAGGAAATTACCAGCTGATATAAAACTATTCAATGTGTTTGCGTCGCCACTGAATGGTGCAATGGTATCTACAAACATTTTTAATAATTGGTAATTAATTGGCTGATTTTCGTTTGCCATTGTGATTGTTGAGTTTACTGATCTATTGGTATCTTTTAGTGTTAAACTTTTGAAAAATTAACCAATAAGTTCGTCAATTTCGGTTTTACTTTTATTCATAAAATAAAATTTTAATTAATAATATTTATTATTTATAGAATTTTTGGTCTTAGTAATTTTATTGATAAAATTTCGGTGTTATATAATTTTGTTAAAGTAATTTCTTTTACTAAAAATAGAAGTGTGAAAGAAAGTTCGAATAAAAGTACTTTCTATTTGTAACTTATAAACTACTTAAAACTAAGGTATTTTTAAATCTTTATTTCTCTCCGTATTTAAGCTTAAAAGAATTTATTTCTTTTCTGACTTAAAATATATATATATATTTCTTTGTTAAAATTATTTAATTTTTTATTTCTTAACTTATTTGATTTTCAATATTTAATCTTTATTTTATTGATTGATTTTCCCTAATCTAAATTTCAATCTTGCCAACCGGGCAGGACGAAATGTTCCCTAATCTAACTTAACCTAATTTCAACTTTCCAACCGGGAAGGATGAAATGGAAACAGGAATAATTGGACACTCACCCTAAGGCGCTCGATCTTTTCTTCCTGTTTGGGGGTTGATCCTTAACCTTATCCTTGTAGCTTGTGGTGGGCTGATGGCTTCTTTTGCACGCTGTTGAACTCAATCACCCTCGGTGCGTTAGAGAGTCTATCACCCGCGGATCGTCAGAGTCTAAGGGTTGAAACCCACGTTTTCACGATAAAATCGTCCCGATGACGGTATACTTACTGAGATACATTCGTTCTATAATTACAATAGTTGCATTTGATCACCTTAACGCAACAATTAATATGAAACAACAAATCTTTCTCGTCAGAAGTAGTGAAATCACACCCAACACATTTCAGCTTTTTTACTGCATTCTCGTTCTTATTTCTATCTTTCTCCTCAATAATATTCACTCCAAACATGTTGGCGATCTTATTTATAAGAACTTTTTGTCAATTTGTGGTTTTTTCGTAGTATCTTTATCATCGACGGATTTTTTCTTTAAATTTTCATCATTTTTACGTTCTAAAGTATCTTGAGGAATCTTCTTACTCTCTTGCTTTTGGGAACTGTTCCGCCCAAGATTAATTGGACTATCTGGCACCAAAAAGTCATCAAACTGAGGCTCACTCTTAATCAATTTATTCAAACTATCATCAGGAATAACTGCTGTTTCTATAGGAGGAACTGAAACCTCAGATGGCTTAGAACTGCACTGGTGTTGCTCTAATTCCAGCGACGATTCAAACAAAGAAGAGCAATAGGCACACTCCACTATATCTTCTTTTTCACAGTGGTTGGAGGATTAAAAGAGCTCTTCTGAGTCGGTGTAATTTGTGGTTCTCCATTACAAGCGTGGTTGTCAAGTTCTTTGATAGTGTGAAAGGTCAGAAGGCAGTAGGAGCATTCGTACTCGAAGTCGTTGGTTTTGCTTAAAGAGTTTATTCGTGGAGAGTCTAGTGATGTCTGAATGCCAGTTGTTATGTGCTCTGAGCGGCCTACGATGAAGCCAACCTAAAGTTAAGATTTAAAATTTGACTATAAATACCAAATAACAATGAGGATTTGCTAAAAAATTACGATTACAAAAAACACAAAAAAATCTTATTTTTAGATTAAATCATTATATATCAATGTATATTAATTTTTTCCAAATAAATTCATATCTTCCAAATAACCTATTTTGATTTACGTTGGACTGATTAGGATAATTTATGTTTTTCTAAGATAATGTATATAAACTCTTAGTTTTAAATGAAATATCTACCTTGTACCTATACGCGCATTTAGTGTGACGTCACACGACGTTGACGTTTTCCTACCCTCAAGAACATACCTATTAGAGGCAGTCTTGCCGCTTAGCTGTGCAAACAATCGCATGCTTAAAAACAATAAACTTTAGCTCTGCATAATCATAGTGGTCAGCAGGACCAAAAGTGATAGATTATACTCTTGTCATATTTCTTTCTTAAGCGCAAGCAAACCGCTCTACCCCTCGCCTCTCCATTAAACAAACAAAGGTTTCCATGGAAAATATACGTTATTTTTAATTTTTGTTAGATTAGTGGCAGTATTTAAGATATTTTATATTAGTTTTATCAAAATGGATTACAAGGAACCTTTCAGCATTAATATCATCGATTGAAGTTCGTAAAAATTATACTTTTGTTTGCATAGTTAGATTAGGTAAATGAATATCACAACAAAATGCGCGTATTGAATTTCCTGATGAGTTATTTGGGATATTTGCTTTGGCGACTGATTTTACAGGATACTAAAATCTATACCGGGTGATGCATCGCCAAGTTACAACGCGTTCAATGTTGTACTACCGAGTACAAGGAAAAAAAAACGAAGTATGCATAGCGTATTATCTGGCCAGATGTTGGATAACATGTTCAGGCCTGCTGGCGTTAACCGCCCAGACAGAGATTTTTCGAAGTTAACGCGTTATAACTTGAAAAATATTAATTTTAGAGAAAAAAGTTTAAAATAAAAGTGGTAGAAAATGTATCGATTTAAAAGTTTAGTTATTAGCAATTTATTGTTTAAACAATTATTAGAAGAGAAAGCGGTAAAAAAATCAATGAACAAACAGTAATACTCTTATAAATCGCAAACGATAAGTGATAGGAAAAAACTATTAAACAAAAAAGCCTGAAAACTTAATTATTCATAATAAAGGTCCTTATAATTTTCCCAAAATTGAGGCACTTCGGTTCGACTTATTTGTAAGTATTTTGTGTTTTTAGGTTCATTACGTCATACCGCACCTATTTGTGAAAAACATAACTCCTTCCGAATTATGCAAGACAAAATCTTCCATTGCCTGTACTAATTGTTTAATTGACGTTTTACTTTCTATTAATTCGTCATTATTATTTATTCATTATTGGTGGATTCATTACGGTATGTTTAGATATGCAAAGATTTTATAACTTGTTTTTCTTAAATAACCTTTATGTCGCTGGTTAGAAAATAACAAAATTTAGTCTGTGAGCTTATCTTATCAACGTCTTCAAAATAGTCTAATACAATTTTGTTGAAAAATCAATAGGAAAGCCAATATTTAAAGGTATCAAAATTTACATGGGACAGAGACAACAATGAGACGCGTAACTGGTTCTAACAATTTGTCCATTGTATTTATCTCTTTCTGGTTTAACGCAAGTTCCAATAAATATGTCTTTGTCTTTCATCATGGCAGGCTATCGTAGATGGAGCAATCATCGCTTTGCCCTGGTTGACAAGTTATTTACAATTTCTGCATGTAGACTTTAATGTCCTTTTTTGGCTCACATCTAATTAAGAGAAAGAAAATATACCATGAATCGAATATTTTTAACTTGACAACGTTGCCGCAGGCAGTCACGCCGAAAAATTATTCGATATTTGTGTTTGATTTTTTCAATGGCCGATTTGTTTGGACACTTTGTTTACATTTTCTGTGATTTATTGTGTGTTTCGTGGTTTTTTAACTTTAATTGGACTTTGAATATTGACGTTTATTAGTGATCACAGTGTATTTATATTAAATTTGTGCTTTTCAACAGATAATTTAAGGTAATATTGACAGGGTTATCTGTAAGAAAAAATCTTTATAAAAACCAAATAAATTACATTTTTAATTAGGTGTGTGTAATTATTGAACTAAACCCCCGTAGCTATATAATTTGAACTTGGCGGGCAAACGATAAAGTCGACTCACGCGCTATCTGCGTTTACCTTCCTTGAAGACAGACAAGGAAGGCCCAGCAGCTATCTCTCTCTCGGATAATTTATTTACATTTAGTTGCTCGTCTCATTCTTGTCTCTGCATGGGATTTCCAATGGCCTGACAGGCGAAGCGCTACCGGTATAACTTCATTAAATACGTCGATATTCGATGCGTTCAATTTAGTTTGATTTAAATCACCATTAAAAAAATAGTAGGTAATAATTTAAATCGTCGCAAACCTGCCACAAACCTTGTTTGTATCGGATTTATTCTTTTCCTCGAAAGTGTCTTCTTTCCTTCCAAAGCTCCCACTCTTCGTCGAAATACAATTATGCTCATCCAAATCGTCTAAACTGTAAAAAACAGCAGAACAATGTCCGCAACCAAATTCCTGTCTCTCTTTTTCAATGTCTTTTTCCTGCTCCTCGTCGGTTTTGGTGGTTCCCCTGTGTTTGAATGTGCAGGAGTGAGTCATATACTCGTCTACGCCAGGAAATTTTTGTCTGCAGGTAGAACAGGAAATCTCGTCAGGTTTGGTGGTCTCACTGTGTTTGATTGTACAGGAGTGTGTCATATACTCGTCTACGTCAGTAAATTTTTGTCTGCAGGTTGGACAAGAGATGGTCGAAGTAGGCTGTGAAGTTAATGCCGGAGTACCCCTACAAATTTTATTATAAAGTGCATTGCAATTAAGACGAGCCACCCCGTATAATTCTGTTATTCGTACTTTTATAGAAAAATCCTAAAACACGTCAATTTTAATGTTTAGGGGGACACATTTTTGTGTCAAAGTTTACTTGCTTAAGGTTATCCCCTCCCCTCACCAACACAAACGTCAAAAGTTTAAATCGGGGTCTCTAGACGGTTGCTTACCCATGAACGGATATATATTACATAAATATCCGTTTTTTACGAATTCACTTGTTTTCTATAACTTTCGTTTTAGCTGGAACCTACCTAAACTTTTTTATTTTAAATGGGACACCCGGATTATTTTTAGTAATTTAAATAGAAAATGACAGTTTAATGACCTTTCCATTTGTTGCTTTTTACCATCTAACTTTTAAATATTTTTAATCTAGAGTGCTATGTCATTGTATTGGAAAATTGGATTGTCGGGTTCTAGACCCCCAGATTTTCCTTTTATTGTTTAAGCTATGTTTTCTGTTTAAAAACAAATTCTTTCTCTGTACATGCATATATTGTGACTGTCTAGCCAGCGGCCGCTACTGGTATCGCGCATAACCGTCACTTTCACTACTGATGCATTTCCGCAAGGCGTGCGCACCTCCTCGACCATACGAGGACACCATGTGTTCAACACCAAAACGCAAAAACTTCAGGCTTTAGGAATCTTCACTCACAGCGCTTAGCCCCAGAAGAAAGGCGCCCCAATTTAGCGTGAATCTTCAATCGCCTACCCGGGAAGTCTATGTAGACCTCTACGTAAACACTGCTCGAAGACCGCGGAATTCAAATTAGTAAAAGGAATCCGGGTTCCTTATTTAAAATTAGCTTTTGCCCGCGGCTTCGCACGCGTTAAATTCGTAGTAGAACAATTCCCCTTCCCGCAAAAAAAGTGTTTATTTACGACTTCACATTAGAAATATTAAAAGTATCAGTGGTTCTCTAATATATTAGGCATGTTATTATACATATAAACCTTTCTACTTAAATTACTATCTTAAAAAAAAAAAACAAAATCCGTTCAGTAGTTTTACATATCTCAGCATACATACCGGGTGTTGCTCCGCCGAGCGGGACATAGGGAATCCCATGTAAATTTTGAGGTAGTCAAATATTGGCTCACCTAATTATTTTAGAAAAATATGCTATTAGAATTTATTGAAAAGCACAATAAGTTCCACTTAAAATGAAAATTTGAGCATTTTTTAACCAACCAGTAAAGAATAAACCGCTTAAATACTTCTGCAACGTAGTATCTCATTATGCACCCTGTACTCTAGAAATCAATAATAAAAACACCATATCGATTTATCAGTGATAATTTATTTATAATGTCATTGCCAAAACTGAACAATTTTATACGGGAATTTCAAAAAGAATCCTCGCATTTCATTTTAGTTTACAGCTAATTCCAACACATGCACTCACAGTTACGCAAGACAATAAAACAAATTTGTCTACATTTAGAAATCAGTTTATGACGAAAATATCAGGATTTAATCAAATGCTCAAATATTCCTCCATTAACTGCCAGACAATAACCCAAATGATTATAAAACTCATTTCTTACGTTGGCTAGTTGGTACATCGACATTCTGGCACATTCAGCGGAAATAGCATTCCTTAGCTGGTCTAAATTTTCATATTCTTTACTTATTGGTATAAAGCTTAGTTTCTAAATGTCCCCATAGAAAAAAATCGTTTGGCGAAAGATCCGGAGACCTGGCTGTCCAAGATATTGCGTGGTTCGGGCCTATGATGTCGTTATTAAATGCGTTGTTCAAGTATTCGCGCACAGCTCTGGTACTGTGTGCTGGGCAGCCATCCATTTAATACCAAATCTCTTGATTTTCACGAGCAAGGTTGGTGGTGTGGTCTTGTCCAGTAATGTCCCCCAGTTTTCTCGTGCTAATGTTTCCTTCGGCCTCCTCTACACAAAGTATCACTTCTAAATCCCTCTCGTTTTGTATAATTTGTCTCTGATTTAAACCTCGAATTTCTTTACATGTGCAATTATGTGCTGTAGTTTCAATTTTTTTATCGTCCGTTCTATTGATGATACTTGGTATTGGCCTATTAGGAAAATAGGCTGTAAACATGTCCGCTACCCTTCGATAACTATTTCCCTGATAAAACCATTTTATAATAGTGATTGTTTCTGGATTTAAGTAGTTCATTATTTAAAAATGATGTGACATTGATCTGACAACTTGAGAGTAAGAGGTTAAATATTTTTCTCTTATTTTATTATAAACTTTTAATAATACAGGGCGCGTAAGAAGATAGAAGATTCGTAACCTATTTTAGCATTTATCTTTTAGCTGGCGAACTGAGAAGAGCTATAATTTGTACACTGGGTACAACTTTTCGTGCTTTTTAAAAAATCCTTATATTTTCTTTTAAAATAATTAGGGGAGCCAATATTGAACCACTTAAAAATTTACATGGGATTCCCTATATCCCGCTCGACGGAGCAACACCCGGTATACACAAATACGGACATAGCGACAGACGAGGGAAGCGACTTTGCTTTATACTAAGTAGTGATAAGAAAGTTAGGTAAGTTCCAGCTAAACCAAAAGTAATGCCAAACAAATAAATTCGTTAAAAAATGCATATTTATGGGACCTACCTGAGTACCCAATTTTATTTAGATATTTTAAACAATAAAAAAGTTATATAGGTGAGCCACCAGTTAGATAACCCAAAATGTAGGGTAATTTTTCTTAAAAACTACTGAACCGATTTTAAAAAAGTAAAGAAAAATTTGAAACCCTTTAAGATAAGGTATCAATTGATCCCTTTTTTACCCTTAAACTCTTTGACGTTTGTGTTGTTTGAAGGGGATAACTTTAAACATGTAAATTTTGACACAAAAAAGTGTCCTCCAAAAAATAAAAACTGACGTGTTTTGGAAAAATAATAATAAACTAAAAGGAAAAATAAATGGCAGGGGAGCCCAAGAGGAAATTTCGAGATTTACTACAGCGCGGCAGATTAATATACCGGAGTATATCTTGTACCCGGCTAAGTATCTCCAACAAATATAAGCCCCGTATACAGGGCCGATCATAAAAAACAAAAATATATCCATCAGAAATTGTCGAGCGCGTCAGATTAAGGTAGGGTAAGTTAATTACATGCTAAATAGTGTATATTCCACTAATCTGACAATTTGAGGGTGACGTAAAGGAAACAGGGCTACAAAAATAAACGTCAGTTGAATATTATCGAGCGTGGATATTTTTTAATTTTGAAGAAAATAATTTAGGGATAACGAAAAATATATAATCCGATACGACCCGAACGATTTCCACAAACCGAAATAATAATAGTATTTTTTGACATATTTAACATTTTTTTCTTCTAAGCTTTGCAACCCAAAGGTCTCTACGATGCTCGAGTAAATCCATATTTGGCATCATGGGCTCCCCTACTAAAAAAATTAAAAGCACAACATACTTAAAAACTCAAATAATATTTTAGTAGATATCTGTAAATCCACTAAGCATACCCCGGTTAACCTACCCTGTGTCTTTTGCATCTGTTAAATCTTCACTATAGTCGATTGGATGGTTCGTTTTGGAGTTGATTATCTTATAAATATCTAAAATAGAGAAATAAAAATTATATTATTGAGGAAAACATGAACTTCATTTAAATGAATAAACAAAAATTAAGCAAGATAATATGTCCCTAATACAAAAGTCAAAAAGTTAGACGCTTGTAGGAAGTTTTAAAACAAGTGTGGATCTGTCGACGTTCAAATGCGTTTATAAATTATTTTAGTATTAGTAGGCATTGCCTTACTTGATCCAAACCCCACTACTTCCACTTTTGGCTCCTCCCACCCGCTTAGCTTAACACACTTCTTTTGATGCCTCGGGGCGGGACCTAACCAATGGAACGTCATAAACATAAAACGTCATCAAGATAAAAATACGGCTGGTCAGTTTTAGAGTTGTAGACCAGGACTAAACAGTAGTATTTACAAATTGCCTTATTTGTTTTTCAAATAAATAACAGCCCTTTTTCCAAAGAAGAACGTTATCTATACTAATATTATAAAGAGTTGTTTGTTTGTAGCTGCTAATCTTCGGAAATACTGAATTGATCATAAAAATTCTTTCACAATCAGAAAGCTACAATATTCGGAAGTGCTAAAGGCTATCTTTTATAATGATTAAACAAAAATTTTAGAGAAAAATAATGACATATGAATATTAATCTATACTATTATAGATTAGGTTTGTAACTACGTGTATAAGCACCGGTGGTCCAGTGGTAGCATGCTCGCCTGTCAAGCGGGTGGCTCGAGTTCGATTCTCTGCGGATGCAGATTTCTTTTTATATAAAAATAGATAAGAAAAAAGCAACGAGTGTATTTATTTTTCGTAGATTTTTTCTTCGATATTCATGTATACTAATATTATAAATAAAGAGGTAAAGTTTGTATCTTTAATTGTGTTTTTGTAAGGGCTAATTTTCGGAAATACTGAATCGATCATGAAAATTCTTTCACAATCAAAAAGCTATACTATTCAGGAACCCTATAGGCTATATTTTATTATCATTAAAGTGCCCTCTTCGTCGGCCAGTTGATAATAAAAGTCTTTTAAAAGTAGAATTTTTTTCCTTTTGATGCCGTTGGAAGGCTTCCTTAAGCTAAGCGGGTTAAACGTGCAATGTCTTCCCGGAATAATATATTGTTAATAAAGAAAAAAACTTACTTTTAATACCATGAGTCCTTAAATGTGCTTTTAAACTTGTCAAAGAGTCATAGAAAATAGTTTTGCAACATTTCCAACAGACCATTTGGGCTCGCTTCTCATGGAACAAAAGATGTTCTTTCAAACTGGAGATGGTATCGACAATTTTCGGGCAAATCTGGCATTGAAAGTACTCCATATCAGATGTTGGTTTTTTACTCCTAAAAATCTCGTATGTTCTAAGGTTTAGATATCCGAATGATAAAACCAGAGTTTCTGTTTTTATCAGATGGTTCGTCGATTCCAGCAACTTCTGATCAGTCATCTAATTTGGAATAGAGCGTTAAAAGCAGGGCCGCCGAGGGCGTTGAAGGCGATACAAATTACCGGGGTCCGGACTGATTGGGGTGGGCGCGCGGGTTAAAAAACGTAAATAGAGCGATGGATTGAAGTTTTTTTTTATCTTTGGACAAACCACGAAGGCTAAAACCTAAATACTAACGTACCGTGGGTGTCTTAAGCGAGGTAAGAAGGAGTTTGTTGACACGGGACTTAAATACTTGAAGATTTGGGGGGAATGAAAGATCTTCGCGGGCAGCAGGTTCCACATTCTAGAAACTCTGGGGATAAAAGAACGAACAAAGTGGGAAGTTCGGGGCCTGTCCAATTGGACTGTATAGGGATGCATACGTGCAGCACCACGAGTTTCTCTGTTAGGAACCGTGAGTGGAGGAACTATACCGGGCAATTCTTCAAAGCAGAAGCCATAGAAGTACCTATAAAGAAGCGATAAATCCCCCACAGCCCGACGATGAGCAAGAGAGGGAAGCCTTTCTGTAAGTAAAGGATCATTAATGAGACGAATAGCTCTTCTTTGAATGGAATCAAGAATGCTTAGGGTTGTGGGGACGCCATGCCCCAGATATCTGAACAATATTCCAAGGGAGGTCGGATTTGGGATAAATATAAAGTGTATAAATTAGAAGGGGAAAAATACTTTCTGGCTCGAAAGAGAAATCCAAGCTTTTTGAAGCTGCCGTGGCTATAGATAAATTGTGTTTATGCCAGTTAAGGTTACTTTCAAATGTGACGCCCACAAGATTGAAGGTGTCTTTACTCTGTAACACTTGTCGGCTCATAAGTAGAGGATAAGTATTTGATGACTCTTTTCGCGACAAGGATTGTGTTTTGGATGCATTAAAATGGACAAGATTTTTGGCGCCCCAATCCAATATTAAATTAAGATCCTGCGAAAGAGATATCTGCATCGCTCTGCGTTTGTTTTCCAAATCAGGTTTAGTAATGGGTTTGGGAACCTGAAAACTGGAGTAAAGGGTACTATCGTCGGCGAAACTATGAATGGAATTAGTTATGGACGAGAGAAGATCGTTGATGTGAAAAATAAACAAAGGTGGTGCCAGAACAGAGCCCTGAGGGACTCCAGCATTTACTTTTTTGTTTTTTCACCCTTTCGGGGTCATCCCACCCAGGTCCGACGACCGCCCCCTAGGTGGTGCACTGCAGCCTGAAGGCTTATTGTACCTTGACCCCTACTCCTTCTCATTCACACACCATTCATTCCATAACTTGGATGGTTGTTGCTCGGTCCGCATCCCCGAGCAGAAACACCGTGTGCCGTTGCCCAAAACACCGCTGTCGCCGGACACCCATCCAAATTATGGGCGCGCATTCCACTGCTTAACTCCGGAGATCGACGCTCGCCGATACAACCGAAGCCGCCACAAGCGCGCCCAGCATTTACTTGGTGAACGCTTGAAAAATGGCCGTCCACAATAACTGATATACGTCGATCAGATAGATAACTAGAGAGCCAAGTACAGAATTTAGTTGAAAGACCATAGGAGGAAAGTTTATTAAGAAGTGCGGCATGCCAGACCTGGTCAAAAGCTTTGGTGGTATTTTTTAATGGTAATTTTTAAAACTAATGTAAACAATGTTAGTTTTGGGGAAGTGAGGACCTTTATTTTTGCTCTTCGACCTTTTATGGGCCACATGTTCTTTTCGGTTAATTAAGGGGCCCGTATTTTTGACTTGTACCGAAGCCCGACACGGCTCTCGGCGGCCCTGGTCAAATGTCCATGAATTCGATGGAGCATCCAATAAGAAACCAGAAAGTTAACTTGGATTTAAAGAAATTTTCGTTTTGGCTTTATTACGGATAAATGTTAATTTGTAAGAATAATTAAGTTGGTTTAATAGCTTATATGAGCTATTAGCTAAAAATTATTCTTTTTGTATTTTTTTAAATAAAAATACAGGGTTTTTATTTAAACAGGGTGATTATTCTTAACTCGGCACTGTTGATAACTTCCTTATTATTGGAGATACGAAGTCGGTTAAATTAGTGAAGTTGTGTTATTCTGATTAACGTGCTGCCAACAAAAACATTTGGACATCGGGTTTTCGATTTATAGCAAAAAATATACTTTTTTAAATGAAACACTCTGTATATTATATAACCATTCGAAAGATCCATCAAAGAGCTTTAAAAAAAGTCCACATGTGATATATCCAATTTTTAATAGTTTGGTCTGTATACCAGGCAGAAATATATGCTATTCTAGCATGCGTTCAAGAGAATATGAGAAGAGGGTATTACAACCACATCATTCACATTCTCTCAGACAGCCAGGCTTCTCTAAAACCCTTGGATGCCCATCGAATAGCATCCAAAATCACGATGGAGTGCCTGAATAGTATCAAAGAGCTCGCCGCCAGGAACAGGATAGAACTTCTGTGGGTTCCTGGACACTCGGAAATAGAAGGCAATGAAAAAGCAGATGAACTAGCGAGTCTAGAAGGTTCAACGGTCCAGAGCCAGTACTCGGACTGTCCAAAAAGGTGACGAAAACAACGTTAAGCAGATGGTCTCAAAAACAACATCTTGCTGGTTGGCATACATCACCTGGCCAAAGACATGCGAAGGAGACACTGGGCGATCCTTCCAAGGAACTGCTGGAGCGCACTCAGCTAAGGCAAGTAGTAGGACTTTTGACGGGACACTGTCATCTAAGGAAACACTTGCAAAAAATGGGCAGTTACAATGGACCCATAACATGCAGGCTTTGCGGGGAAGAGGAGGAAACAGCCTCACACATAATATACAACATTGCACTGACACGCAAAAGACATGGGAACATGCATAGCGGGAACCCGCTCCCGCATGAACATCTTGGCAGAAATCTACTAAACCTGATAAAGGGCAGTGGACTTCTGTAACAAGGGAGGGGTGCACAATAAGCCAATAGGCTGCAGTGCAAATATGGTCGAATGACCAACCCCGCCTCAAACCAACCAACCAATAGTTTCGGAAGTCCACCCATCCTCTGGAATTTAATAGTAAACCGACATTTTTCAAATAAAACATTCTATATATTACATCACCATTAAATAGATATTTTAAAGAGGTTTAAGAAAATACCACATATTATAATATGTCTATCTTTTATAGTTTAAAAAATATGGCCATTCAAATCTGAAAATTATGTTAAATTTCCATTTCAGCTCTAAGCTATAAGCACTAAGTTTAGTGTCGAAGATAAAATACACACTATATTTTTAACATTTGGATGGCCATATTTCCAAAACTATAAGAGGTAAACATATCAAATTTGGTATTTTCTTAAATCTCTTTGAAATATCTATTTAATGGTGATGCAATATACAGAGTGTGTTATTTTAAAATTCCGGTGTACTATTAAATTCCCGAGGATGGCCATATTTTCGAAACTATTAAAAATTTGATATATCACATGTGGACTTTTTTAAAGCTCTTTGATAGATCCTTCAAATGGTGATATAATATACAGGGTTTTCCCTTTAAAAAGGATTTTTTTGTAATTATTTGAAAACCAGATGTTCAATTGTTTTTCGGTTGGCAGCACGTTAATCGGCAGAAAAAATGATACAACTTTACTAATTTAACGGACTCTCTTCTTGGGACAATGAGACCGGTGGACCATCAAAACTAACTTTGCATTTTTTAAAACCAACTTAACTTATTTGACTAACTAAATTTAGTACGGGCATACCCCCACTAGGGGTAGCCCGTACGGGCTTAACTTAAACTTTAACTTTATACTTGACTTCACTTTTATTACCTACATCTTATCTAATATTTTTTTAATTTTTTCCTCTCCTTAAATATTAAATTTTCCACTGTTTGTTTTGCATTTCTACGCGACCCAGTTTGTTTAATGTTTATTATTATAAGAGTAACCTAGAAAATTGTTTAATTTATACTTTTAAAACCTTGACACCCCACGTATATCTTTATTTAGCAAAATTCCCAATGTTAAATAACCTAATTAAAATGTATACTTATTTTAAAATTCCCAAAAACGTATATTTTTAAAATTCCCAAAATGTATACTTTTTAATACTAGGTGTTCACAATCTTTTAAACATAAAGAAAGAAACAAATAGACATCAAAAGTCCAAGAAAAATAAAGAAATAAACTTGTTTAAATAGAGCACCCTGTGTATTATGTCACCATTAAAAGATATTTTAAAGAGCTTTACAAAAATACCACATTTAATATGTCCACCTCACCAGTTTTCAAAATATAACCACTTAAATTTGAAAAATAGTAGATATAATTTCCATTATACCTACCTACAACACTGAACTGAGACTGTGGATATAATGGAAATTATATCTGCTACTATTCAGATTTTAGTGGTCATATTTCCGAAACTATTAAAGATAGATATATCAAATGTGGTTTATTTGTAAAGCATTTTAACCACAGCCTTCTTAAATTCTAAGCCGTGAAGGAGAAATCTGGCAACACAGCACAGTAGGAATGTCAAGTAATGTTTAGAAGTAAACAGAAACAAGTTTAAACGATTGATTAAAAGGTTTTTTTTCTGTTTATAAAAGTTAAATCGTAGAGTGTATTTATTATATAAAGAAAAATAAGTAATTAACTGGTATATTTAAAAAATAGGACCAGTGGCAATATGTCAATCGTTTTAATGTGCGCGTGTAGTTGGTGCGTACGGCATACATTATGGCACGGGCGTGTTGCGTTTCGGGCTGCAAAACGAATAACCCTAGTTATATTAAAACAGAGGGTTATCAAACAACATTTTATTTCCCCATAAACGACGAAATTAGGAAAGCCTGGTTGTGCGCTATTGACCGGATAAGTGTTTTTTTTTATTAAAAGTAAAATTAGTACCTATACGGTAAATGGACAAATATATTTTACGGGCTACTAATTAACTAAGTGTGTTTTTAAAAAATTGTTTTATTTGATATGAATAGTGTGTATAGTGCACCAAAAACAATTATTTACCCCAAGCAATATCCTAAGGACTATATCAACTAATGCGCATAAATATCCTGGTAAGTTCACCAAAAATATTATTTATATAGATATTCTGAAAGTTATTTACCTAAAACGGTTTTAGGGTAAATATAGTGGAAAACCTAATTTACAGCGTTTGTTATTTTAAAGCGCATCTTATGTAATACGCTATATTATTAAGCTTTTATATTTATAACTAAACACACATGCTTTCAGTTCATTTTAAATATTGCAAGTATTTCTAAATAATAAATGTTTAGTTAACTTTAAAAAGCTACATTGGTCTGTTCGCAAAAATGCATAAAGCCGGGTAGAAAACATCATAACAATTTGAAATTTTTAAATCCTTACTAACAAATTTTAATAAGGCAGAAAAGTTCCTGATAAGTTTTTCAGACACATTATTGCTTTTTAGGGCAACTATAGTATTTAAAATTTTACCTATATGTTGTCTAATATATCCTAAAAAAAATAATACCTATATTTTGTTTAAAACACTTATAAAATTAATTATATTTAGCATGAAATCTATTAAGAACTTATTTCAATATTCCTACTGTACAGTGTTGTTTGCAAGTTTGCCTTTCTTTACGGCTCATAGTTTAATAAGGCTGTGATTTTAACATATCTTTTTAATGGTGACATAATATACAGGTTGTGCGACTTAAAAAAGTTTACTCCTTCATCTGGGTTTTTAATGTTTATTTGTTTCTTTTGTTATGCTCAAACCATAGGTACATGAAAAAAATAAAACTTTTATTATACAAGAAGCTTTTTTCTATCCTTCCTAGTTATCTTTAAAAGTGGGTGTCAAAATATAAATGAAAACCATGTACAACAAATTAGAAACACCCAGTACCTGATGAATTTGATTTTGATGACGTTAATGATGTCCCTTTCTCATTTTGACGTGTTTGTCGCTGTATAGGTTGACTTTGTTTACCATCTGATCTGTTAGTTGATTGAAGTGAAGCTTTTGATGTCGCATTTGATGTTGATGTAGATTTCCTAAATGAAAAAGTTGTCTTGAACGGCAATTGTAAAAAAGCATATGAAAAAATACTTTATAAAGTTGTTACATTAATTTTTTCTCAAAAAGTTTTGGACGTAAAAAATAGTGTTGTATCTTCGTCAACCTGTCAAACGTTAACTTTCTAAGGCTTTAGTTCATTTATAGTAAGGTTTAAAAAAAATTGACAGGCGTTTTTAATGAAGACAAGTACCTGCCAGGCGAACTGAAAGATGTGGCTGATTTGGATGGCCACATTTCCAAAACTATAGGAGATAGACATATCAAATGTGGTATTTTTGAAAGCTCTTTTTAAGATCTTTTTAATGGTAATATAATATACAGGTTGCCTCACAAAAAAAAAATCCACCCTGTATACTGGGTGGCCCACCATATTCGACACGGTCTGTAGCTGGATAACCATAGGGGTTTTTAAAAAAGTAAATACTGGAACATATACAGGTCGGATAAGAAAAGTATAAAATTATTTTACTCTATACAGGATGTCTCAAAAAAGTGTGACGTATCAAAGTTATATTTTTTTAAATGGAACACCCTATATTTTTTGACGGTTTTAGATTCAAATTTAAAAAATAACTCAAGTTTGCTCATAGTACTAAGTGTCTAATTTTATTGGTTTTTGTGATATTTGATTTTTTTGAAAAATGCAGAGGTAAAATTAAATTGATTTTACTTTAACACTTTTATTACTTTAAACTTTAAAATGTGTAACAAGATTAGAAAAAGTCTGCCATATCATACGTAGGTCAAATCAAGATCAAATATTGTACAGGGTGATCAAAAAATAATTTCAATTTTTCAGAAAATCAAATAGCCATTTCTCTCTTATTTTAAATGGAACACCCTGTATTTTTTTACGTCACATGATGACAAATAAAATATTCTTTCAAATGGTGTATAGGTTGCCTATACCTATCTTTTGTGCTTTTTAGTAAAATCTGTTTTTACAAATTTTTAGTCCAAATGTTTATTTAAATTAAAGTTGGCTGTGACATAGCAGCCATTAATATTTTTCTTAAGAAAATAGCAACGACCATTTATTGATTACTAGTGTTTTAGTCAGTTTAAAAGAAATTTCAATGATTTTAAATAAAAACTCTTCTTCTACAACAACAAGATGATATAATACTGGTAGGATGTGAAAAAATTGTTTACTTTAGTCTAGAGTTAATCCTGAAAAATATTCCAGGAGAAACCATCTAATAACCTTAATAGCTGCTTTAAAAAATTTGACACAGTGATTATGGATAATGGAAGAATCGAGTTATAGGTCACAGAATGTCGTCATAACTGACCAGAGGCGTTATTAGCATTGTTTAAAAACACAAGTTTTATCATTACCACATTCAGCTGAAATAAGTGTTATTGGAAGTAGCATTATAAGCAACTATTAATTTTTTTCTGTGAATTTTAAAAATAGTTGCAGATAATACAAAATCTTTTAATTTTGTGTTTTTTTCCAACAAATTTACATTTTGCAATAACGGCTTAGCCTATTTAATAGCTATATCACAGCCTACTTACATTTAAATAGACATTTGGAATAAAAATATGTTAAAACGGAATTTACTTAAAAAGTATAAAAGATAGGTATAGGCAACCTATACTACATTTGAAAGAGCATTTGGTTTGTCATCATGTGGTGTAAAAAAATACAGGGTGTTCCATTTAAAATAAGAGAGATATTGCTATTTGACTTTCTAAAAAATGGAAATTATTTTTTGATTACCCTATATAAAATATGATCTCGATATGACCTACGTATGATAAGGCAGACTTTTCCTAATCTTGTAACAAATTTTAAAGTTTAAGGACTTTATTATTGTTAAAATAAAATTAATTTAATTGCACCTCTGCATTTTGAAAAAAAATCAAATATCACAAAAACGAATAAAATTAGACACTTGGTACTATTAACAAACTTAAATTATTTTTTTATGTAGAATCTAAAACCGTCATAAAATATAGGGTGTTCCATTTAAAAAAATATAACTTTGATACGTCACACTTTTTGAGACATCCTGTATAGAGTAAAATAATTTTATACTGTGGCCTTATCCGACCTGTATATGTTTCAGTATTTACTTTTTTTAAACCCCATGGTTATCCAGCTACAGACCGTGCCGAATATGGTGGGCCACCCTGTATTATTACCAGTATCACCGTTAAAAAGATCTTTAAAAGAGGTACATTTAACATTATTAGTTTTGGAAATATGGCCATCCAAATCAGCGACACCTTTCGGGTCGCTCTCGTACTACTTAATGTTTAATCGGGTGTGATCTCCTTATAGTCTTTGGGCCAGTAATGAAATGGACTTCATTATAAGAACACTTTTAATTAAAGGGTTTTAAGGGGTTCTTTTGACGAGTCTACCACGAATATTCAAACCGCCATTAATGGAAGCGGCACTTTAACCCAGCATGTCAATATCAAGTCGGGTGTCGGACTGGGCGAACGCGTCACTTTTTTGTCGGACAAGTTTACCACATTGTTTTACATGCAATTTTTAAACATTTTGCCTAAAATCTTTAGGCTTACAGTCATGAAACCATAAGGCTCAAACATATGTTTTGGATATCGGATTAGGCGGGTTTCGTGACTGTTACCCTTACGATTTTTGGTACAGTGTTCAAAAATTGCATGTAAAATATTGTGGTTTCCATGTCCGACAAAAAAGTGACGCGTTCGCCCAATCCGACACCCGAAACATTTGACATTGACAGGCTGGATTAAAGCGCCGCTTCCATATATGACGGTATGGATATTCGTGGTAGCATCGTCAAAAGGAACCCCTCTAAAAGGTTTTAAAAGTGTACTTAACATGAAGTCCATTATTTCATTACTGACCCAGGGACTATTAAATTTGTCAATATTTTTAGCTTTGCAAGACCTAAATTTCTACTTTAAATTTAATATTTTATGATTTACAGGGTGTTCATTTGAAAACTTCCCACCACGGATTTAACGAAAACCACTGATTAAAAGAAGAAACGCCGAAATACGTCAAAAGGTTTGTCAAGGGGGACAACTGTCTAACCTAAAATTACTTCACCCCCTTTCACTCTCTGCTCCCCAGGGCCATCCCCTTAAAAATTTTAAATGGCAAGGGGTATGGAGTAATAGTTTGTTTAAAAGGCCCTTCGAAGTCTTTTATGTTGACGTTTGATTTTTTTAAATCGGTCGAATCGCTTTCGAGAAAATTAGAAAAATCTTTGTTTATCTTAATTTGTTCAGATAGAAAACAAAAACATGAAAATATCAGTTTTTATTTCAATAAGTGTTAAATAACTGTCAAAAATGCGCAACATCCCTATTAAACAACCGCGATTTTGTTTATCCTTGTCAAAATGTCAAAAATGTACGCGTCTGAGAAGCAAGCAATCGAATTTTTCGAAAGAGCAATAAAAGTCTTATTTTTTCATTTTCTTTTCGAAATTAAAAAAAAATATTACTCGCTTGCTTCCTTTATGACAGCTGAAGAGAAAAAAATTCTCCGAATTTCCTGAAAATTTGGTCAAAGGGGTTTTAGACCGTGCCGATTCGATCCCGCTAATCCAAATTGTGGATTTCGAAAAAAAATTTGGTAACTTTTTCTGAGCCACCCTGTATATTTCGAAATTACATTTTCTTCATAATGACGTCACGATCTATCGAAAAGGTCCTATACATGTTCGCTCTATCTCGAATAATAAAAAAGTTTTACAAATGACAGCTGTCAAATTTTGACATTTCGACTATAATGTCAAGAGTGAAAAAGTGAATATTTTTCGATTTTACATAGGATTGCTTGTTTTTTTTGAAAGGGGGTGAAGTAATTTTAGGTTAGACAGTTTTCCCCCTAGACAAACCTTTTGACGTATTTCGGCGTTTTTCTTTTAATCAGTGGTTTTCGATAAATCCGTGGTGGGAAGTTTTCAAATGAACACCCTGTATATAAATGCTTTAATTGAAAAATACCGCATTTAACTTACTGGTTACTGGAAGTATCATTTCCAGAGGAAACTTTTTTCTTTCTTTCTCTACTCATCTTGGCTGTGACAATCGTACATAGACCTGCAATGGAAAATGTGAACAAGTAACTTTTTTAACACTTTAAAGCTTTTTTCACACTTTGAATTAGTGTTTTGTTTCAATGCCTACTACAATGAACTTAAATATCAGTTTATGCAATGTAACAGTAAACGCGACATCAACTGAACCAAATAGTCAAGTTACCTTTGATTTCATCATTATTTCTTTTAGTTCATGTGTCACTAGTTTTAAAATTTGACAGTTTGCAAATAAATTTAAAAAAATTATTAAAGTTAATAGTATTAATGAATTTGGATGACTAAGAAATTTAAAAGGAATTTATACTGTTTTAGTATTATTTCTACAAAAAGTAAGTACATACAATTTTCTAAAATTAAAATAAATTCATAGTTATAAAGAGGATAATTGTCTCTTAAAAAATATGGTGGCTATGATTTTTTGTTGCAATATAATGACTGTGCTGCAGAAATTAAAATTAATAAGTTAAGATACACAAAACATGTATAAAATGGTATTTTGGGAAATTTTTAATGGTCTTGGAAAAATCTAGTATGTAACACATGCTTAAAGTGTCTTTTTTACTCATAGGATTGCCGCACTCGCCTAACGGCTCGTGCTGTCAAACTTCCCATTCGCAAAAAAGTATCACTCTATGCACTTGTTACATAAATTACTATTTTCTACGACTGCTATTAAAAGTGTCCAAAAACGCACGTCAAACAGGATCTAAAAATGAGTAATTTCACATGATGTATGATAAAAAATTTTACATACATGTCAACCAGTCAAAAACACTTTTTTGTCATTTAGTTTTGACATAAACGTGTGAAAATTTTTCACAAGGCGTATGAAAACACAGTCCTGTCAAAAGTTAAAAGACTAAAAATAATAAAAAGCACATATTAATCCTTATTTTTTGCTGTCGTAGAAAAAGTAACGTGTGCAACACGTTTAAAACTGACTCTTTTTCGAAACCTGTTGCACAATATACTATTTTTCAACAAGTCATCTTTATTAATTGCGTAAATAATTCATGTTTGTACCGGGTACCATAGGAAATCTCATGTAAATTTTGATACCCTCAAATATTGGTTCCCCCTATTGATTTTACAACAAAATTGTATTAGACTACTTTGAATACAATAAAAAAATTTGTAAAATTGCACCAGTAATGAATACAATGTCTTGTAATTTTTTAAATTTTACTTTCTATTAGTTATTTTAACAGGATCCATTAAGGTATATATCAGATATGCAACGATATTACATAAAGTTTTTCTTTATAATTGACTTTTAAGAAAATAACGAAATTTTCTTATAAGTCTAACCTAAGGAGACCTTGAAGAAGGAGTGTAATCGACATGCTTTTAAAACGGGCTTGATTTTTTGTCTAAATTATAGTTCCAAATATGTCACTAGAGGATACTGTGGTCAATCGGGATCTTTCTGGGGTTGCTGCTTATGTTGCATATGTACAAAAAATAGTACAAAAGTAAAATAAAAAATTTCAATAATTTTTAAATACGACGCTATAGAGAACACTACCCAATTTTAATGAGTTTGTATTTAACAAAATCACCATTATTTTAATTTTATTATATGCATTTTTCGGTTGAAAAAAAAGTATTATTATTTTAATTTAGCTTCAGCTCTCATTTCCCTGAAAGAGGAACAATTCCTTAATTATTTTAGATAATAAAAATGGGAATAGGAATTTTGAACTGTGTCATTAATAATAATAAAAAAGATAAATAGAATTTTTTACTTTATCTTTAATTTTTTAAATTGTCGTTTACATTTTTGGAAGTTAAACTTTTGTTTAGTTTTTGTATTTAAAGTGTTGATTTAAAAATTTTGCTTGTCTCTTAAGATACAAGTAGAGTTTAAAACTAAAGGTTAGACTTGTTGCTTTAAAATATACAAAATAGAGTTTTGCAATGTTGCGAATACTTATTTGTTAAACATAAAAAAACAAATGATTCTTTTAAAAAACCCTGACTTCCATTAAACAGTTAACTTTATATATAAAAATAATTGCTATTGTCACAAGGCTTTGTATACAACAATAAACAAGAATATTTAACGTTTGTGTAGAACTTATAAGCTAAGTATACACGTCGTGCAAGCTTGATTCCTTCCACTGAGTTTTAGTGCGGTGAACACTAGCAGGTAGCGATTAGACAAAAAATATTTAAGTCTCGCCCACTGCTTAAATGTAGTAAATAATAAAATTTACTTTTAAGCAAGGACGTAGCTAGGATCCGATCACCTGTACTAAAAATTGTCAAGGTGGTTAGATAAGGAATAAAGTTATGAATAAAGTATTGTACAGTGCTACATTAGGTACGCCGATATACGCTTTTCTTGAACTTCAGGAAATCATATTTTTTATTTATGAACCTAACAGTACAGAGTTTTTCAATAAAAAGTTTCCAACAAAGGTTTTTAGGATTCGGTAGTAGTGTAATTAGCCAGCAAAAACTTGGGTAATCTAAAAAGTAAATGAAAATTAGTTACATATACAGCGTGCCTTCGAAATTTTTTACCAAACTCTTTATTTATTTACTTTAAGAAAAAAAATGCCTCTTTAAAAAAGTCCTGCTTGATAAAAAAATACATTTCCACAAAAATAATTGTATGTTGGATGTACAGGGTGGTTTAAAGAAGTCGTGTTACCAAATTAATATACACCGTATATCCTAGCTACGGCACAAAACTTTAAAGGGTGATTTTATGAAGAAAAGTTTCTATAAACATATGTCCGGAATTGCCTGACATACAGAGCGTTAAAGTTTTAAAAAAATCGATATTTTATAAATATATTAAATAACCCTTAATCGACTGGGTTCCAATCAGATTAGAATCAGAGGAATATTTTGGTGTATTTGTTTAATGAAATCAAGCGCTTGTAGAGTTTTACCTAGATTAACTTTATTAAATCCAGTAGCGTGTCAGTGGGCACAACAGCCAATATTATTGAGAGAAAAATGTTCGCCACTGGCTTTTTATGTAGTTTGTATATTTTTTTCTATAAAGCAAATAAAAATAAAAAATTTAAGTGTTGTACATTTTTTTGTATGTGGTTTCGTATTTAAGATATTTATAAAATACCGACTTTAAAAAAAAATTAACGCCTTGTATTTCAGAAACAAAGCAACTCCGGACATGCATATGGTTATAGAAACTTTTTTTATAAAATGACATAGGAAATCACCCTTTTAGTAAGTTTTCTACCCTATTTAAAAAATACTCTAAATTTCAATTTGGAAACAAGTTTTTTAGACCACGCTGTACATCTAACCTACAAATTTTTTTGTGAAAATGTATTTTCTTATTAAACAGGTTTTTCCGAGTTGTTAAATAAAAATTTTCTTATTTGGTAAGAACTTCCGAAAACACACTGTATAATATAAATAAAGTAATTAAAAGTTGCAAGACTGTGTCTAATATGCATAACCTCGAAGGCACGTGTAATGCATCTGTCAAGGATATACCTAGTACAATTCTAAACTATGAAGTTACCCTACTTTAACGTCAAATTTTAAATTATCTACTAGAGAGTAAAAATTCCAATTTATTATAAACGTAAGTTTTACGGTAATTTGGACTAATAAACGGAGTAAAAAATAACTTTGAGATCAGTCAAGTAAGTTTCAATTTAAAAAATCAAGTTCTACTTAAAAATATTTAAATAATTTGCCAGTTAAATACTTACGGGTTGAATTTTAAAAATAGATATCTCCTTTTTTAGAAATATTTCCTATTTAGCAGTTTAAAGCAAGGCAGTATTTACTTTATTTCACATTTAATACAATAAAAGATCCATTTTAATGCACATAATCATCAAAATATTGTCTTTCGACAATTTTTCGAACGTCGTTGTTAACCTAGCATAACACGTCAATATGGAAAAGTTAAAATTTAATAAAGATGCCCATGAAAGCTGTGTTGCAAAATGACATTTCGTAAATTCCTACTCAAAATGTAAAATGGATTATTTACTATGTTTTATACAAATAAATACATTTTAAACTTAGAAATTCTTGAAATTTTTAATAATTACATATAAGGTTTTAAATATGCACCATTTAAGTAATGTTAGGTGTTGTGGTGTGTTATTTAGTGAATAAATATGTCAAATTTACAAATACAAATAATACCCACGTAAAAGAAAATGAAAATAACAAAAAAAAAACCGTGATAACCAGGTAACATTTTAATAGTTTAAATAGATTTAGGCTCTTTTTAATTACGCTTTAAAAGTCATAAATCCAAAAGTCGTCATATTATCTGTGAAAAGAAATGGGATGAACTCCACTACATATTGATATATCTGGCAACACTGTTTCATCTTGGTTTCATTTGATCCCGATTGATATGCGCGCCCTCTATTGTTTTCTAATAGAAATGCTGTAATTTAAACCCGTTTTTTCAAAATAGTCCCGTTGTCGTTTACACACCTTCCTCTAGGTCACCATAGTCTAACCTTATCTTATCAACGTCTTCAAAATAGTCTAATACAATTTTGTTGTAAAATCTATAGGGAGCCCATATTTAAAGGTTTTATGTCCAGTTTTACAATTGCTAGTTCAGTTTAGGTTTAGTTGAACTCAACTGGTACATGAACCTGTCCATTTAAAATATATTGCTCTCAAGTAAATTGCCAAAAGTAACAGCAATATATTTTAAATGGATAGGTTCATGGACCAGCTGAGTTCAAGTGAACCTAAAGTGAATTCGCAATGGGCTCTTGGTGAAAATTTTACAATGGTAAAAAACTATTTTAATTACTAATTAAATACGTCACTAAACCGGAAAAATTAAAATTTTAACAAAATGTTTGATAGTTTTTTGTTAAGTAATGTTTAAAGTTCATTAAAATGTATTCTACAATTTGCGAGTTCAATCAACTTCACAATGTTGCCAGTGCTTATGTGAAGAGCGCCACGTTAAATAAATACGCCAACAAAAGAACAAGCAATGCTAACGATAGTACCCTTCACTCCACTTTTCAGGTTCCCAAACCAATCTCTCAACCCGACTTGGAAAGCAAACGCAGGGCGATGCAGATATCTCTTTCACAGGATCTCAATTTGATATTGGATTGGGGCGCCAAAAATCTCGTTCAATTTAATGCATCCAAAACACATTGATGTTCCTTGTCGCGAAAAAAATAATTAAACACTCATCCTTTGCTTATGAGTGGCCAGGTTTTGCAGAGCGGGGACACATTTAACCTTGTGGGCGTCACATTTGAGAATAACCTTAACTGGCATAAACACATTGTATCTATAGCCACCGCGGCTTCAAAAAGCTTGGATTTCTTTTCCGAGCAAAAAGTATTTTTCTCCTTCCAATTTATACACTTTGTATGTGTCCCAAATTCGACCCTCTCTGGAATATTGTTCTCATGTCTGGGGAATGGCATCCCCTACAACCCTCAGCATTCTTGATGCCATTCAAAGAAGGGCTGTTCGTCTTATTAATGATCCTTTACTTACTCAAAGACTTCCTTCTCTTGCCCATCGTCGAGCTGTGGGAGATCTATCGCTCTTCTATAGATACTTTTACGGCTTCTGCTCCGACGAATTATCCAGTATAGTTCCTCCTCTGGCAGCTCCCAACAGATAAACTCGTGGTGCCGCGCGTATGCATCCCTATACAGTTCAATTGGACAGGCCCAGAACTTCCCATTTCGTTCGTTCTTTTATCCCTAGAGTTTCTAGACTGTGGAACCTACTGCCAGCGGAGGTCTTTAATTCCCCCAAATCTTCAAGTTTTTAAGTCCCGTGTTAACAAACTTTCTGTTACCCTGCTTAAGACACCCACGGTACGTTAGTATTTAGGCTTTCAGCCTTCGTGGATTGTCCAAAGATCTACGTAACCGGACTATGCGGCGTTTTAAATAATTTCGCGGGCATTTTCACAAAATGCAAATTTTGACATTATTCCAAAAAAAATCCGAGAAAATTTGAATAAAAGAAATAAAATCCAATCGATCAACACCGAAAATTTGCTACCTAAGGGCCTATTATATTTATTATGTGTATTGTACTAACATACAAACTTAAATTTTAATCGTAACCTTCGATAAAATAATGTTTCTTTTTAATTGAAACAAGTCTGCATGTTTAAAAGTTATTTTTAATCTTAACATCTTTTCTTTATAATAATTTTCAATATAAAAAAATATATAGCCACTTTATTCTTGAGCAAAAATAACATGTTTTGCCAAATTTCGTAGATGACTGATCCAATCTGATATCTGATGGTTGCCTTGTATGTTTTGGACCATGCAGAACTTTTTATAAAGAAAAACTTTTTTCGTCAAATCTATATTAAAGAAGTTTCCCATATGACGCCAACTTACGTAGGCACAGTGTATAATAGGCATCTTTATTTTCCAGTTAATAATCCAAAACTGCCAAAAAATCGAAACAAAGAGACCACGAGAAACTACCAAATGGGCTGGTCCCATTACCCGCGCGAAAATGTTCGGAGTGCAGGAAGTCCTGCAGAGAGGCACCTTTGATAGAATGTGATTTCTGCTCCTCATATTATCACATGGACTGCTTGGACTCGCCGCTCACAGCGCCCCCTGCTGGGATATGGATGTGTCCGCAGCACGTTGAACATACGTTGATAGGTAGGAAAGAGTTTTATAGGAACGATAAGTGCATTTTAAGTGTTAATGTTTGTAAAATAGTTTACATGACTAAGGGCCTAATGTAAAACTGGGCACTAAAGTCTGTATAAATATTGTATAAGAATGTATGTCAATTATTGTCTACCACCTTTAAAGCAGAGTTCGGTCGAATACTGAAACTTGGTATTCGAATACGAATATGAATACCATAAAAAAAGTATTCGAATACCGAATAATTTCGAATACCTACAAAAAAAGTATCCGAATACTCGGTATTCATGAATACCACAATTGGATATTCATGAATACTGAAGAGCAAAAAACCTTCTTTCTCTTGAAAAAGCAACTCATTCTTATTTTTCTACGTTTTTCCATAACAAAAATGCAGTAGCGTACCTTGTTCTTGCTTAAAAACTAATAATTTTAAGCATATAAGACGTCTCCCAAATTTTCCAAAAATAAGTTTTCTATTTTTGAACTATTAACTTGACTTTTGGAATGGTGATACATGTACATATTATCTACGATTTACCAGATAGTCATGATTTAAACTGACATAATAAAATTTATTATACACAACCTTTTGTGTAAAATGGAGATAAATACATATTAGTCTAACCTAATACATAAAAAACATAGTTTGCAATGTCACTTTTTATATGTTGTACCAAGTTACTTGTTTTTTTTGTTAATAGCAAAACTCCAAAGAAGTTAAAATAATTAATTTAGATATATTTTTGTTTGCAAAAATAAATGTATATCTGTTCAAAATTACTTACCTATTAGGACCATAGAAACAGCAGGTCAAGATTTAAAAACATATTGAATTACATTTTTTTTTAATTTGTAAAAGTAACTTCCTAAACTGTTAGTTTGCAAGTAATGATATATATGACTTGTATTAAATTTTACCCCGTCGTCGGCAAAACCACCGCGAACATGTTTTAACCCGCTTAAGATGCATAAAAAAGTAACGTAATATTCATAAAATAGGCAAACAGTATTTAAATTCAGAATTTGAATACCAGAATATAGGTATTTGAATACCAGAATATTTAAAAACGATATTCAGAATAAAGAATACCGAATACTGACCAAAAAAATATTCCGTCGAATACCGAATACCACACACATAAATCTATTCGAATAGTATTCGAATACCGCAAAAATGTATTCTAAATAGTATTCAGAATACCGAGTATTCGAATACTACCCAACTCGGCTTTAAAGGAATGTATTTCAATGTTATAATTTTTCTTCACAAAACTATTTTAAACTTAAAATTAGTGTTTTATGGCTATTCATGTTTTGTGCCCTGACTTTTCACTTTTTAATTTAGCAGCAAGACATAAAAAAAAAAAGAATCAAGTACTTACCAAATCCATGTGTGGTCAAATGACTCTTCAAGGCACTAATGGTAACGGTGGTAAAACCACATTTCCAACAGGAAAATTCCCTGTCTCTTTCATGAAACTTAAGGTGCTCTTCTATAGCTGACTTAGTCTCATATATCGCAGGACAAATTTGACATTCATATGAATCAATTTCATCATCCATAGAAGCCACATTTGTGGGTGTGTTTTTTGACACTTTCGTAGTCTTGTCCGGATTTTTCTTTTCGTTTTTGGTTTGTTTGACTTTTGTCTGAGGTAAACCGGGTTTTGAAACTTCTTCACCTTTTCTTGGTCGGCCTAGAGGAAGAATTCTAATCTTACTTTTATAAAAGCACATTTTACAGGGCGTTTTCAATCTTGAATTAATAGTTTTAATAGCTTGTAGAGACAATTAAAGGAAAATTGTTTATACAGGGTCTCTCTAAAAGGTCAGTACAAAATCCTACCACACATTTCTTGGAACAAAATACAACGATTTAAGATCTAATGCAATTTATCTTAGTCGAGAAGTTGATCGTTTACAAAATACAAGGTGTTAAAGGTTTTATTTTATTTCGGTTATTTTTAAATATTTTATTTGTTTTAAGAATTTTTGCACTTCGCAAATCGCATTTCGCAAATATATGAACTAAGCTTACACGTTTAAAATATGAAACTTGGATAGCTTATGGGATGTATTTTAGGACATATAACTATAGAAAAAAAGCTTATTGTGACTAAGTATTTAAATACCGTAATTTGAATAATTAAAATTTTTAAAAAGGAAAAAGAGTAATAACAAAGAAATATTATCAATTTTTAAGAGAGTACCTTTTGTCTTTGCGGGACAGAGAAACTTTAACGGGTGATTCTACAATGAAAATTAGGAAAAAAACTTCATATAAACATATGTTCTAAACGTCTTAATTTTTGAACTACGGGGTGTTAAAAAATTTTCAAAAATATTGTAAATAACTTTTATACCCATTCAGGTATTTTTAAAAAATTTGGGAAAGGCGCCCTTGCACCAGAAGGCATTATTTAGCATACAAGAAAAAATAATTTTTACCAGTGTCATCCATGAGGGGTTTAATGTAAATATTTTTTAAGAAAAAAATGGTACGCCAATGAATTTTTCTAAAATAAAATTAAAAAATTATTTTTTTAAATTCCAGTTTAATTTAGAACAAATTTGATATCTTGACTTTTTTTGGATGATAAACGGTTTTTGCATATAGAAAAAGAAACTATTTTTTGCCATGGTCGGTTTGTATTTCTAATATCAAATTCTATAGTAAAAAATAACCTCTGTTCTTTGTTCTTTAATTATATAGGAATTTGACCAAGCCGAGAATTTTTTTATTTACGCGTAAACCGTACATCAAACAAAAAAGTCAAGAGACCAAGTTTGTTCCAATTCCATTTCCAATTTTTATTTTAGAAAAATCCAGTAGCGTACCACTTTTTTCTTAAAAATATTTACCCTAAACCCCTCATAGGCGACACTGGTAATTTTTTTCATGTATTTTTGTGCAAAAAGTGCATCCCTTAAATTTTAAAAAATATCTGAATGGGTATACAAGTTATTATAAAAAAACATAAAAAGAAAAATAAATTAACACCCCGTAGTTCAAAAAATAAGACGTTTAAGACATATGTTTATACAGGGTGATTCAAAAATCGATCACGAAACTTAAGGGGGTGATTCTACTTGACAAAATAAGGGTTCATATAATTTTTTTCAAAATGTCATTCGTTTTCAAGTTACAAGCCGTCAAAGTTCAATTTTTATTTTGGTTAGTTCTGGGGTGCCATTTTATAGACAATCAAACACTTAAAAAATAAGGTAATCTTTATTAAACTCGATAAACCTCACCGTTTAGGCACAATAGACATCAAAGTTTTCATAAATTTCAATCAAATTACCTACATACTAGGGTGTCCAGTAACTCAACCGACAAACTTAACCAAACGATTCGACAACAAAAAATAAGAAAAAAACTTCATATAAACATATGTCCTAAACGTCTAAGTTTTTGAACTTCGGGGTGTTTATTTATTTTTTTTTTTTTAATAATTAACACACCTTAGTTCAAAAACTAAGACGTTTAGGACATATGTTTATATAAAGTTTTTTTCTTATTTTCTGTTGTAGAATCGCCCCGTAAAGTTTGTCGGTTGAGTTACTGGACACCCTGTATGTATGTGGGTAATTTGATTGAAATTGATGAAAGCTTTGATGTCTATTGGTGTCTAAACGGTGAGGTTTATCGACTTTAATAAAGAGTACCTTATTTTTTAAGTTTTTGATTGTCTATAAAATGGCGCCCCCAGCTTTGTGATATCTGTCAAAATAAAAAGTTATAATGTAAATTAATTTTAAGTTTTAAAGTAGCCTCTGGCGGTATTTAAAAAAATTACTTTTGTCTTAAAATTTTAGAATCTGCAAAGCTCGATTGGTGTGCCAAATATCAACTGGATTGGTTAAAAAATAAATGCAATTTGGCGAAAAAACCAAAATAAAAATTGAACTTTGACGGCCTGTAACTTGAAAACGAATGACATTTAAAAACAATTATATAAAGCTCTACCCTTATTTTGTCAAGTAGAATCACCCCCTTAAATTTAATCGATTTTTGAATCACCCCGTATAGAGCTTTTTTCCTAATCATTGTAGAACCACCCCTTTGGGTTTGTCAGTTCAGTTACTGGAAACCCTGTATAAACATTAAACCATTGTTAACCCTACCTCGACCTCTCTTCTTGGGTTCTACTGGCATTAGTAATGGCAATGGTGATGAGGAATGGTCACTTTTTTATTCACAAGCAAACTCGCTTCTAATTTTTGTTTTTTCTTCTCAGGTTCATCCTCATCCACAGCCAATGGATCACGGGAAGAATCCAAACTGGCTCTTTTTTCGCTTTTGTCACTTCAGAACAGCTTACAAAAAATTATAATATTGAAGGAGACTAGAATGACACCATGGACAAAAGTATATGGTGTCTGTTAGATTTACGTTCTGAAAAAGTAGAAGACATTGTGAGAAAAAAAATACCCTCCTTTTCATTTTTAGTTCAATAAAAGATGCCTGATAAATACAGTGTGTCCCAAATTGGTAGGAAATCTATTGGGATATTGGAAACTATAAGAGATAGAAAGATGGTTTATAGGGGAAAGTTGTGAGCCATTCAATAGTAAATCTAATGTCATTTTGATGATGGCCGTATCTTGTTTGGTTTTTGAGTTATTTTGAAAAAATGAAAATGTGCATTTTAGAAAAAGTGCTGTAGTTTTTTATTTATAAAAAAAGATTGATGTAATTAATACATATTTTAATGTACCGATACACAGGTAAATATCCATCTTTGTTTGGGTACATAATTTTAAAAAGTTAGAAATAAACTTGCATTCTCTTTTCCAACAGAGCTCCTTATTGGAAATTGAAAGGCAATTGTTTCTAGAGCTAATGGCTCCCGCAGTCTTGGCCAAACAAAAAATTAAATTTGACAATTTTTGACATAAAAATAAAAAATACCTATAAAGTGTTATACATCATTTTAAGGGGATGCCGTAGCACGTTAAATGAGCTAAAACGCGATTCCCTGCCGTTTTTAAATATGTGTTTGAGAAAAATAAGTAATATATTGAAAAGTTTCTTAAAATGATCCAAAGATTATCGGAAAGCTGGTTATTTTTACGGTTTTGTAATTTTGGGAAATTTAATGTGTTAATTATTACCATTACCAAACATCAATTAACTTTCCGATAATCTTTGGATCATTTTAAGAAACTTTTCTATGTACAACTTTTTCTCAAAACAAATATTTAAAAACGGCAGCCAATCGCGTTTTAGCTAATTTAACGTGCTACGGCATCCTCTTAAAGAAAAAAAATGAACAAAAAATAAAATGGCCGCCATAAGAAAAACGAAAGTTGATGATGGTATCTCAAAACCGAAAAATCGAAATTAAAATCTGAATACAGAAATGCACTGCTCTTAAATAGTTGCACAACTAACGTTTTTACAGATTCCAAAAATATTTAAAATAAAAAAATACAGCACTTTTTCTAAAATGCATATTTTCAAATAAGATACACTCGTCATCAAAATTACATTAGATTAACCATTGAATGTCCCAAAACATATCGCATTTAACCATCGTTCTATCTCTTATACATATTTTTCAATAGGTATCCAAATACATTCCCTACCAATTTTGGACACACTGTATATAACATTTTAACAACATTGTAAAACACTACTTATTTAAAGAGTCAGGGAAAGAAAGATACATAAATATCCAGTTTTTACCAAAAATAAATTAAGTAATCAATGCGAAAATATAGCTTTAGACCTTCACAGTAGGATAGAACGAAAAACACTTTTTTTTCCAATTGTTTTCGGACAGTCTTCAAAATGTGCCTCTGGATGTACGAAAACTCGTGTTAAAATTTAAACTCTTTAACTTTTTATCCTCAGGTTCCTCATTGGCCCTGAATTCGGTAAATATTTTAATTTTATTAATTTTTTCGAGTAAATTAAAAATCTACGAATTCATATTTTACATTTACATAATGCTTACAGCCTAATATGTTTATAATTGTGGTAAAAACATGTTTTTCCTTTTTAATATTACTTAATTTGTATGTCTGAAGGTTTGTTTTACCATTTAAAAACTGTCCACCTATGGCTAATATCTTATTAAATTAGCGCGCTGGTAATAATGTAATTTGGCAACATTTACGGCGGTACTGGCAATAACTTGCGTTATCAGAGGGTATTGGAATGGTGTCTAAAAACAATTCATTATAAACAATAAATAGTATGCAGGTCACGAGCGCTTGAGTATATCAACGCGTGATACTGAAACTAAAGCATTATGGATTTACCTATGATAGTACAACACTAATAACATCTTATCTGACGGATCGCTGTCAGAGAGTATTGTTTAATGGACACCTATCTAAGCCCAGATGTGTCGGTGCTGGGGTGCCTCAGGGATCAGTGCTAGGGCCTGTTCTGTTTATCATATATATGAATGATTTGATGACTAGTGTCCCTGGTGCTGATCTGGTACTTTATGCTGATGATACAACTCTGGCTAATGTTAGTAAAGACCTGACGGAACTACAGAATGTTATGTTAGAGACACAGTTGAACGCCTCAAAATGGTTTGCCACTAATCACCTATGTCTAAATGATGCCAAAACGGAGAAAATAATATTTACACAGAAACAGCTTCCTCACAAGCAGTCTTCCGTTAAGTTTCTGGGTATAATCATGGACCAGAAACTTCTGTGGGATGGACATGTTGAGTTTATATCGGGCAAGTTGTCGAAAAATCTCTATCTTCTGAGAAATCTGAAACCTATTTCTAATAAAGGCACTTATATGAAGGCATATTTTGGCCTATTCCAATCAGTTATGTCCTATGGGATTCTTGCTTGGGGCCATTCCCCACAAGCACAAAAAATATTTGGTTTACAAAGAAAGGCAGTACGCATCATGGCTGGTCTCCAGTTTCGTGAGGATGTGAGGCAGACATTTGTAGAACTCAAAATCCTAACCTTTCCATCTTTGTTTATTTACAAAAGTCTTCTATGGATCTGGCAAAACTTAAAGCAGTTTAGAACTCACAATAACATCCACAACTACAATACTCGGTGTTCACATTACATATTGCCAGAGTTTAAAAGATTGAATAAGAGTAGATGCTCATTTAACTATTATAGTCCTAAATTTTACAATAAATTGCCTGAAGCTTGGAAGAGCCTGCCTCAAAGGACCTTTCAAGCGAGGATAAAGACGTTCTTAATTAAGAACTCTTTTTACTCATTGGAAGAGTTTATGAATGTAATTATAGTGGATGACACTTAAATATTGTTAAAAAATAGCTTTTACATTTAGGGGTTTTAAACAATATATGGACATAGGCAATCTTGCTACTAGTTTTTAGAAATAATAGTTTTTTAATACCTATTAGTCAAATTTTATATATACTTTTATTTTTATGTTTCCGTTTCTTGTGTGTGCTATTATAAACTTATCATTATTTTGTTAATTTACCTAATTACGTATGTAAAATCTGTGTGATTAGAAACATGAATAAATATCTATCTATCTATCTATCTATCAAACGCAAGGCTTGCTCAGTTAAAATGCAGATGCTAAAAGTATTCTTTGGTAGTTAAAAATATTGCACCATTAAATGCGATATAGGTATAAAAAATCATTAGGGAAAAACATAGAACTGTTCTGGGTTAAATCAATTGAAAAAAAACTTTTTACAGTTATTTAGTTTTGCCACATATTATTATAATTTTTTAGTCTTCGGGGATGAAAAGTTCATTAAAATGGAAAACAAATCTTCATCTTAAGGGAGATTAAAGTTCCTTTTAGAGTAAACAGATATCCCTTACCCTTCCTTCCCGAATCCACAGCAGGTCAAATGTTTCATTCAAAAAAAAAAAAAAATAAATAATAGGTTTTATTTAGAAAAACTAACTGTCGGTCTCTGGTGTAATTGGTAAATAAAGTTCATCTGTGTACAGTAATAATATGTTTTTTTTTAAAATGCTTTTTTAATACCCTTAATCCAACGAATGGTGCAATATTTTTAACCACCCAAATAGCTAATACAGTCGTGTAAGACTTGCGTTGATGCACTTGAGCTCTCCTGATCTGCATGAAATTTATTGTTTATGATAAATTGTATTTAAACTTTGATTTAAACACTATTTAAATATCCTCTAATAACGTACGTTTCACCAGTACGACCATAAACGTTTCCAAATGCCATTATTACCAGCGGGCTATATTTAGTGGGAAATTGGCCATAGGCGGGCAGCCAAAGCCGATCTGCGCCGTTTTCTCGCGCGGAGATAGCACAAAGTGAATACCGGTAAAAGCTAGAAAATCGTTTTAAACTTCGTCAGTTGCGACTTGCTACTCCTAGCACAATGTCGTCTTCTGATGATGATCTAATTGCTTTGGAGTCTATTTTTATTAAATTAAAAAGGAAAAAAGTTGGAATACATTCTATTAATCGTGAAAGAATAACTTACGGAGAATATCATCATTTATTTCCAAATTTAAAGAAAGATAATGAAAGATTCTTCCAGTATATGAGAATGAGTCAAGACACTTTTAATTATATTGCAGAGAAAGTTGAGCATCGTTTAACCAAAAATTGGTGTAATCTACATAAACAGCCTATTTTACCGGAAGAAAGACTTGTTATAACTTTAAGGTAAGTTTTGTTGTTAAATAATTTTTAAAATTATTTTTAAAAATAGGTCCTACTTATTTAGCTAATAGTATAAACGGGAATCATTTTTAGTATAAAATGAAATAACGGTTAGGTATGTGCTTACAAAACTTGTTTTATTACTTTTGTTCATCGTACAAATTTAACGCCATTGAGGAGTATTATTATCTTGCAATGACAGAGATAAATAACCTGTATTTTGCTGTTGGTTATTATCAAGTGGGTTCGAAACAGTAGCAGGAAGATTTTGGAACGAGGTTGATGGTTGGTGTAAGGAAAGGGAAGAATGAGTGTTTTCATGTAAGTTGAGATAGTTAGGAGAAGGCGCACAGGAATTTTGATTTATGTTGTAATGACCAGGAGAAGGCGCACTAGAACGGGACGATGCAGAAGATAACGGAAGAGGAAAAGTGTTTAGTTGGTAGGAAAATTGATCAACTAATTCTTGCACGCGGCAACGAAAAGATAATACTCTGTTTTCAGGTATTTTCCTTACATGTGGAAGCAAACTCTTAAAAAATGACAGATGTTCGTCATCTTGATCACTGCAACTTTTTTTTGCTTTATTTTCCAGATATTCCACTTTGCGTTTTTCGATTTCCAGCATTGATTCTTGGTATGCATCAGTAGCAGTCCTTTTTCTCTTCTGTGATGTAACAGATGCCGAAATAGGAGTTTTCCTTAAAATAGGAGTAGGGGGTATCACGCAACTTTCACTAGCTCGAGAAGACTCGTCATTATCGCTATCCCCCCGTCTGAAGATTGAATTTCTTCTGTCTCCTGTGTGGACTGCGTTGACTGAGTCCTCGATAAATTTCCACTCGATACCCTCGGTTTAATAACGTCCTTCAGGAAAAGAAGTTGTGCAAAATACGGCCATTTGGATGTAGGTACATCTTCAGCAGCGTCTCCAGACCTTGGTGGGGGGTATTTTCCCAATTCAACAGAGAATTGGTCCCGCAAATATTTCCATTGCTTTCTGATCTTGGCCTCTAAAAATAAAAATACAAGCTATATTTATATAGGTAGATACTAAAAGCTTTTCTATATGACATTTTGTACAATTGCAATTTCACTATAAGTTTAGAAAAGTTTCGATCAAATTTTTATGAAGCGATAGGTTTTTTTTAAACTTTCATGCTGATTTTGTTACAGATATCTGGCAACTGGATCATCATTCATACAAATCGCATTTTCGTTTAGACTTGGAGCATCAACTGTAGGACAAATAGTTCAAGAAACAGTTTGTATAATATGGGACGTTTTGCAACCTATTCATATGCCAACTCCGAAGAAACAAGATTTTCAAAGGATATCAGAAGAATTTAATAATGTTTGGAATTTTCCGCACTGTATCGGAGCCATTGACGGCAAACACGTTCGCATTGTTTGTCCTAAAAATTCAGGATCGATGTTTTATAACTATAAGCACTATTTTTCTGTAGTTTTACAGGGCGTAGCCGACGCTAATTACAAATTTATTGCGGTAGAAATTGGCGGTTATGGTAAACAGAGTGACGGTGGTACATTTCAGGCCTCTGAAATATATCGTCAATTAAAAAATGGCATACTAAGAATTCCGGAACCATCTTATTTTCCCCAAACAACAATAAAGGCGCCTTTTGTATTAATAAGTGACGAGGCATATCCACTCCTGCCTTTCTTCCTGAAACCCTTTGGTGGAAAAAAATTTAAGGATTGAGGAAGAATGTTTTAATAAACGTTTATCTCGCGCTAGAAAATGCATAGAATGTACATTTGGTATAATTACTGCAAAATGGCGTATACTTTCAAAATGCATTGAAACCAATATTACGACAGCAGACAATATTATTAAATGTATTTGTGTTCTACATAACACAATCATTGATAAGGAAGGTTTTGAAAGACATCTTAGCGAAGTATCTATCGAACAATTGCACGAAAAATATCGGAAAAAAACGACGGGAAGACCTCTAAATGAAGCCAAAAATATTCGCGATATTTTTGTGACATATTTTTCCCAAAATCCTTTATCATACAAAACCTAGATTACTTTTTAAATAATCCTGCCAAAATACTGTGAAAACATATTGCTGTAAATATACCTACATACTTACCATCTTGTTTCATTTCGGTACTTATTTCCTTCCAGTATTTATCAATGACATTACGATTGCTATGTAATTTATCCCTCTTGTTCCAAATAGCGGTTCTTTCAAACACCGCAGTGATAAGTAGTTCCTTATCCATGGCAAGGGCAAAACACACGCGACAAAAGCAGAAATAAACTAAATTTTCATTACATTGAAAGCGTGCGAGCAGGTTATCCGCGCGGACCTGCTGTAGCCTGTTTTAACTATGTATACGTTCATATAAACATACGTAATAATTCTTAAAGCGATAAATGCGAGTCGGCGCGAATAAGTGAAACTGATAATTTTCATAAGAATACCACTAAAATATCTACAGTATACAGAGTCTACAAAATCTACATACAAATTCGGGTAGACATGTTGTCACCATTTTAGCCAAATTACTCTCCAACGATTTAATCTGCTTATAATCCTGAACCTGAGTCGCCTATAAAACACGTTCTACACACTTTAATTGGTACATTTTCATTGGGGAAATCTTTTTAGCTGTCCTGTAGTGACTAGAACATTGTACAAATTCAATTTTTTATCCGAATTAGCATAGCTCATAAACTCATCCTCTATTTCCATAAATTTTGATTTGAAATTAAAAAGCTCTGGATTGTTTTGTTGCATTCTTCACATGAGGGACAGCCAATGAATAATTCTTTTTCCTAAAAATGTCTGTAAAATCATATAATAAAAGTGCAAAATCGGGTCAAAAAATTGCTGTAAGAAAGCTGATAAAATAGTGTTTTGTATTAACAAATTATAATCGCCTTTACCTATACAGTGAACTGTATTTTACGCTTTTTTAAACATACTATTAGTTTAAGATCCTAATAGAACGAGACCTGCACTCATCTGTTTACCGGATAAAAACTATAAATATGGTATTGAATAAAGGTGTTGCCACAAATTAGGATCAAGTATATATTTGAATTTAAAAAATTATCTTAAAATTTTTGACACCCTGTATAATGGCAAACCCATTTTTTGTTTGGCTAGGATTCCTAGGCTACAGTTAATAAAATATGTACAGTGTGTCTAGGTATGTTGGCAAGTTTCATATGGGAAACTTTTTTATTATTGATTTTACAGAAAAAGGATTATTCTTTATAAAAAAGTTCTACATGGTCCAAAATCTAAAAAGCAACCAACAGATATCAAATTTAGTCATCTACGAGGTTTGGCAAAAATGTGATTTTTGCGTAAGAGTAAAAGTACCTGTATTTTTGCTAATACCAAAAATTGTTATAAAGAAAAGATGTTTAGAATTAAAATTACTTCTAAATATGATTGTTCATCTCCAAAAAATTTTGTTTGTGTTTTGTTTTTTGCAAAAATCAAGAAAATTAAACTTTTTGTACGTTAGTGCATTAAACATTCTTCTTGTTTTGATAACAATAAATTTAAAAAGTTTATTTAAAACTGTCCTATAACATTTAAAATCATGAAATGTAGGTCACTAATGTACAAACCTAAATTTTCACAATTATCACAAAATGTAAATAAACAATATTGCATATTTAGAAGTAATTTTAAATTCTAAACATCTTTTCTTTATTACAATTCTGCGATATTAGCAAAAATACAGGTACTTTACTCTTAAGAAAAATTACATATTTTGCCAAACCTCATAGATGACTAACACAATTTAATATCTAATGGTTGCTTTTTAGGTTTTGGACCATGCAGAACTTTTTATAAAGAATAACTTTTTTTTGTAAAATCAATAATAAAAAAGTTTCTCATAAGACGCCAACTTACGTAAACACACTGTTTGTTTAAATAGAACAAAAATGTACCAACGAATTGTAGTTATTTTTCAAAATTTAAATTTAAACAAAATAAATTAGTGATACATTCCTTTATTTTATTTTTTAATAGTTATAACCACAGAGTTTGATTAGGAACTAGAAAAATTTTGGTATATTTTTTTTATTTCCAATACACAAAATGCTACAATAAAGAGTAAACTTCAAATTAGTTTAGAAAGAAAATATCGCTCATCCAGAAGAAAATTGACACAACCTAAAAAATGCACAATTTTTATGTCTTTAAATTGGCTTCAAAAATCCTATAGTTGGGACTAATGTCATTATTTAATAAAAATTGTCCATCTACCATTTTATGAGTCTTTGCCAAAGAAGTATTTAGTATAACCATAGAGTAAGGGAATTATAAGAGTTATCATGGAATAGCCAATTTAAGGACAGGTCATGCAAAAACTCCCAATATAATTTTATTCGTTTCTCGTTGAAATACCGCCAGTTAGTCATTTCAGTAAGCTTTACGTGTCTCCCCACCGCTGATGTTACACGAGGCGAGGCTTCGACCGACGCATTTAAAGTGTAAACTGGAAATGACAAGCCTGCCACCAGGCAGCGTTGAGCCTGCCGCAAAAGCGGTAACGAAAATTTTAGCATTCCATGGTTTCTCTTATCCGTAGGTATGTTACTTTATGGTATAACATAATTAGTTTGGTTTCTCTTTATGTTAAATAATTTTTTGTTTTGTAATAGTAAGATAATTTCAATTTTTTTAAATAAAAACTTTATTTCTCCAGTTTACACTTATATTAATTAAAAAAAAGACCAATATTTTAAAAGAAAAGTGGCATAAGTCAAAATGTTAATCTTTTTTCCTTTGTTAAATCAGGTGTCATAGTTTTGTTGCTTTTGCTACTTACACAATTAAAAACAGTTACTTATCCATGTTGCCATTTAAAAGTAACAGCTAAGTTATGATCTAAAAATTCAATTTGTGTTTCTCCTGAAAAAGTTGTTTTTTGAGTTAACACTTTTCTTCTGGATGAGCGATATGTATTTCAATAAGCAAATGTGGCCCCATTTTAAGAGCCTAGTTATAAAATTTGCCTTTTTACAAAGATATAATGTTGAGCTTTTACACACATGAACAATATAAATAAGTATACACTGACTTATATACAGTATCGGACAAAATTAGAGAGACTGTGCAATTTGTCCATTCAAATTTTCTGTGCTTGAAATAATATTAATATTTGTTAAGCAGTGTATTAGTGGCGCCCAAAAGAATTTCCTTATCAATAGTTTTTTTTGTTGCTGATGCTCTGTTCATTTTAACAATTTATTTTTTTGTACTGATAAAAAATTACTATGACAAAATTAGAGAGACTCGTTTTGTATTTAGTTTATCTGCGGTGCAGTTGGTCATATATTTGTTTCTAACAACATATAAAATAATAAGCAATGCCTCGTGGAAAGCACTATTCCATAGATTTAAAAGAAAAAATTATAGAAGCTTACAAATCAGGTCGCTCACAAAAATTAATAAAAGAGCAATTTAATGTAAATAAACAAATGGTTTCAAGAACAATACAAAATTTTCGGCTCCGAGGAAGGGTTGTTAATCTTAAAAGAGGTGGCCGGAAAAGAAAAACTTCAAAACAGTTGGACAGGAGAATTAAACGTATAAGTCAGAATAATCCGCGGCTGTCTGCAAATCAAATTTTGGCTCAGTTGGAGGTTCCGGGAGTTTCATCTAGGACTGTTCAGCGGCGATTAGTGGAGGCGGGGCTTCCTGGAAAGAGACCAGCTAAAAACCCCATTTATCAAAAAAAAATGTGATGGCTAGAATGATGTTTGCAACACGTCACCGCCACTGGACAGCTAAGGACTGGAACAAGGTTTTGTTTAGTGACGCGTCTAAGTTTGATATTTTTGGAAGTGATGGGGCGCAGTTCGTGCATCGTCCAGCAAATAAAAGACTTGATCCAAGATATGTTTCTGGTACCGTTAAGCACTTAATGACATAAATCTTTTAGCTAAATTTTAAGAATTCAATATATTTTGGTATTGCGTAAAAGTCATAATTAGTCGAGTCTCTCTTAATTTTGTCCGATACTGTAGATACAGAAGGAAAAATATGTAGGGTGTTTCCTGATTGTGGTAAAAAAAATGAAAGGCTAATTTATAATTAAATTTTATTTAAAAAAAGTTTATAAAAACATAGATTTGAAAATCATTGTTTCCAGGATACAAAGTGTTAAACTTTTTTTTTTATTCAGTTTTTTACTCGGTTTTTTATTAATTCCTAAAATATCCTGCAAATGTATTTGGATGAAAATTGGCAATGTTAATTGTAGCCTTAGGAAGCTAATTTAGTCTCAACTTGATATTGAATATTTAAGACATTAATAAGACCCTATATTGCCTATAATGTTTATCTACGTAAAGCTTTAAAAAGCGCCTGAATATGTTAAAAAAAGTGTACCAAATTTTTTCTAAATCAGTTAGAAGGTTTTTAAAATATTTAAAAATATGTGTATCTCAGGAATACAGCAAGACAAGACATATGTTTATAGGAACTTTAGAAATTTGTGTAGGTACTTGGGGCTTTGGGACGCATGATCACGAATCTGAAAGAACTATTTGGCGGAGTTCCGCTTTGTTCTCGAGATATCCATCATCAAAAAGTTCAAATTTGAACTAAGCCTATTTTCATTTTATAAAAAGACATAAGAAATAACTCCCTATAAGTTTCGCACTGTAGTAGGAAACACCCTGTATAAGGACATAGTATTCTTCAAGATTACAACTTCTGCAAACTATCTTACATTGTAAATAAAGTGATACTACTTACAAAAATGTTTGTTCCATTAAAATTTCCAGCATAAACATTTTACTTTCTTCCAAATACGTAGGACTGTCAGCGTCTATGTGTTCTTTACAAAAACACACACTTTTTTCCATGTTAAACACAAAATTACAATTTCAGATTAGATTAGGTGACAAGAATATGGTTTCTTTGGCGTAGATTTGTACTATCTCTGCATTGTAATGTTAAAGAATAAAATACTTTTATTTATATTTTTCTTAATACTATTTTTATCAGTACATTATTACAGTAATAATTAACACTACATTTTACATTAATCACAACAAATACAGTAAACAAACTATCATAACCTCAAACCAAAAACCTAACCCTAAATTAGTTGCTAATTTCTGGCTAATTTCTTTGCTTTCCGTTGCTACTCGGCAATGGCCAGCTGAGTCCCCGTGATTACGCTTAGCTAGAGGCCGAGCAACCCTACGTACGTAGTGCAAATTTCTTGTTCATCAAATTTTTTTAGTAAAATTCGACGTTTTAACGGTCTAAATATGCTAATTCAGGGTCGTAAAAAACGTAACAGGCAGCTGATCACATAACACCCACCTTGTGCCAAAAATCGTAAGGGTTAGTTACAGAAACCAGCCCAATCCCATACCCAAAACATGGCTATGGGTCTTATGGTTTTCATGATCTGTAACACTTACGATTTTGGCATAATGTTTAAAAATTGCATATGAAACATTGATAAAAACTTGTCCAACAAAAAAAAAAAATGACGCGTTCGCCCAGTCCGACACCCGAAACATTTGACACATATAGGCTGGCGATAAAGCGCCGCTTCCATATACGGCGATATGAATATTCGTGGTAGACTCGTCAAAGGAACCCACGCTAAAAGGATTTTAAAAGTGTTCATATCATGAAGTTAATTTCATTACTGATTCATAAAGACTAACCTTTATTTACACCTGTGATCATAGCTTTGAAAATTCTTACAAATTAAAAGTAAAACACATATTCGTTTTCGGTTATTAAAATTTGTTTTATAAATAAAGCACTTAACATGTCTACTTATTAACTAACTTACTTATTGTTTTTATTTATATAGGATTTATGTATATATGTGTCCACAAAAACTTTCAAAATTTGATTTAGGATGGTGTAAAAAAGTGCTAAAAAGTTGGTGGTTTATGTACTACTGATAATAAATACTTGTCTCTTTCTTATGAAAAAAAAATAAAATACACTTCGATCATTTGGCAAAATTACGTGTCACACTGTTTAATCTCAGATCAGCCAAGGCCGAGTTTATAAATCAAATTTAATTTTAGTAGTAGTAATAGTTTTAAACTAACTTTAAATTTAGAATTTTTTGGTGGCAATAATTAGCTACATTTAACAAAAAAATAAGTAATGAAACATTAATAAAAGAAGTTTCCGGTTTAACCTTTTAATGGCACATAAAAAATTTATATTTTTCCTATTTCAAATACTCTACATTTGGTAGGGCGGGGTTAGTTGAGCATAGAGGTAAGTTGGACAATCAAAATATCTCAAAACTATCGACCGCACGCGATAGCATTAAATAGCGCAAAGAAGGGGTTATGCGAGGGGAACTGATACATACATGCAGAGCGCACAGTGGAGTCCACGAGCATAATACTCGAGAACAGAAATGATCTTGTCCCTGCATACCATCGTTTAACGAGGTGCCAGGATGGCCCTGGCTACTTGGCTATAAAATTCTTTAATAAATTGCCAAGCAATATAAGAACATTGGATTTACCCAAATTTCGAGCTACAGTAAAGAATCTTTTGTTAAGAAGGTCTTTTATAGTCACAATGAGTTTTTAACGGCAAACTTTACCACAGAAAAATAAGAGTAATTTCATTTTATTTTAATTTGCATAGATTGAACATTTTATTGTTTTATATTTATCTGTGATCTGACTGTACACTGTAAGATGGGTCATTTTATTTTGATTTAAATGAAATTGTACATTTTGCTATAACTGTGATATTTTTTATTTATTATCCTAATTGTTTAAAATAGACTGTGATGTGATGTTTTTATACAACATTTATGTACTTTTGTTTGTTGACGAATGTGAATACTGTACTGTATATTTGACATGAATAAAAAAATTATCTTTGATTGTGCAACCACTAGTGGTGACGCGGCGATCGAGAAAAGTATCCGTACGCATTGTTTATTTTGTGATTAAAAAGTAAAATAATTGTAAGCCGGAAAATTTTATCTGTAATAGTTAAATGTATTCCGTTCTCAATCAGGTAAGTGTTAATCTTAAGTAAATCTATTGCAGTTTTAATATGTATAAAGATTTTGAATACAATTCTAACCGGTTTTTAAATAAATTTACTTTTCTTTAAAATTTCAGGTTGGGGTTAGTTGAGCTACAGTTGCCCAACTAACCCCATGGTTTTAAATATAAAATGTTTTATTTTTTTTTATTTTTTTAGGATACGGACTTATAACAGTAAAACACTAAAGTCCTCTCAAGATTTAAAAGAGGCTGCAACCCGAACTTTATACAAGCAACAAAGAAAACGAGCTGACCTATCTAATTTATAAATTTTCTCTGGAAATAGTTCGACCATACCCAAAGGCTGGTCCAAGAAAAGCTGCAATTTTAACAGATACAGAAGGCATTACAAGAGAAGCAAAATAAAACTGCTTAAAAAGTTTAAAAAACGAAGATGAATTGATAGATATTAAATCCAATAGTTAAGCTAAGCTAGGTTTGTTGCTGTTTTATTATTAAGATTTGTTGTTTTGTCACTATAAGATTATAAATATTAAAAGCAAATTGTCAAAATGTATTTTTATTGTAAACGTATCCAACATTCAAGCCATGATTTGACTATACGTTCTAAGTGCTCCACTTAGCCCCATACCCTTGCTCTCAACTTACCCCACCTATGGGGTATGTTGTGCATACTTGACTATCTACATTAAAATAGATGTAGCTCCTAAATTCGACTTATTAGAAAAAACTACCATGGACACTATTAATAAGGAATAAATTGCTAATCCATCAGTATGCGTTATAAGCCATTAAGACTTATTTTTGAGGAGCTAAAACCGATCAAGTGAAAAATTGCTCAACTAGCCCCACCCTACCCTACAACTAATTCTAAAATTTCAAATTGGCGTTTAAACAGTTGGTTAAACTTCACTTATTAAATTTGGATCTGACAAGTGAAGTTTAACCAATTGTTTAAACGTCAATTTGAAATTCCTGAATTGGTTGTAAATGTAGCCTTAAGTTTTGGATTTTAGAGAATTTTAAGGTCGTTTCTTAAGGGGATGCCGTAGCACGTTAAATGAGCTAAAACGCGATTCGCTGCCGTTTTTAAATATTTGTTTAAGAAAAAAGTTGTATATTGAAAAGTTTCTTAAAATGATCCAAAGATTATCGGAAAGTTGGTTATTTTTACGGTTTTGTAATTTTGGGAAATTTAATGTGTTAATTATTACCATTACCAAAAATCAATTAACTTTCCGATAATCTTTGGATCATTTTAAGAAACTTTTCTATGTACAACTTTTTCTCCAAACAAATATTTAAAAACGGCAGCGAATCGCGTTTTAGCTAATTTAACTGCTGCGGCATCCTCTTAAGACTAGAAAATTAAATTTGATTTATAAACACTTTAATTTAAATATTCTTGAAACTTGTGACTTATACTAATGTTAATACTATAATTAAATTTTAAATTATAAACCCGGCCTAAGAAAGTAGGCAGCTTATTCCATTAGAATTTCCTCAATTGCGTTGTCAGCTTCTAAATGGGCAGGTTGTTGAGCCTAAAAGAAGATAAAAATACTATTTTAAAAAATATCACTCCCTATGCTTTGTGAACCATTTAAAAAATAGTGCCAAGAAACTCATTTAATGCTTGAAAAAACATACCTGTTCCAAAAATTGCCTTAGCTCAGTTTCCAAATCGGGTTCAGGCTCTGGCACCACTGGTACCCCCAAAGCCCTCCGGATTGCAGGTACAGGAGCCACGGCTCCTGGAGTTACTTTTTCGTTATTTCAGTTAGTCCGTCTACACACTGCTCAGCTAAGGTGTTTTCTTCCAGCTTGGGGCCTGGTAGGTTATGGAGAGAGGGAGGTAGGGGTTGAGATAATCTGGAAATAGTTAGAAAGTTTAAAATTGAGTATGTGTTCATTTCCTTTTGCATTTTTTAAATTAAATTAAATTTTCATAACTTTAAAAATAATAAGTGTAAAAATTTTGGATGAATCAGAGTAAAATTAACGATGATACAGCGGTTTAAGTAACATGATTTTTATAAAGATTTTATTCCAAAGTTTTTAGTCTTAGTACTTTAAAGCACACTTCCCACAACTCATGTTTTCGAAATTCGATCATAACCTCAAAACTAGTGCACCAACCAAGGTTAGTTTATATTTATAAGGTTGCGACATATTCTCAACTTTTAGGCGGTTCGAGGTTGGGGACGCAAGGAAGGGCACTTCACAGAGAAAAGTTGGCAAGACCAAAGTCGGTCTATATAAGGTCACGACATTCGGCTATATTGCTTTGACGTGTTATGACGTCACATCTCCCATTTTTCGGCCATGTTGTTCAGTGCCGGAGATATACAATTTATTGTATTAGTAGAGCAACCGTTTACACAACAATTTTTAATTATTATTAAGTTGTCAAATTATTTTACTTTAAATATAAAACATTTGGAATGACATCTTTCAACAAAATATCACTTCAAAACAATGCAAAATGAAATGCGCAAATTCTAGACGCCACTGGATTGATCATCAGCTTTGATTTTACCCAGTCTTGCCAACTTTTCTCTGTGGAGTGCCCTTCCTTGCGTCCCCAACCTCGAACCTCCTAAAAGTTGAGGATATGTCGTAACCTTATAAATATAAACTAACCTTGGGCAAGACTGGGTAAAATCAGAAGCTGATAATCAATCCAGTAGCGTCTAGAATTTGCGCATTTCATATTGCATTGTTTAGAAGTGATATTTGTTGAAATACGTAATTCCAAATGTTTTTATTTAAAGTAAAAGAATTTACAACTTAATAATGATTAAAAACTGTTGTGTACAATAAACTGTATATCTCCGGCACTGAACAACATGGCCGAAAAATGGGAGATGTGACGTCATAACACGCCAAAGCAATATGGCCGAATGTCGCGACCCTATATAGACCGACTTTGTGCATCAACCCTTTTTTAAAAATTATACCCCTCTTTCTTTAAATAATTTACAAGGTAACGCTGGAGCGTTATTTTCAAATTTGTCAACATTTCTAATTTTGATGAAGAAATAAATTGGCTATTTTTTTTTAATTGCGTTATTGACGTCAAAGTGTCCCCAAAAAGTGAAAAATTTTGGATTTCAATAAACCGTCCCAGCAGTACCTGAGATAAACACTGAGATATGATGGCCACCACAATTTACCTTTTTTTTTTTTTCGAGACGCTTCTGAATAATTGTTGCCTTTGCCGTATTTTTTAGAATTTCCTAACAAAAATTGTACATAATATTTTATATTTTATGCTTTAAAGTACTATAAATATCCGTAAAGAAATTTTGATTGTGAGACCCATACCTTTCATATTGTGCCTTCTGCAATTTCTCCAACAACTGACACATATCGTTTAGCTTCTGCTGCATTTCATGCCTGTCTTCTGCTTGTCTGATATCTTCTTCCATGTCGTCCAAGAAGTTAACATCAATTCCAAGTTCTGAAAAAACAAGAGATTTATATAGCCTCATCGACAGAGATTAAAACGCGTCCAATCAAAAGAATAACATATAGAAAATATTTAAAAAGCAATATCTTTCAATACTCACCCTGTAAAGATTTAAGCTCTTTGACGTTGACTTTAACAGCGTCAACCGGCGTTGTCTCTAGTACCGTTCGTACAGCCTCTTCTTCATCTAAAAAAGACGAAATTTAGTTAAGGCGACATCTAGTATACAACTTAGAAAGAAGATATTTACCTTTAAGTCTTTTACCCTCCTCCAGAGAATTTTTGGTCCTTGAGTGATCTCCACCAGTAAGAAGATCCAAAAGCGAATCAACCAGATGCTCTGCATAGTCACAGCCTTTAACAAAGTCCTGAAAATTAAAAAAAAAAATGTTTATATTTTTACTACCCATTTTAAAAATTAATTTTTAATCAAAAAAATAAAAAGAGCGGGAGAAAAAGCACATTTCCTTACTAAAGATAAAAAAATTACTTTACTTCCCTTAGATAAGAAAATTTTGCCCTTTACAAATCGAGCACGAACTTACTTGTACAGATTCTGCATACTGCACAGCCTGATCACTTCCATAAGTCCTCAAAACCAGGGCAGATTCCTCCTTAGTGAGATTCGCAAAAGCCGAATCGTGACTGGGAGCATAAGAACCGAACGCTCCATAATAAAGAGGTTTAACTGGTCGGGCAGTGTTTCTGCGGTCCTCTCTAAAACCCTAGAAAAATGAAACTTATCTGATCAAAATTATCTTTATCTATATAAGGTTACAATGTGTCCCTATCAATATACAAAGGAATTAAGAGCAAGAAACACTCTTTTAAAAAAGTTTAACCGACTTCAAAAAAATAATAAAACTTACTAAAAAGGTAAAAATATGATATATTTTTTAATATATCTAATTTATTAATATTACTATTAAATAATATTACTAGTAATAATAATAATAATAAAAAAAGTACTGTTTTGGGCATTTTAAATCTTATATCATTTATTATTAAGTCTTTTCATAAGCTACAATTTAGCTCTGTCCTTTTCTGCGACTTGAGCAAGGCGTTTGACTTGGTCAACCATGGAATCCTCTTGCAGAAACTTGAAAAGTATAATTTTAGTTCAGAGAGCGTCGAACTCATAAAATCCTATTTGAAGGATAGGGTGCAGGTTGTGAGAGTTGACGGGGTGTCATCAGCGGAGAGTGTATTAAATATTGGAGTACCACAAGGATCAGTACTGGGTGCAATTTTATTTTTAATTTACATAAATGATCTTCCAAAAATTAAACAACAGGCTAAGTATACACTCTTTGCTGATGACACTACGGTAGCCTTTGCAGCTGATAATATTGAAGGGGTGCTGGAAGGTTCTGTGGAGGCGCGGAACAAAACTGAGCAATGGTTTGCTGCAAATAAGTTGGTTTTAAACGACAATAAGACAAACCAAGTAATTTTCGCAATGAGAGATGTGGGTGATTTAAATGACGGTGTTAGCGAGATTATATTTTTGGGAGTTTCCTTAGACCCAAAACTTCAATGGGGCTCACACATTAACAACGTGTGTAGAAAACTAAATAAAAGCCTGTTTATTCTGAGAAACCTTTCACGGTGCGTCTCACCAGAGACCTTACATACTGCTTATCACTCCCTTTTTCACTCGCATCTTTCACATTCTATCCTTGCCTGGAGTCATGCGGCTGACACACACCGGGTGTTTGGCTTACAACAAAAGGTTCTGAGAGTTCTTGCAGGTCTGGGTTTTAGGGATGCTTATAGAAGGCTTGGAATCCTCACTGTGCCATCACAGTACATTTTGGAAAATCTTCGTTTTTTAAAGAAAAATATCAACCTCTACACAAGTCATGAGAAGATGCATGGTTATGACACCAGGCATAAACAAAACATGATACCAGCATACTGGCGTCTGAGAAGGTGTCAAACTGGACCGGGATAGTGGGCAATAATTTTTTTTTTATGTATTGCCAGAAAGTATTGGAATCTTCTCTGAAAAAAATTTGTTACCACAATTAGGCAAATATTGACTGAAAACTGTTTTTATTCAATACAGGAATACCTTAGGTATAATTTTAACTTTAATTAGAAATTATTTTCGTGTTTTTATATTTTAAACTGTTGTATTGTGTAAGTATTCTTTTGAATTAGTATAAGTATTTTAATATTGTTTGTTTAAAATAATGTTTGTTATTTATTTCTTTTTTTAATATGTATAGGATAAGGTTTTATAACTATTTTTTTTTAACATTGCTGACAATCCTGACTTGTTTTGTTATGGGACCACCGCGGAAGTGCACTCTTTCAAATAAAAAAGAGGTTTTTTTAAATTGATCCACAATTGACGGAGTAATCTTTTTTGAAGTCGGTTAAACAAAAATACACTCTTACTTGTAAATGTGCAGTTCCATCAGCCAGCCTGCCGACCAGCGACCCCAAAGGGGCCACACCTCTTTTCTTGCCGGCATTGTTGCCCACTAATATAGACAACTGAGCTGATCCGTCCCTGCGTGCCCTGAGGGTAGCCCATCGACGGGCCATAGCCCTTTAGGCGAGCGCGGGCCATACGAGCAGCGGCTTTAGCTTGAGCGAGAATCTAAAACGTAAATGAGAAACAATTATTATAATATAGAATCATATCAATTTTTGGCATCGGTGTTTTCTGATTGGGGTAAAAAATTAAGGGTGTATTTCTGAACTAATTCTATGAATAAAAGTTAGTATAAAAATACGTCCAGAACTGCATTATTTTCTGAATACAAGGCGTTAATTAGTATATTAAGAATAAGAACTAATTCTGACAAAAAAAGGACACCACTTACTTTTGCGCAAGTTTTTTATTGTTAGTAGAGCTAATAAAAAATAGGAACCTTTTTTGTTTTTTGCTTTTTCCTTATTTTGCTTAGTTTTCAATAAAAAAATAAAATCCTTTTAATTGCCAATCTCTGTACCACACAAGAAACATAGGGAACATTTTTTTATGGACATGATTATTATTATTTTTTTAAATTTTTTATAGTATAATAAGCTTACGAATAAGCTATTAATTTTTTTACTACCATGAGAAAACACCCTAGATATCTGTTAAGTAACTGGCAACGCGGTTGATACTGTTAATAAATACCAGCTTTCAAATAAAGTAGATGGGTACTTACTTCTTCTGGTGTAGGTGGTTCTTTACTTTCCGACTTCACCATAAACTCGCTTTCTTCTGGCCTATTACCGGCGGCAGCCCTCATCTCAGGCGTCACCTCAAAACCTAACTCTGCATCAGTTAATTCGGGTGCAACCTAAATATAAAAAAATATGCAGTGTGGTCCATTAAGTATGCAACAAATGGAAAACTTTTTATTTGCATTTTGTCAAAAAATTTTATTCTTCATAAAAGTTGGTGCATGGTCCGAAACTGTATTAGTAGTAATCAGTTTTATTAAAATGTAAATGACATACAGAGTAGGTAAAAAAGCAGAAAGCGCTTAGGAGAAAAGTACCCTTATTTTAAAAATTACAACAAAATGTTAAATAAAAAGTTATTTAAAATCAAAAGTTATGCCTAAATACCAAGTCATGGTCTCCTATTCAAATTTTTAAAATAAATTTAACCCTGTATGATGCAGAGTTTTATTATTCTGATTTAATATTTCTTCAAAGCAGTTTCAACCAACTGACTTTTAAATAAATTTAATCAAATCAAAGTGAATTTGTAAAATTGAACTGCAAATAAATTTTTTAGCTAACCGCTAACTATAAGTTTGTTGCAAGGATATTTATTAAGGCCCTAAAATTATACAAGTATGCTTTTTATTAAGGCAAATATACTATAAATAATAAAATGCGTATATAAATTCCTTATTCACCTTGTAAAAGTGTTGTTTCAAATTTTAGGAAAGTGTAGAACAGATAAATTAACATTAAACAATAAATAAAAACTTAAATCTGAAGAAGTAGTCCATAATGGTGTGGCTATGCAATGTAATCAACAAAAAAACTACTGTTTTTACCACTAAATGTTCTTTAGTAATTTATTTATGTATTCAAAGTTTCAGGGACATCTTTCGACCATGTGATGGTCATCATCAGCACAGAAAAAGAAGCAAAGAAGTTTTTAAAGAAATTTCCAAAAAATTGATAGATGAAAGTATGAAAAATGAAAAAGTGTGGGTACATTTACAGAAGGCGTAACATTTAGTAGTGGTTATTCAATAAAGACAAGATACAACAAAATTGTTTGGGCCCAAACAATCCTGTGGTTACATTAAATTTTGATTTAATTAATTAAAACTATACATACTTTCTAATCCTAGATTGGATTTTAAGCAACTTAAGATTAAAAAATTAGGTATAGTTTTATTGAATTAAATCAAAATTTAATGTAACCATAGGATTGTTTGGTCCCAAACAATTTTGTCATATCTTGTCTTTTTGAATATCCACCACCAAATGTAAGCAAGGACACTTTTTCATTCTTTCATCTATTAATTTTTTGAAAACATCTTTTGAGAACTTCTTTGCTTCCTTTTTCTGGACTGATGATGACCATCACTATGGTCGAAACATGTCCCTGAAACTTTAAATAAATAAATGAGGGGCCTAGTTTCCAAGTATACAATCTCCATTTACACTTTTTAATACAATAGTAAAATAAATGACCCAAAAGATGTATTTTTCTGCGCGAATTTAAATCTTAAATCAATCACATTTTAGGCAATGACTACATCCATGACAGAGTGTTTAAAGTTAAGAAAAACCTAATTACATTCAATGTATAGAGCCTTTGTTCCTTTTTTATTAGATATAACATGAAAATCTAATTTTGGAGATTGTACACTTTGAAACTAGGCCCCTTAAGTATAAGAATAAATAACATTTAGTGGTGAAAGACAGTAGTTTTATATGTCAAAAACTTAAATAGGAGGCAATAATTTGGTATTTTGGAATATCTTTTAATTTTTAAATAACTTTTCTATTTAACATTTTTTTTTGTATAATTAGAAATAAGGGTACTTTACTCTTAAACATTTTTAATCTTTTATACAGTTTCGGACCATGCACCAACTTTTATGAAGAATAAAATTTTCTGACAAGTTGCGAATAAAAACGTTTTCCATTTGTTGCATACTTAATGGATCACACTGTATATAATTGCACAAGAGTTTAAGAATATTGTAAGCTACCTGCAATAACCAGCCCAGTTTATCTGGCTGCAAAATTTTCTGACCAGCCTGTAGAAGTTTCTTGCTTGCTTTATAGTATACTGTGTCGGTGTGATTGTACTTCATTGCGTTTTCGCACATAAGCTGAAAATCTTCTGCAAGTTCCTAAAGTAATAATTAACATTAACATTAACATTATTAGGATATTTTTATCTATGCTTATTTTAACTAAAGTACTAAAATTAATATCAAATCAAAACATACATGTAAAAAAGGGCCATGTTTTCATTCGCCTACTTTATGTTTCTACAAAAGAACCATTTTTTTAAGTATTTTTTTTATATTTTTATTTTTTATAAATTCTATACAGGTTGTAATATTGTACAAAAAAACTCTACATTTAAATATAAAAAAGGTTTATAAATAAATGCATTGTTCTGAAGAAACAGGGATTTTTTTTAAATTGGTTTTTAATTAATAAGCCAGTGCACGGACGTATATACAGGGTGTTCCTTAAATAACATGCTAATATTTAAGGGAGTGATTCTTAGACTCATTTAAGAGGGTGATTTTGGACTCATTTGGAGAAAAAAACTTACTATGGACATATGTCCTAAACGCCTTAACTTTTGAGATACAGAGTAGTACCATTTAAAAAAATCTATTTTTTTAAATATATATAAATTAGCATGTACTTAAGGAACATTATTATGGGGGGAGTTTGACAGCTAAAGTAAATTTGTTTATCTGTTTCCCTTATTACAATTTCTTGTCTTGTATCAAAAGCTTTTGAAGAGCATAAAAAAAAGGTCGTCACTTTCGAAAACATATCTATTTTACTCATTTTTCTACTATAACATGTTCTCCTTCCTTTTCTCTCTTATTAAGGAGGGGTTCACATGACCATACATATTAAAAACATAACGAATAAAGGACTTTTCAATACGAATTTTACTTCTTACTTATGCTAGGGGAGGGGGTTTAAACGCCCAAAACTCTCCCTTATATTGATTGTTAAAACATTAGTTCAGAATTGTTCTTTTTTTTTGTACTTATTTATAGCGCTTATTGCTAATAAAACATTTTCATTTAATTTGATAATAAACGCCCCTGGGTTAGTGGATTTTGGAGCAACATCTAAACGAATATTCCTGACAAAAAAAAGTACACCATTAAAATTTGTGCAAGTTTTATCATATTCTTTTGCAATTAAGCAAGTAACAATACAGCTTATTTGTCTCCAGATTTTTATTCTCTTGGGTGGGCTAAAGATATGAAGTTAGATGGCCTTATTTTTCTAAAAACTATGCAAGTTACAAAAAAAAACAAGGGTCTAAAGAGAGTGTGTAAAGATATGAAGTTAGGTGGCTTTATTTTTCTAAAAACTATGCAAGTTACAAAAAAAAACAAGGGTCTAAAGAGCGTTTTACATTGGCAAAACTCCTACCTGCTCCTACCTTGAAAAAATCAAAATGATGGCATTTCAGAGAAAAAATTTAGTTAGGTTAAAGTAAAACGGCAAAAACTATTGTTGATTTATTTGCAAATTTAAGGTTAAAGACTGGCTTGTAATTCTCGTGAACTAGTCTTGTCGAATATCATTTGAGAAATAATTTTTAGGCAAAATAATTTTCTTGTTTTGTTCCAGTTTGTTGCTTTGATAATTTCGTTAATGACATTTTTTAAAACCACTTGCATGACGGATCGTGGTTTTGTTGTAAATGTCATTCATTAAATTGCCAAGCAACTAACTTGTACGAAAGTTTTGCCAGAAAAATTTTAAATGGTAGTATATACAATAAAAAGCTGTATTTTTTTAAAATTAAACCCAAAAAATGTAAAATATGCACAAAAGTGAGTGGCGTACATTTTTTGACAGAATTATTCCATTAGGTACCACTTAAGACACCATAGAACTGAATAAATTTAATCAAATTAAGGGAAAAGTAGGGTCTTAATGATACAAATAACTTTGCCAAATTTTATTAAAATTATATTAGGTATATTTTGGATATTATTTAAAAATTATTAAAAACTTTAATACCCTGTAAATATAAACTTATTCCATATTTTTAGGTGTAAAATCTGCCCTTTAATTTTCTACGCAATATTCTCTAACACCCTGTAAAACCTAACATAATTTGTATTAAAAAATCTCAAAATAAACTAAAAACACTTACTTTAACTGTATTATACTGATTATCGTCAATCTTCTGGCGCATAGTACTGAAATCCATCGGCTTTGTAATGATCTTGGAGTACCCCGGTGCGATATTATCGGTAACGGGCCAGGCAAAAAATTCTGCGCGTCTTTTTTCTCCAGCAGCATCAACAAGTGGTCCAGTGCTTTGGACAGATTTGACCTCTCTTGAATTTTCTTAATGACGCAGCTACGCTGTTCTCTGGTGGCACTTGGCGAGTCCACCAATGGGTAGACGCCTAGAGAGGTGTCCATTTCAGTAAAGGTAGGAACTGAAAAAAATTGTTTGCTTATTAAGGCTCTCCGCACATGGGTCGGTGAAACAGCGACGCGGACGCGATTTATAGCAGGCTTCGAGAGCACGTAGGCATATTAGCGTGTCAGATCCCAGCAATCCGCGTCCTTTAATAAACAAATGCAATATAGAACTGTTTTGTATTTTGTACGGGAAAATTAGTGTTATGTCAAGAAAATTTTGGACCAAATATGAATTTGTGTATGTGGTTGAAAAACGTCCCGTACATTATAATTATACTATTTAAGAAGAACAAAGCTATACATTATTTATAGAATAATATTTGCAGTAAGGTTACCTTGTTTAAATCTTTTGTTAATATTGTAAATACCCTTACCACATTTTTATTTTTTAAATAATTAATCACCATCAGAAATATTTTTTTATTTAGTATTTAAATTTATTTGGTAATTTAATTTCACGCCTTTCTTATCCTCTATTACTTACTCTCAGTATTTTCTCCATCATCCACCTCATCTCTCTTTCTCTTCTTATCCTTATGATGATGTTTGTGCTTCCTCTCTCTGTCCTTGCTTTTGTCCTTCTTCTTTTTTTTCTTTTGGACTTTTTGTGGTGTGCACGGTGCAATGAAGAAGGATCATTTGGATCTAGAATCGAATAATTATACTTGAAGCAACAACATTGCTGAAAATATTTAAAGGTTTTCATTTATATTTTGCCACCGAATTTTAACTTTAACCAAGAAGGATAGAATAAAATGTACTGTATAAAAGTGTCATACATTAACATCTATTACCTTTCTAGCATAAAAAAGAAACAAATGAACATTAAAAAGGTGCTTTTAAAAAGATAAATTTTAAGTTTTAGGTAAAGTGCCCTCTGGCGGTATTTAAAATAAGTATTTTTGTCTTAAAATTTTAGAATCTGCAAAGCTCGATTTGTGTGCCAAATATTAATCGGATTAGTTAAAAAATAAATGCATAATGGCGAAAAAACCAAAATAAAAACTGAACTTTGACGGCTTGTAACTCGAAAACGAATGACATTTAAAAAAAAATTATATGAAGCTCTACCCCTATTTTGTCAAGTAGAATCACCCCCTTAAGTTTTGTGATTGATATATATTATTTGCTGGTTTATTATTAAGAAAAATTATCTAACAAAATAACTTCAATTTTTACCTAATAATATTGGTTGTCCATCCTCTCCTGCCATTAAAGGTTGGAGATAATCTTCCTCATGTTCTGGTGTATTATTGGAACCCACCTTAAAGAATAAAGAATGATCATGACTTAAAAAATTAATAACCTTTAAATACATTTTTATTGATTAGTGACATGCAAAATAAATATCAGGTTTGGGTAAAAGAAAATTAAAAGATGAACTTTTAAAATCAGATAACTGATCCGAATACACTCCTGGACAAACCAAATTTTGATCAAATTCAATATTAAATAACTTTTTGGTTTTTTGACAGATTTTGATTATTTTTTGTCCAGTTGTAGCTTCTTTCATTAAGATTAATATTTAATATGGGGATTGCAAAAAGTTATATAGAATTAGGTGTTATACAGGGAAAACCAAATTTTCAAACACCCTGTGGAATAATTTAAAGTCTCAATTTTTTACCAGTGTAGTATTGATTTAAAGTCCCATCTTTTGTTAACATTTCCGTTTTTTAGTTATATCAGTATCTCTATTCTTAAAGGAAATACAAACTTTTAAATAAGACAATGAAATTAGTGTATTAATGTTTTAAGTTATAATTTTACATGTCTCTTAAATTTTTATGATAAAAAAATAAATAAAAATATCAGTTTATTAAGATGGTTTCATAGATTCCAAATCAGTAATTAGATTTTAGTTATCTCTTAAAATATACAGGATTCAACAAAAAGTAAAATAAAGAAAAACACCCTCGGTTGAGTTACTGGACACCCTGTATGTATGTAGGTGATTTGATTGAAATTGATGTCTATTGGTGCCTAAACGGTGAGGTTTATCAACTTTAATAAAGAGTACCTTATTTTTTAAGTTTTTGATTGTCTATAAAATGGCGCCCACAGCTTTGCGATATCTATCAAAATAAAAAGTTATGATGTAAATAAGTAAGTTTTAGGTAAAGTGCCCTCTGGCGGTATTTAAAAAAGTTCTTTTGTCTTAAAATTTTAGAATCTGGAATGCTCAATTTGTGTGCCAAATATCAACTGGATTGGTTAAAAAATAAATGCAATATGGCGAAAAACCAAAATAAAAATTGAACTTTGACGGCTTGTAACTCAACAACAAATGACATTTTGAAAAAAATTATATGAAGCTCTACCCTTATTTTGTCAAGTAGAATCACCCCCTTAAGTTTCGTGATCGATTTTTTAATCACCCTGTATAATAATCTTGGTGGAAGAAGCTACAACTAGACCGACAACTTATTAAAATCTGTCAAAAAACAAACAAGGTATTAAGATTAAATTTGAACAAAATTTTATTTGTTTAGTTTTTTTGTCCAGGAGTGTAAATCAGGGACTTAATTCATTATTACTTTGAAAACCCAAAGCATATGTGATATGTATAATATGGAACAAGAAATGAACTTAGTTTCTAGGTGTAACTGCTTTCTTAGCAACAGTAAACTGATTAATAACTTTTGGCTTTGTATACTCAGTCATAAAGAAAAAGAAAAGAAGGTTAACTAGAGTTTTTATTGCATTACACAAAAAAAAATAAGGTTACATTATGCACTTATCTTTTGTCATATTCTAAGGCTTTTATTAAGTTATAATGTTGGTTTCAAAGTAATTTAATTCTCTTGCTAAAAATCATCACAAGTCTAAAATACACAAACTAAAATTTTGTACTTACACATGCATATTTTTCCGACATTGCCTAAAAAGAAAAATAAAATAATAATACCATGCAAAACTCAACCAAAGTGTTGATAAATATTCTTTTTTTAACTATGTTTTGCAAAAACGTTGGTTTAATTAAGGTAATTAGAGCACTATGTTGTTTACTAAAACATCAGTGAATATTGAGGTGATTACTTGGAAGGCAACTATAAAAGTTTTTTCTAGGCCTTTTTTTATTGTTACCTTATTGTTTTTCTCTCGATAGAAATAATAAGTGTAAAAATATCTTTTTATGCCTTAATACATCCACAGTTGGTTTTTTGCAAGACATTTTTTAAACATTCGTATACTTAAAATTAAAAAAAAAATACTTTTGATGTTTCAAAGCTTAAATAAATATAAAACTAAAATGATTTTGCTGAGGACATTGCTTTTTTAGAAATGTGTCAGTAGTAGCCAAAATACCAATGTTAAGAGGGTAAAAACGGAACCATTTACCAAACATTTGGTAATTTTCTAGAAACCGGGGCAACTCCGATTTTGACGAAATTTAATATACGGGAGTTTTTTGGGGCGCTGATCACGAATCTGAAAGAATTATTTGGCGGAAACGTTTCGTTCTCGAGATATCCATCATCAAAGTTGGTATTTGAACTAAGCTTATTTTCATAATAATAATAATAATAATAATAATAATAATAATAATAATAATATCCTTTATTTCCACAAATCATTGTTACAACGACAAAGAAACGTCACTACAGAATAAATAAAAAATAGTTTAAATTTACATTCATTTAAAATTATTTCATTTGTTAAAAACAATTAAAATAAAACAAAAATACAGGTGGTGATAAAATCATTAACAGACATCACAATTAAAATATCTAGTAATAGTTGAACAGATTATGATCAATAATTAAGAAATTTAGTTAAATAGTTAAAAACAGTTAAAATGATACAAAAATACAGGTGGTAATAAAATCATTAACAGACATCAAAATTAAAATATGTAGTAACAGTTTAACAGTCTATGATCAATAATCAAAATTAAAAGAGTAAAAACACTTATCCTGCAAGAACTGTATCACAGCCCTTCGAAATTTATCCTTGTTCTCTATTTCACACAAGGTAGGTGGCAAGGATTTATAAGCCTTGACAGCATGGTAATAAGGTCCTCTCTCAAAGAACGTTGAATTATGAGAAGGAATACTAAGATCACTCCTGCCTCTGGTGACAATTGTCATTGAGTTGGAATAAAAATCGGAGTTTACAGTGAATAAATGGGGATTCTTCACAAACATTACTAAGGCCAAGAAATATAGACTAGGGACAGTTAAAAAGCCTAGGCTATTAAAATAGGGTTTACAAGAAGCTCGAGGATGCACTTTAAGTATGCATCTGATAATACGCTTTTGGGTTCTAAAGATATTAATTGCATGAGTAGAAGATCCCCAAAACAGAATCCCATAACTTATTAGAGACTGAACAGAAGCAAAATAGAAACTGCGTATACTGTCTACAAAAAGTGTATCTCTCAATCTTCGCAACAATGCACATGTACTGTTCAGTTTAGACTGCAGTGAGTAAATATGATCTTTCCAACTTAGATTTGAGTCTATTATAACTCCTAGAAATTTTATGTTGTTGACTACTGGGATGGATTTACCATTCATCTTAGCGTAAAGAGAGTGGCTTCGTGCTAAGGATTTTTCAAATGTAATAAGTCCAGTCTTATCAGCGTTTAATTTTAGGTAGTTGTTTTGGCACCAAGCTCGCATTTGCTCTGCTGCACCTGAACACTCCCCGGAGAGGGTCCCCAAACACCCACTCGCCAATATAACCGATGTATCATCAGCATACTGACACACATGACCCGAGGTAAACCCCTCCGAGAGACTGTTTGCATAAAGCAGAAACAAAATATGGACCCAGTATTGAACCCTGAGGAACACCCTGCTTCAACTCAGTAGTCCCTGAGAACCACTGCTTCCCATTACTTGAGATACATACAGACTGCATTCTTTCTGTTAAGTATGATTTCAGCAATAAAGCACAAGCACCCCTCAGTCCATAACCCTCCAGTTTATCTATCAATAACTGATGGTTAATAGTGTCAAATGCTTTTGATAGATCAAAATATAGACCAGCAACCTTGTCATTATTATCCACTTTTCCTGTTAGGTAACTAATAGTCTTAAAAATGGCATGTTGTGTAGAGCTATTTGGTACAAATCCATGGTGGGTATCTTTCAGAATCTTGTGTAGATGCAAAAAGTCCATTATTCTTGTGTATATTGCTCTCTCGAATACCTTAGAACCCGATGGCAACACTGACACTTGTCTGTAGTTTTTGCAATCTTACGATCACCGTTTTTGAATATTGGGACTACTTTTGCTTTCTTAAGCTCAGTAGGAAAGACTCCCGAAGTAAAAGACTCATTAATCATGTGTGCGAATGGTTCACAAACCGATTCACCTGCAAATTTGAGAATTCGAACTGAAATCTCGTCGAGTCCAGCAGAGAATTTATTTGGGAGGTTCATAATAATTCGGCTCACAATATTCCTCCTTCTTTTTGCAGACAATTCTTGATTTAAAGCTAAAGTGTCACACAATATTTGATTTTCACCTTTTAAAATCCCGTTTTTCTACGTTTTTACATTATTTTTGCAATAAATTGCGTGGCTTTTCTTTGATAATGCGGCAACCATACATACACATAGAGCTTCATGGCACACTGGAATTGAAATGATTCAAAGTATAGCTATGCAATTTAATGCAAAAATAATGTAAAATACGTAAAAAACGGGGTTTTAAGAGGTGAAAATCAAACATTTTGTGACACTTTAGCTTTAAATTAAGAATTGTGTTCAAAAAGAAGGGGGAATATAGTGAAAATAAGCTTAGTTCAAATTTGAACTTTGATGATGAATATCTCGAGAACGAAACGTTTCCGCCAAATAATTCTTTTAGATTCGTGATCAGCGCCCCAAAAACCCCCGTATACCAAATTTCGTCAAAATCGGAGTTGCCGCCGGTTTCTAGAAAATTACCAAACATTTGTACCCAACACCTTCTAATAACTGTTTATTGTATGTTAAATTTTGTAGACATGCTGAATATATTTAAAAAAATTTATATACTAATTATATTCTACCAAGTTAATCTTTCTCAACTTGGTTAATGTACTCCTAATTTTACAGCAATTAAATTTATTAAAATTCCTACCTTTAGAATTAATTTCAATTGGGGCTTGTCGTCCTTATCTTCTCTATCTTTTTGTGCTTTTTATGCTTCTTAGGGCAAGAATTGTGTATAGAAATGCTTGGAGAACCTTGTATATCCATGTCCTGATACCATTTACGTTATTTTTTTACTATATAACCCTTTTTCGTTTTATTACTACTGCAATACAATAATGCAAATTTAGTGTTATTGATTAAGAATATTTTTAACTAATCTAAATCAATATTAATAATACAAAAAAAGAAAAACTAAAATATGTCAGACCAAGCGGCTTTATTTTCTTTTATTTGAAGAACAAACTAGACTGAACTTAGCTGCAAAATTCTGTCACTTATGGCCACAAAACAGAGAGTGCTTATGGCTTTAATGCTTGCTAATCGCCAGTTCGGTCCAGTTCGGTCCACATCGTATCCAGGCTTAGCAAAGGACAGAGTGACCGTTCTGCATTGTTTACATCCTTTGGACATATATCTACTAGAAGCAGCCTTATCAATGACCATGCGAACAGAGTACAGTAGTAGTAGTAGGGAAGAAAAATAAATTTAGTACCTTTCTCTCTCGCTTCGTTTCCTCCTTCTGCCAATTAGCACACGCAGAGAAAGAGAGAAATGTACTTTTATTTTCAATCTACCTATCTATCTACTACATCGAAAAATAAACAGATAAAAACCTACTTCATGTCGAAAACACATATTTTGAAAATCTCAATCAGGTGACCTCATACGCACATGGCTAAACGTCAAAACATCATTGCTCTCCGTCAAATTTTTGAAAACTGCACTTGAGTACTTGAGTCTTGAACTTATCGTACGATATTCTTGACCCAATTGGTAGAATTATTATTTTTTATGTTTCTAGACAAGCTGATTATGCGTTTAAAGTGAAATATTTAAATTGGAAAGAAGAATACATAAACAAACTAATACATATTTTAAATAAAAATGACCGAAGAAGTCTCTGTGGGGCTTATAGGCCAATTGGGGCAAGCTGTTGGGGTAACTGAGGCAGCTTTAAGGCTGCTTTTAGGCGTTCTTGCAGGTTTGTTTTGAGTTATATTTTTACTGTGATAATAATTATTTCTGTTCTAAATTAAATGAGATCTGGTCATCATCTATTTTTATCAATTTCGCATTGTGTAATAAATAAAAAACATTGCTTTCTATTTTATTTTTATCTGCGTGTATACTTTCTCTATTAAAAATTTAAAGGTTGTTGCTCTTTGTGACATGAATTTCAAATAAAAATATAATATGCAATAAATAATTTTAAATATACTTGTCACTGAGGCCAAGTTTATCTAACTTTATAGTTATAATAATATTATTAATTTTTAAGCATTTGGCATTTAATTGGATATTTAAAAACTCTGAGTGAATTAGATTCTTCTCTAAAAATAAAGAATAAAATGGTTATGAAATTGGATAAATTCAACCTACATGTTTTTCAAATCAGTTCTTTATTTAGATAATCCACATTTGATATTTACAATAAGTACCTAATAAAAACTATATCTAACTAAAGAAAAATTCTCAAAACAATGCTATTACAGCATTGGTATGGAGAATACAGTTTAGAAAAAAATAATTTTGTTTCAAAATACATATGTACATGGTATAGAAACCACTAGGTATTCTTCATACAATAGTACAAGTTAATTTTATTTTTAATGGCTGTATTTTCATTATTTCACACTTAAATTTAGCTGTAGCCAGATATATTTCACTTAAAGGTTAAAATAAGTATACAGGGTGTAACTAAATAAGTGTAAAACATTTAAGGAGGTGATTCCTCATTGAAAAATATGAAAATAAAGTTCCTATAAACATAGGTCCGAAAATGCATAGTTTCTAAGATACAGGGTGTCCAACATTTAGGTTTAACATTCACCTTCTTTAATCGTCAGTTGACCTTCACTTTTTAATGTCATTAGATAGTCCTTAAAAGTTAAGATAGGAAAGTAAAATTAATTTTGCTCTATCTTTAACTGTTTTTGCTCAGTAAATCGTCAAAAATTCAAAAATTCCGTCCCAAGAAACATGCAATAAAGTGGTTTTTATTTTTTTCTCGAAAACGAAGCAAGATACAAAAAAGTTACAAAAAGTCAGTGGCGTACATTTTTTACAATTATTTTCGATAAGATGTCCCGTGAGACGCCACTGGACTTAATAATTTTAATTTTTATTATGCCTAACTTTGGCCCTTATTACTAGAAATAACACTGAAAAATTTCAAGAAAATCGGTTACAGGGTATTCAAGATAATTACCAAAAACCTATTTTATTTAAAAAGTTTAACACCCTGTATCTTGGAAAGTATGCATTTTCGGACCCATGTTTATAGGAACTTTTTTCATATTTTTCAATGAGGAATCACCTCCTTAAATGTTTTACACTTATTTAGTTACACCCTGTATATTCCATCTTAATTGGTCAATTTTTACTTGTCAGACATCACACCAATTTTGATGATTTTTTTGCATACAGGGGTTTATTTAAGCACTGATTAAGTATGTGAAAGAATGTTTAGTCAACAATTTTTCATCCTTAAAAGCCGATTCCCACTTAGGGGTGTTCACCCGCGACGCGTGACTCGGCACCCATCAGCTGATTGTCGGGGTTTTTTCAAGGATACGGGTAAAATCATATCCATGCATATTTGAATCGAATCACAACTTTTGGTAGTACCAACCGTTAATTTATGTAGGGAATTTTGTCAAAAAGTCGTCACCCATAGGGGAAAATTAGAACCAGTCCTAATTTGGCGGGTGGAAACGCACGAGTTTTAACCCCTTACCCATGACTCGCAGGTGTGAATAGTCAGGAGTCAAAGACTTTTACCCGGGGTGGAAAACCCCTAGGTGGGAATCGGCTATTAGATATTTAATATCAAACTTGAAAAGGAAACCAACTTAAGTTCACTATATTTTCCCTTTTTTTGCATGCTTCTTCATTCTTAAGTTTTATGCTAAAGCACACAATATTTTATAAACACTTAAAAACCAGTTCTTTTAAAATTTATTTTACACATTTTTTCCATTAAATTGCATTAAGCTTTACTTTCAATCATTTTGTCAATTTTTCTAAAATATGGGTAGAATAAAAAAAAATAGGTTTAGAAAATATTGTGTGCTATTTTAGGTTTTACTTAAGAATTGTGTGCAAGAAAAGGGGGAATATAGCGAAAATAAGATAAGGTAATTTTCTAGAAACCTGCGGGAACTCCGATTTTAACGAAATTTGGCATACGGGGTTTATTTGGGGCCTGATCACGAATCTGAAAGATTTTTTGGCGGAAACGATTCGTTCTCGAGATATTCATCATCAAATTTCAAATTTGAACTAAGCTTATTTTCACTATATTCCCCGTTCTTTTACACACAGTTCTTGATTTAAAGCTAAATTGTCGCACAATATTTGATTTTCACCTTTAAAACCCCGTTTTTCTACGTTTTTTACATTATTTTTGCATTAAATTGCGTGGATTTTCTTTGATAAAGCGGCAAACCATACATACACATAGGGCTTCATGGCACACTGGGATTGAAATGATTCAAAGTATAGCTATGCAATTTAATGCAAAAATAATGTAAAATACGTAAAAAACGGGGTTTTAAAAGGTGAAAATCAAATATTTTGTGCCACTTTAGCTTTAAATCAAGAATTGTGTGCAAAAAGAAGGGGGAATATTGTAAAAATAGGGTTAGTTTAAAATTCAAGTCTGATGATGAATATCTCAAGAACGAATCGTTTCCGCCAAAAGATTCTTTCAGATTCGTGATCAGCGCCTCAAAAACCCCCGTATACCAAATTTCGTCAAAATCGGAGTTGCCGCAGGTTTCTGAAAATTACCTAAGATAAATTTACTTTTCAAGTTTGATTATGAATATTTAAAAATCAGAAAGTTGCAAATAAAAATTATTTCAGATTTGTGCTCAGCGCCATTACCATGTTAAAAACCTATGTTAAAAAAAAAATCAAAATCAGAGTGAAGCCAGATAAAATAAATAAATAATAACCCTAATTTTAAATGACAATATATTTTTATAAAAATAATTTTCTTATCAGTTTTGCTTTGTATGGGATTTAAATGTAATAAAAAAAAATAAATTAAATATTTTGTTAACAAATAAAAATTGTCATAAAATCACACCATTTTTAGTGGTTTTAGAGCAATAAAACCTAAATTAAATTACTTAAAATTATTATGCAAAGCGCACCTTGAAATTTGAACTTTAAACTGTTAAAAAACTAGGGTTATTCGTTTATTAAACATTTGTATTAAGTTATGTATTTTTAATGTGTGCTGATTAAATATGCATTCTTAAAAAACATTGAGGTACATGTAAAATCAAATAACTTTTGTTGGTGTCATCAGGGTTAACAAAAATTATATTTTAAAATATTGTCTTGTAGACTATTTTATTTGTTTATTTATTGATCCTTTAAAAACTACAAATATTTAAAACCTTTAAATAACAGGATGTGGTGATATTTTTGACATAAACCATATAAATAAAGGTCAACTGTTCCTGCTACAATGCAGTGACAAATACTGATTTCCCTTAGTTATAATTTGTTTCTCTCTAAAAAAATTAAAACAAAACCAAAGTAAGAGAAAATGTAACCTACTCCTTCTCATGTTATCTATTAAGCTAATTATGTAATTATTTATTCAACTCCTTAAAAAAACTTTAACGCCCTGTATCTTGAAAAATAAAAGGTATTACCCTGTAGAAGAGGAAAACTACTACATTCAGAAAAATTGCTGAAAGTTTGAGATTTTTGTTGCCAGGTAGGATTAGCCATTATTTTTTGAGTCAATTCCTTTTAAATTTATGAAGATTCAGAAGTTCTGCACACATTATTTGATACGGCGTTGTATAGAGGAGAAAAAATACTGAATATTTTAGCCCACATTGTATTTGGAAGAGTCGCTGGAAGGTTAAAATTTTTTGCAGTATTTGCTAAAGTTAGTTTTAGCGATGATATTATCATCCGCGAATCGATCACATTTAAATTTTAGAAGATTTAGCTGTTCTGCATGAATTTTCGATACGGCATCGTAAAAAGGAGGAAAAATACTGCAAATTTAACCCCACATGGGATTTAGAAAAGTCGCTGAAAGGTTAAAATTACTTGAAGTATTTGCTGGAGTTAGATTTAGCGATGATATTTTCATCCGCGAGTCGATCTCATGAAGTTATGTATTTTTAATGTGTGCTGATTAAATATGCATTCTTAAAAAACATTGAGGTACATGTAAAATCAAATAACTTTTGTTGGTGTCATCAGGGTTAACAAAATTATATTTTAAAATATTGTCTTGTAGACTATTTTATTTGTTTATTTATTGATCCTTTAAAAACTACAAATATTTAAAACCTTTAAATAACAGGATGTGGTGATATTTTTGACATAAACCATATAAATAAAGGTCAACTGTTCCTGCTACAATGCAGTGACAAATACTGATTTCCCTTAGTTATAATTTGTTTCTCTCTAAAAAATTAAAACAAAACCAAAGTAAGAGAAAATGTAACCTACTCCTTCTCATGTTATCTATTAAGCTAATTATGTAATTATTTATTCAACTCCTTAAAAAACTTTAACGCCCTGTATCTTGAAAATAAAAGGTATTACCCTGTAGAAGAGGAAAACTACTACATTCAGAAAAATTGCTGAAAGTTTGAGATTTTTGTTGCCAGGTAGGATTAGCCATTATTTTTTTGAGTCAATTCCTTTTAAATTTATGAAGATTCAGAAGTTCTGCACACATTATTTGATACGGCGTTGTATAGAGGAGAAAAAATACTGAATATTTTAGCCCACATTGTATTTGGAAGAGTCGCTGGAAGGTTAAAATTTTTGCAGTATTTGCTAAAGTTAGTTTTAGCGATGATATTATCATCCGCGAATCGATCACATTTAAATTTTAGAAGATTTAGCCGTTCTGCATGAATTTTCGATACGGCATCGTAAAAGGAGGAAAAATACTGCAAATTTAACCCCACATGGGATTTAGAAAAGTCGCTGAAAGGTTAAAATTACTTGAAGTATTTGCTGGAGTTAGATTTAGCGATGATATTTTCATCCGCGAGTCGATCTCATTTAAATCTTAGAAGATTTAGCCGTTCTGCATGAATTTTCGATACGACATCGTAAAAGGAAGAAAAATACTGCAAATTTAACCCCACATAGGATTTAGAAAAGTCGCTGAAAGGTTAAAATTACTTGAAGTATTTGCTGGAGTTAGATTTAGCGATGATATTTTCATCCGCGAGTCGATCTCATTTAAATTTTAGAAGATTTAGCCGTTCTGCATGAATTTTCCATACGGCATCGTAAAAAGGAAGAAAAATACTGCAAATTTAACCCCATATAGGATTTAGAAAAGTCGCTGAAAGGTTAAAATTACTTGAAGTATTTGCTGGAGTTAGATTTAGCGATGATATTTTCATCCGCGAGTCGATCTCATTTAAATTTTAGAAGATTCGGTCGTTCTGCACAAATTTTCGATACGGCATCGTAAAAAGGAGGAAAATACTGCAAATTTAACCCCCATTATGGAGAGTCCATCCATATCCTCATTGCATTTAGAAAAGTCGCTGAAAGGTTAAAATTACTTGAAGTATTTGCTGGAGTTAGATTTAACGAATATATTTTCATTTGCGAGTCGATCTCATTTAAATTTTAGAAGATTTAGCCGTTCTGCATTAATTTTAGATACGGCATCGTAAAAAGAGGAAAAATACTGCAAATTTAACCCCACATTGGATTTAGAAAAGTCGCTGAAAGATTGAAATTACTTGAAGTATTTGCTGGAGTTAGATTTAGCGATGATATGTTCATCCGCGAGTCGATCTCATTTAAATTTTAGAAGATTTAGCCTTTCTGCATGAATTTTCGATACTGCATCGTAAAAAGGAGGAAGAATACTGCAAATTTAATCCCACATGGGATTTAGAAAAGTCGCTGAAAGGTTAAAATTACTTGAAGTATTTGTTGGAGTTAGATTTAGCGATGATATTTTCATCCGCTAGTCGATCTCATTTAAATTTTAGAAGATATAGCCTTTCTGCATGAATTTTCGATACGGCATCGTAAAAGGAAGAAAAATACTGCAAATTTAACCCCATATTGGATTTAGAAAAGTCGCTGAAAGATTGAAATTACTTGAAGTATTTGTTGGAGTTAGATTTAGCGATGATATTTTCATCTGCGAGCCGATTTCTTATAAATTTTAGAAGATTCGGTTGCTCTGCATAAATTTTTGATACGGCATCGTAAAGAGGAGGAAAAATACTGCAAATTTAACCCCACATTGCATTTAGAAAAGTAGCTGGAAAATTGACAGTTTTTGGATTATTTGTTGCGAGGTAGGCATAGCTGGATTTAGCGATGATTTTTACGTACGCGAGTCAATCTGTTTTAAATTTTAGAAGATTTCTGCATTCTGCATAAATTTACTATACGGCATTGTATAGAGAAAAAAACTTTGATTTTTACCCCACATTGCATTAAAAAAAACGCTGAGAGGAAGATATTTTTTACTTGCTTTGTTGCGAGTAGGTATAACGATGATTTTTTTTGTCTGTCCCTTTTAAATTTCGGAAAATTCGGACGTTCTAAACAATTTTTTTATAAGGCATAAAAATAGAGGACAAAAAGTACTTTAAACTTTACCTTAAGCCGCGTCCAGACTTGCAACAATTCGCCGTGCTGCTCCACACCGCATACCCCGCCACATAGAGCGGACGTGGACGGAATTCAAGGGCTTGGCGAATGATTCGCCGGTGATTCAGAGCTTGTCGTTTTTTGGCGTCAAAGGAACGCGCAAACAGGTTGGTTAGTTTGGACGGATGTTTGGCGAATTGTTGCAAGTCTTGACGCGGCTATACATTGCATTTTGGAAAGGCTGGAAGGTTGAGATTTTTTGGATTTTTAGTTGCGAGGTATGTTGAGCGATGACTTTTTGCCCGCTTTTTTTTATTATTGAACATCAAAAATATAGTGTATTTTACTCCAGATTACATTCAGAAAAGTCGCGTCTGCGGTAAATTTTTGTCGAATTTTGCATAAATTTTCACTTGTTATACCACTAGTGCTAAATTTATTTCTGAAAATTTTTCAAGGTCACGAATATTTTGAAAATTATCCCGAGCCGCAGGCAAGGGAGAATTTTCTTAAAATATTCATACCTAAGAAAAAATTTCCGGAATAATTTAAGCACTTGTGGTATTCGGTAAGAAAATTTCACACCAAGTTTGTGCTAAATAATATTCTTTTAAGTTAATATTTGTAACTTTGACACAAGCTTTAAAATTTTACTATAAAATAAATATTTTTAATTTAATTTTTAATTGTAGTTTCAAATATATGTAATTTTAGAGCTTATCATTGTTTATTCTTTTATATTATATATACCTTATATTACTACAGTTGGTAAAAATAGTTTATTTAAATTTTTTAGACCCATACCTTGCTTTCGTTTGCTCTTCACTTCACTTCACTGTCTAGTACTTCAGTCTTATAATATTATTTTACTAACTGTAGTTGTATAAAATTGTTAGGGTCTTAAAACCTTACATTATTTTATATTATGTTATGTCTGAAATACTACAACTGGTACAAAATATCATTTTCTTTAATTATGTATGTGAATGACAGACATGACGTTAAAACAAATTCAATGATTATGTCAAAAAATGTCCACTATAATTCGCTCCAGGGTACCCCAGGCAGGAGAAAAAAATTCCGATAAATACTTGTGTTGTCATGGTAATGCACCAAAACTACACATTTGATTGGTCAAAAAACAGTGGTGTGGAATTTTCAATCTAAATTAGTCCAAAGTTTTGTAATAAAACTACATCATTTTTGTATTAACAATTTTTTTAAACAACTTATATTTCGTTTGGGTTAGTCTGTACATCTAATATAAAATACCGTTTATTTTAGGGTATCCTTTGGCACTTATTTACAGAAAATACATCTACAATCAAGACGAACTGAAACAATGTCTGTATTTCATTTTATCCGGATTGGCAATAGGACTTTGGAATTATGGATTCGGAATTTTTCACTGTTTGTTTTCCATACTTTTTACATACAGTGTCATTTTAATGTTAGGAGCAACAGCTGCGACTGTTACAGTGGTGTTCGTGTTTAATTTTACGTATCTTTTAGTAGGTAAGTATACAGGGTGGTTCAGAAGTTATTCCTTAAACTTGTAAAAGATTCATGATATGTCTGTTATAATTTAAAAAATAAAGAAAAAGTTTTAAAATTATAATAAAAATATACCTGCCTGTATGTTGGTTTACTGCATGGCAATTTATTTTACATACAGGGTGGCCCAATTGTCTGGGAAAGTCTAATATTTTCTGTTGTTTACCGAGATATGACAAAAAGTTTTATATAAAAGTTGTAAGGTTTTGCAAACTTGCACGTCCAAAAATATTTTGATGTATACAGAGTGTCCAAAAAAAAAAGTTATGGCTAAGAAGTTAGTTTTTTTAAATTGTAACTCCTATTTTTGTTTACAGAATCGGATTTAGCATAAAATTTTACACATAGTACGTTATTTTATTTTGACACTTGTGGCGATGTTGCCACGCCATTTATAATTTACTGAAACTTTCGTAAAAAATATGTTACTCGAAAATTAGGTAAAAACGGAAATATATTAGTTATTAATAATACTTAGCTGGGTGGTTTAACACACTAAAGATCACAAAACAAATTCCTATAAAAAAATTAATTAGATCTTATACAGGGTATTTCTTATAGCATGGCCAAGATCTCAATATTTAAAAACTAAATCTCAATTTTTTTAAATAAGGTAAGTTTCTTTAGCGATTCCTATACCAAAAATTTATGTTTTTTAGATATTCAAAGTTTTTAAGAAATTCATGAAAAGTATTTTTTCATAAAAAGCCCTTTAAAAAATGTAATAATAAGCTGTAGTTATTTTTAGAAATAAGGAATTTATTAACCTCTAAAAATTTCACTACATTAATTATTATAAATGCGGCAACAAGGGTATTAGTACGTCAATTTCTTGCAGGTCGATAAATACGTTCTTTTGGAAATAACCATAGCTTATGATACATTTTTTAAGGGAAAAGATGAAATTTTAATAATTTTAGACAAATATACTGGGTGTTCTATTTGAAATAGCAAAGTTCTTATTTATGAAAAAATATTTTTCATGAATTTCTCAAGAACCTTAAATATGTAAAAAACCTTACATTTTTGGTATAGGAATAGCTAAAGAAACTTACCTTGTTTTTATTCCCACAATCTAAAAAAGGCCTAATATACAGGGGATCTCATTTAAAAAAATGAGATTTAGCTTTTTAAATATTGAGATGTTGGCCATGCTATAAGAAATACCCTGTATAAGATCTAACGAATTTTTTATATAAATTTATTTTGTGGTTCTTAGTGTCCAGAAACACTTAGCTAAGTATTATTAATAACTAATGTATTTCCGTTTCTACCTAATTTTTTGGTAACATGTTTTTACGAAAGTTTCAGTAAATCATAAATAGCGTGGCAACATCGCCACAAATGTCAAAATAAAATAACGGACTATCTGCAAAATTTTATGATGAATCCGATTCTGTAGACAAAAATAGGGGTTACAATTTAAAAAAAGAACTTCTTAGCCATAACTTTTTTGGGACACTCGGTATACATCAAAATATTTTTGGAACATGCACGGTTAAAAAGCCTACAACTTTTATATAAAACTTTTGTCATATCACGTTAAACAACAGAAATATTGGACTTTCCCAGACAATTGGCCCACCCTGTATAAAGTGTATAATTTAAAAATACTCTTATTTGTAGGTTATTATTATTCCAGCACAGATTCCTATGACATCACGTGGACTATGCCTTACTGCATCCTAGTTTTGAGGTATAAATCAAACTAAACCAAATTAATACAGGGTGTTCCAACTCTATTTATACACAAAATAACTCTACAAGATACAAAAATAAATTTCAAATAAAAAAGGTTTGGTTGGACCACAGCCTTCTTAAACTCTGAGCCGTGAAGTAAGAAAGGCAACGTTGCAAACAACACTGTACAGTAGGAATATTGAAATGAGTTCCTAATATTACATGCTAAATATAATTAGTTTTTTAAGTGTTTTAAACAAAATATAGGTACTAATTTTTTTTGATATTTTAGACAACATATAGGTATAATTTTAAATATATAGTTGCCCCAAAAAGCAATAATGTGTCTGCAAAACTTATCAGGAACTTTTCTGCCTTATACAAATTTGTTGGTAAGGATTTAAAAATTTCAAATTGTTAGGATGTTTTCTACCCCGCTTTATGCATTTTTTGCGAACAGACCAATGTAGCTTTTTAAAGTTAACTAAACATTTATTATTTAGAAATACTTGCAATACTTAAAATGAATTGAAAGCATGTGTGTTTAGTTATAAATATAAAAGCTTAATAATATAGCGTATTACATAAGATGCGCTTTAAAATAACGAACGCTTTAAATTGGGTTTTCCACTATATTTACCCTAAAACCGCCTTAGGTAAATAACTTTCAGAATATCTATATAAATAATATTTTTTGGTGAACTTACCAGGATATTTATGGGCATTAGTTGATATAGTCCTTAGGATATTGCTTGGGGTAAATAATTGTTTGTGGTGCACTATACACACTATTGATATCAATGAAAACCAATTTTTTAAAAACACACTTAGTTAATTAGTAGCCCGTAAAATATATTTGTCCATTTACCGTATAGGTACTACTTTTACTTTTAATAAAAAAACACTTATCCGGTAAATTTTTATTTCTTAAAAAATAAACGCAAAACAAAAAAGTAATGAAAACAAGAAACTACAGACTATAATTTAGCAAACAGGAAACTTCATAACTATTTTAAAATATTAATTGTAATGTTTACTTCTGCAGGAATCGTCGCATTGTTGATCGACTTTTTAACGATGGAGACAACATTTTCTGGCACCTTGCTTATACAGTTCTCTGTCGTTTGCATATTGCAGTTTTCTTGCGGCACTCATTACTCAATTGCTGTTGTGGCTGTGCTGCAACAGACGACATAGAGAAGAGATCCTCCTGAAACATCCATTTTATTACTAAGCGAGTCATCTATATAACTTTCGGCGACTGAGCTGATTTCCATCCACCATGGCGCTTCAGAGCCAGCAAATCTGATCCAGAATTCACCAATATTGTGGCTGACGACCGCCTAAAGCAATGCCCGGTATAGGCTTCTGAGTTTCCAACATCAAAAATTTGGCGATGTCTTTTGCCATACCGCCAATTTTGTTAATTCCAATGTTTTGGCGAGTGCATTTTCCATTTTGATAATTAAGAAAAAACGATCTGTTTGCAGGAGTGGAGGTCGAAGGGCAGAGAATACTTTTTTAAGATGGTGTAGACTTCCTGACACTGTAAATGATCTCGGCATCTTCGTTTTGGTATTCTAGTTTAATTAACATTGTGCCGCTAAAATCCGTCATATATTTTCTTTTAAGGAAGCACAATTCTTTTCCTCTTCGCATGCCCCAGAAAGTCCGACTGCCACCACTGCCTGAAACAAGAAAAAATACCGATAAGTCTTTAGTTTTATTCATTTTAAGTAAGTACTTTATGAAACTAGCACTATTTAAAAACAGAATTGGGTAACCCTGCCTACTAAACCTTCTCACTATAAAAAATGACACCATAAAATAAATAAAATAACTGTGATGCCTACCTTGATTAGCAAATATTTCTCGTCTGAAGCGTTCTTTAGGAAGCGGCAAAAATCATTCTCGCTAAGAATTTTGGACTTCTTTGGCACATAGTTTTCTGATTTTCTTTTATTAGGGCCTGCAACTTCTGGTATTTCCCAATATCCGTATTTTGGTTTGCCCTCAGGGTTGATTTTAGCATGGAAAAGGTGCTCCATAATGTTGAAGACTTGTATTTGTTCGACAGCTCTTCAAAGTACACCAACATAACATTTTCGGAAAACGTTTGTACGTTATTTGCTTGTCTCCACTTCATAAATCGATGTAACTCGGCTTCATATCGATCTCTTGACTTTGTTGGAAGTAGGTTTGACGAGATTAAACTCGCTTTTTTAGAATTTCTTCAGAATCGGACATTTTTTCGCGAAATCAAAATTTTTTGTATCTAAATTGGTATCTAATCAACAAAACAAGAAAACTATGACGGTTGCTATGGAATAAAGCTTACTTTGAGTTTTCTATATTTTTGACATAACAATAAAAAACCATAATAAATCATATTGAAAGACAGAACCGTGTGCAAAAAAACATATTTTCCTTGCACACATTGTGCGCAAAATACAATTTTCAAAGCTTGTTTAGCGTGTGCAAAACCCCATTTTCTAAAGCAGTCGTATAAAAAATATATTTGTACATTTACCGTATAGGTACTACTTTTACTTTTAATAAAAAACACTTATCCGGTCAATAGCGCACAACCAGGCTTTCCTAATTTCATCGTTTATGGAGAAATAAAATGTTGTTTGATAACCCTCTGTTTTAATATAACTTGGGTAATTCGTTTTGCAGCCCGAAACGCAACACGTTCGTGCCATAATGTATGCCGTACGCACCAACTATACGCGCACATTTAAACGTAAAAACAGCGATTGACATATTGCCACTGGTCCTATTTTCTAAATATAACAACTAATTACTTATTTTTTCTTTATATAATAAATACACGCTACGATTTAACTTTTAAAAACAGAAAAAACCTTTAAAGCAATCGTTTAAACTTGTTTCTGTTTACTTCTAAACATTACTTGACATTCCTACTGTGCTGTGTTGCCAGATTTCTCCTTCACGGCTTAGAATTTAAGAAGGCTGTGGTTGGACACACTAATTTTAATTACAGTGTTGGTAAATATATAAGGTGTCTCAAAAACAGAATTTTCATTGTCAAGTAGAAGTCTTTAAATGAGACATCTTATATGTTTACCAGAGAAATTTTTTAACAAACTTTTTTTGTAGACTTATCGGTGTAGCTTTTGACGTATATGACGGCAACCGTCCGAAAAGCGAATTGTCATCAGACGCACTAAAAACAGCTCTAAAGGAGCCTCCCACTCTCCTTCAAATGTTTGCGCACAGTCTTTTTCCAAGCGCATTTTTAGTCGGTCCCCAATTTAGTATGAGAAGGTTTTTGGATTTTCTTAGTGGAAAATTTAATTCTAAGGTAAAATTTCCTTTTAAATACTTAAATTTTTTATACCGGTTCCTCTACAACAGTAATAAATCTCTGTACAGTTAGAAGTTCCAAAAATATGACTATTTTTTTTAAATTATATCTGTCTTAAAATAGTTAAAAATTACAAATATGTGGTTTAACTATTGAAAATTATTTATTTACACTATTTTATACGTTAGACCTAATTGGACACCCTGTATATTTTATTTGTAGGACTCCAACGGGCAACCATTACCAGCCGATTCAATACAGCCAGCCTTAGCCCGTTTCGCATTGGGTATTTTCTACTTAATCCTATATCAAGTTCTGACATTTTTCGTGTCAGAAGATTATGTATTGTCAGATGAGTTCGCTCAGTTGTCATTTGTCAAAAAATGCTTTTACTAGGTTTCTTTGGAAGATACACATTATACAAGTACATATTTATATGGTTGCTGACAGAGGGCGCATGCATATTGTTTGGTAAGTAAATAGCGTTTCTAGCAGATTGTGGCTAAATCGTACCTCTTCCCTAGCATCGCATCCCACACAGAGTCGAAATGATTCCCCTGCCAAGCGACACAGGGACTTAACCACAGTATAGAAAATAATAAAACACACACAGCTATGTGGTTTATCCTTTATCCAATTTACCAGTCGACATGCTTCGCGACCAATCGCAACGTTGTGTGGGATGCGCACGCGATGCTAGGGATGGGGTACGATTTACCCACGTACTGGCAGCACTGGTTTTTAGGGGTGAAAAAATGGAGATTTAGCTATATTTCTTTTAAGGTAGTTCTACCGATATCACGAGAGTCAAATGAGTGCCTAAGGTAATTTGACTACCGTGGTATTTATATTTGGCAACGCTGCGTAAAAACAAAAGAAATCATACGCAAAAATCTACTGCAGCAAGCAATCTTTAAACAAGTTATAAGTTTTAAATTGTTATGTTTATTTACTAATAAAATTTCTAAACCACCCTTATCATATCACCAAAAAATATATTTTATTAAAAAGGCAAAATAGTCACTGAAAAAAATTATAACAAATTTGTAAAACAAGGTCAAGTAGCACATAAATTTAAGGATAAACATGGAAAGTTTCTGTCAACTAACGTAAATATTGATACATCGGATTATTGTCGTCGAATTGTTCACTTAAAAACACTCAGAATAAACATGTGTTTTAATTATTGCGGATATTTATTATCACTCATTGGATCTTGTAACCGAAAAACGTATTGGACTGGAATCATTTGTGTCACATATACCGTATTCGATAAACTTTTTCGGGCGCAGCATAACCTTTCGGCGGCATTCCTACATGTCAATCACATAGCATATATTTTTAAAATTATTTATTAATTACTCCTATCACAAGGTCTGAAGGTCGGAGTTGAATTGGGCAAAATGTTCAGAATTGTTTTTCTTCCGTTGATACAACTTTTATTAAAATCTGAACATCAGTTTTTGTGAAGTAAAATAAAATCTGCGATTTCCCATAAGGATCAATGTTAGAAGCAATTATTTTATAATATTTACATATAACTTTTTTTCAGTTCTCTGTAGACCTTTGAAAATTTAACTGGTTAATATTCTTATTATAAAGTACCAGTATGCTAAGTTTAATAATTTTCTGAACATTAAATCTTACATCGGTAGTAGTACCTTAATTCATTCTTGATTACTTATTGTGTTATTTTTTCTAGGTCTGTCGTACAATGGCATGAAAGATGGGGAACACAAATGGGATGGTGTCGAAAATATAAAAGTATGGGTCTTTGAAAGTTCCACGGAGTTTAACCATTATATTCAGTCATTTAATGTCAACACGAATCAGTGGGTAAGTTAGAGTCACTTTTTTTTGTTTGCGTTATGAATATTTCCATACACTGTACTTAGAATTGGTCCTTTTTTCTTTAGGTAGCTCAGCATATCTACAAAAGGTTAAAGTTCCTTGGAAATCGGTACTATTCCCAAGCTGGAGTTCTTTTCTTTTTGGCAGTATGGCATGGTATCCATAGTGGATATTATTTGACGTTCTTACACGAATTTATTGTTATGTACATGGAAAGAGATGTAAGTAAAATCCGGTCAATATATTTCAGTAGAATGACGCATTGGTCTTGTTGTGTCGTTGCTTTTACCCTGTCTTCTTTCCACGCATTGGCAAAAATTGCCTATGAACGTTTTTAAGTAGCATAACGTGCATGAAGTTTTATTACTATGTAGGGTGTTCAGTAAGTTTTGAGATACTTTGTTACTAAATGGTGCAGGAAAGTAACATTAATGTTTTTGTTTGTACATGTCATGACATGTCGTAATCCTACATAGTTATTAGTAAACTATCAGTTTTGCGCCAGTTCGTGTCCAGCGATTTTAGCGCAATGGCGTCGTGGACGACTTGAAATACAACTTTTCACGTGGGTTATCTCAAGAACAGTGTTTAGAAGAAATGAAGCCTATACTTGGTGATGACTGTCCATCTTGTGCGACCATATACAGATGGTACAAACAATTTCAGCGGGGCTCGTTTTCGCTTGAAGACGCCTCACGCTCAGGTCGACCGTGTGAAGAAAACATATCTGCCATCCAAAAAGCTATAGAAACAAACCGACGAATTATCTATCGACAGTTAGAAGAGACATTGAACATTAGTTTAGCAGCGTTACACATGATCATACATGAGCACTTGGGTTTTAGAAAAATTTGTACTCTTTGGGTTCCACACAAGTTAACTCCCGAGCAGCAGACACAAAGAGTGAATTGGTGTAAAAAATGATGACCAAATTCCAGGAGGGTAAATCTAAAGACATAGTGTCGATCGTCACGGAAGATGAAACTTATCTTTATTATTACGACGTCCCAACTAAACCAACAGAATAAGATATGGGTTCTCGAAGGTGAAGAAACTCCGACCGAAGTTCGCAAATCAAGATCTGTAAAAAAATAATGATAGTTGTTTTCTTTGGTTCAAGAGGAATAATCGAACGTGTTGTGCTCCGAGAACAGAAGACCGTAAATGCTCTCTGGTACACTATAGTATGCCTTTCAAAACTTACAGAAAAGTTAAGAGTGATTCGCCCAAACTCGCAACTCGTACCATCATCATGACAATGCCCACCTCATCGGAGCTGAACAGTCAATTTTTGACAAATGCAGGCTTAAGACTTTTGGAACATCCGATTTATAGCCCCGACTTGGCGACGTGTGACTGTGGGTTGTTTCCTTTTGTCAAGAGCCAACTGAAAGGACAAAAGTTTAAAAGTGAAGACGCGCTACTGGAGGCCTGGGATAAAATAAGACTGAAATTTCAAATGAAAAGTGAAAAGCTTTGTTAGAATGAAAAAGTGTATTCAATGTGGTGGAAATTATTTTGAAAAAACCAAATAAATGTACGTATGTATATCCCCAAACTCTTCGAACACCCTACGTAGCTGTTGAAAAACTTAACCATTTTTAATTTGTAGTCTAATGTTTGTTTTCGATTAACATTTATTTTTTTATTTTTAGTTACAATCGATAATAAAATCCAACGAATCGTTAGAAGCCTTTTCAAAAAACCATTGGTAAGACTAGCTCTGCAAGTGGTGTTGAGAATTTACACATTTGTTTTTATGGGGTGGTCCGTATTACCTTTTGCATATTTACAATATCCAAGGTAAGAAATTTTTTTCTTAGATAAAATGCTCTTACCATTTTATATTGTTATATTTATTAGTAATAATCTTACTTTGATTTTTAAACTGGTAAAAGGTTATCCAATTAGAGAGAAACATCTCTTATATCTCTGGTTATACCGGGTGTTGCTCCGTCGAGCGGGACATAGGGAATCCCATGTAAATTTTTAAGTGGTCCAATATTGGCTACCCTAATTATTTTAGAAGAAAATATAATTGGGATTTTTTAAGAACACGAAAAGTTGGACCCAGTGTACAAATTTCAGCTCTTCTCAGTCCGCCAGCTAAGAGATAAATGCTAAAATAAGTTACGAATTTCCTATCTTCTTACCCCTTGCTATGATTGTACTAGAAGTTTTATAACCTCTTACTCTCAAGTTGTCAGATCAATGTCACATCATTCTTAAATAATGAACTACTTAAATCAAGAAAAAATCACTATTATAAAATTGTTTTACCAGGGAAATAGTTATCGAAGAATAGCGGACATGTTTGCAGCCTATTTTCCCAATAGGCCAATACCAAGTAAATCGACAATAGAACGGACGATAAAAAATTTAAAACTACAGGCACAGTAATCAATAATTGCAAATGTGAAGAAAATCGACGTGATCTTTCGCCAAACGATTTTTTTCAATGGGGACATTTAAAAACTAAGCTACCTATAAAAAATATGAAAATTTAGTCCAGCTAAGGAATGCTATTTCCGCTGAATGTGCTAGAATATGGATGTACCAACTAGCCAACGTAAAAAATGAGTTTTATAATCTTTTGGGTTATTGTCTGGCAGTTAATGGAGGAATATTTGAACATTTGATTAAATCCTGATATTTTCGTCATAAATTGATTTCTAAATGTAGAAAAATTTGTTTTATTGTCTTGCGTAACTGTGGGTGCATGTGTTAGAATTAGCTGTAAACTAAAATAAAATGCGAGGATTCTTTTGAAATTCCCGTATAAAATTGCTCAGTTTTGGCAATGACATTATAAATTAATGATCTAAATTGTCACTGATAAATCGATATGGTGTTTTTATTGTTGATTTCTAGAGTACAGGGTGCATAATGAGATACTATGTTGCAGAAGTATTAAGCAGTTTACTCTTTACTGGTTGGTTGAAAAATGCTCAAATTTTCATTTTGGGTGGAACTTACTGTGCTCTTCAATAAATCCTAATAGCATTTTTTTCTAAAATAATTAGGGGAGCCAATATTTGACTACTTCAAAATTTACATGGGATTCCCTATGTCCCGCTCGACGGAGCAACACCCAGTATAGATTCTGTAATACACAAATGTTCAGTTATACACAAATTATTTGGTTTAAGTTAAAGTCTATTTCACTAGAGTGTTTTACACTGGCAAAATGTCATAGCAACCTCCTGTTTTCCACTGGCAAAACTTCTGCCTGCTCCTACTTTGATAAAACCAACGTGATGGTATTCCAGCGATTATTTCCTTCCTATTAGTTTTGACCAATCGCTATAAAGAATTGGTATGTCAAATACAAATTTTAAGTGAAAAAATTACTTAACAACTGTCAACTTAGCTGTCAGCGGATTTTCGGGAAAAAAAATCGAAAAAAATTCATGCAAGTTTGACAAGTTTGCAAGTTTCTCGGGAAATAGTCTTGTCAAATATCATTTGAGAAAAAAATATTAGGCAAAATATTTCTCTTGTTTTATTCAAGTTTGTTGCTTCTTGGTAATTATGTTCATGAATTTTTTTTAATACCATATACATTGCAATTATTTACGAAATTGCCAAGCCTATGGTCTTTCAACTAAACTCTGTACTTGGCTCTCTAGGTATCTATCTGATCGACGTATATCAGTTATTGTGGAAGGCCATTCTTCAAGCTTTCACCAAGTAAATGCTGGAGTCCCTCAGGGCTCAGTTCTGGCACCAGCATTGTTTCTTCTTCACATCAACGACCTTCTCTCGTCCACAACTAATTCCATTCATAGTTTCGCCGACGATAGTACCCTTCACTCAAGTTTTCAGGTTCCTAAACCCATCACTAAACCTGATTTAGAAAACAAACGCATTGCGATGCAGATATCTCTTTCGCAGTATCTTAATTTAATATTGAATTGGGCCGCGAAAAACCTCGTCCATTTTAATGCATCCAAAACACAATCATGTTTCTTGTCGGGAAAAGAGTCATCAAATACTCATCCTCTACTTATGAGCGGCCAAGTTTTACAGAGCAAAGACACCTTCAATCTTGTGGGCGTCACATTTGAAAGTAACCTTAACTGGCATAAACACCTTGTATCTATAGCCACGGCAGCTTCAAAAAGTTTGGATTTCTCTTTCAAGCCAAAAGTATTTTTCCTTTCTAATTTATAGACTTTATATGTATCCCAAATCCGACCTCCCTTGGAATATTGTTCTCATATCTGGGGCATTGCGTCCCCCACAACCCTAAGCATTCTTGATTCCTTTCAAAGAAGAGCTGTTCGTCTCATTAATAATCCTTTACTTACAGAAAGGCTTCCCTCTCTTGCCCATCGTCGGGCTGTGGGGATTTATCGATTTTTATAGGTACTTCCATGGCTTCTGCTCTGAAAAATTGTCCAGTATAGTTCGTTCACTCACGGTTCCCAACAGAGAAACTTGTGGTCCGCGCGTATGCATCCCTATACGGTCCAATTGGATAGGCCCCGAACTTCCCACTTTGTTCGTTCTTTTATCCCTAGAGTTTCTCAGAATGTGGAACCTGCTGCCCGTAATTAAGTCCCGTATCGACAAACTCCTCTTACCTCGCTTAAGACACCCACGTTACGTTAGTATTTAGGCATTTAGCCTTCGTGGTTTGTCCAAAGAGAAAAAAAAAACTTTCATACAATGGAAATATTTTGCCAGCAAAATTTTATTTCTTTTGATATTATATACACGACAAAATTTAGTTAGGTTAAAGTAAAAATGGTAAAAACCATTGTTGATTCATTTGCAAATTAAAGGTTGAAGGCTGGCTTGTAATTCTCGTGACATAGTCTTGTCATATATCATTCGAGACATGTGAATGAACATTTACAACAAAACCACGAGCCGTTAGGCGATAAAAATCGAAATATTCTGCCAGCAAAACACTCTTCTCTTATGATATCATATGTTTTACTCTCTTTGGTTAACCCTGTACATCTAATATGATCCTCCAAAAAGTACCATTAAAAATCATTATAATTTTAGATATTGGAAATCATTTTCACAATTCAGCTATGTTGGTTTTATTCTATTCTATTTGTGGCCTTTCGTCTACGCGCCAATACTTAGAGCAATCTTTAAAAGAAGAGAAAAGAAGAAATGAAGAACGCACAGATTCAAGAAGTTAAGCAAGACTGACGTAACATAGATCAAGGGATGAAATAGGTATTAGAAATATCAAGGGAGTCATAAAAAGCAGCTATAATGGAAGTAGACTCCTATAGGGGTATAGTTAGGGATCCCTGGGCTAATTTTTCGTGAGTATCTTTATTTTGACGAGACGCCTAACTTTTTCCTTAAAACAATTTTCGTTGGTGGTAGCATACAGGGTAGCAGGAATTAAATGTGTTGATTTGACAATTATCAAAATTATCACAAACAGGAATTTTCTTTGTTAATTTTTCACTTGTAATACCACTCAAAGTCGATTGATGAGATAAGGTCACGACATTCGCCATATTGACTAGCGCGGCTGTGACGTCAAGTCGGGCCATTTTCGGCCATGTTTGATTTTAGGCAGATCAGTGGCGTAGAATTAAGGAGAAAACAAAAAAGAACTGTATGTTGTAAACAAAATTTATTGGATTATTTTAATAGGCATAACTTAAAACAAAACCATAAATGTGGTTTAATTATTGAAAATTAAAAATTATCAAAGCGACGACAGGACGATGAGGTACCTGGCAGAGCAAAACATTTTCCATAGTTCCGTAATTCAAAAACCATTTTAAGAACTTTGTATACAGGGTGTCCGCTAATGAATGGTACACAGAAAAACCACAGATTCCTTATGCCAAAATATTAAGATTTAACCAAACATACCTAATATCCAAAAGTTTATAATAAGGAAGATACGGGGGTGTCATAGTAAAAAAAAAGTAAATTTATTTCGATAATTGTTCCCTCCTTTTTAAATATCTTAATAAAACGGTATCTAGGGGTTTTTAAACATTAGCTTTTCAGATCTAATATTAATTTTTGTGTGTAGACTGGAGGGCGATGGGTACACTATTTAAAATTCTCTAAAAGTACCCAATTTTTTGGTACTACTCTGTATATATGTAAACTAGTAAGCTTCTCTATGCTTTCTGCACAAAAAGGTATACTTAGTAAGAATCGGTCTTGACAACCGTTTTTAAGGTATTCACGTTTTAGTTGTTCAGTGCACCCGAAAGTATGTACCTTCAATAACATCGTATTAGCTATAATTACAACTGCTCAGATATAAATAGCTGATATCTAAAAACTCCTGGATACCGAGTTTTATTAAAATGTTTAAAACATATCAGAAATTATCGAAATGCATGAATAAAAAATATTTATATCCCTTTAACACCCCGTATCTTCCTTATCATTAAGTTTTGGATATAGGTATGTTTGTTTAAATCCTAAATGGGTATTTTCGCATAAGAAATCTGAGGTTTTTTTGTGTACCATTAATTAGCGGACACTCATCTGTATCATATGTATATAAAAACACGAATGACTGAAAACTATTCGACTAAACACTATCAAAATCTCTAAAATAAAACGAGTCCGAACCTATAATATGTGAAGTCTCTAAACTAACCAAAAACATTAACAACTGGAAATCCTTGCAAAATATACAACCAAAATGAAAATGGCAAATTTCCACAGTTTTTACCAAACAAAGCTTCGACAAGGCACGACTCTGTCATCAGCTGATAATGCTACCAACTTTGAACAGAACTGCCAACCGAAATCGTAATTCTCACACCTTCACGTCCCTGACAAAAGCTATCCCCGGTCTTGCTTATGTCTAAACCCCTTCTCATAAAGAAACTCTGATCACTAATTTCTATTTCTTCGGAAATATTTTCAAGGCCACGAATATTTTGAAAATTATTTTCTTAAAATATTTGTGGCCGGAAAAAATTTCATGAATTTAAGCACGTGTGGTATTCGGTAAGAAAATTTCACACCAAGTTTGTGTTGTGTTGAAATTAATATTTGTAATTTTGACACAAGCTTTAAAATTTTACTATAAAATAAATATTTTTCATTTTACCAATTGTAGTTGCAAATATATGTAATTTTAGAGCTTATCATTGTTTATCCTTTTACATATATACCTTATATTACTACAGTTGGTAAAAATAGTTTATTTAAATTTTTTAGACCCATACCTTGCTTTCGTTTGCTCTTCACTTATGTCTAGCACTTCAGTCTTATGATATTATTTTACTAACTGTAGTTGTTTAAAATTGTCATTTAGGGTCTTAAAACCTTACATTATTTTATATTATGTTATGTCTGAAATACTAAAACTAGTACAAAATAACATTTTCTTTAATTATTTATGCGAATGACAGACATGACGTTAAAACAAATTCAATGAATATGTCAAAAAAATTCCACTATAATTCGCTCCAGGGTAACCCAAGCAGGAGAATAAAATTTCCTATAAAGACCTGTGTTCTCATGGTAATGCAACCAAAACTACACATTTGATTGGTCAAAAAACAGTGGTGTGGAATTTTCAAGATAATTATCTAAATAAACCAAAAAAACATTTCTCCTACAAAATGTAAGGTTTCGCCTACCACCAACATGTATGGTTAATAATTTCGTAAAAAATAACTACTAACCAGCTGATTTTTTTTCTGTTGATTAAGTAATATTTATATAATTTAACACCCACATTGTCCTACAAATTGCGTGATACGTCATCCTGGTTTTTTGATATTTATCAAATCCAAATATTTAATCTCTGCTATCCCTGTATGCTACCACCAACGAAAATTGTTGTAAGGAAAAAGTTGGTCGTCCCGTCAAAATGAAGATACTCACGAAAAATTAGCTTGTTAGAAATGACTTGGAAAAATGGTTCGGGGATCCCTAACTAGTAATCCTGAGCATAAAAAAAATGGCTGTGATTCTAGGAAATAGTAGAACCTGATGTGTTTGGTATTTTTTCTATAAGTGTTTATGAATGTAAAAAATCAACATTTGTAACTTTAAGCTAGATTAGAAGGTTTTTAAACGGTTTATTTTTTATCTTGTGGATAATTTTTCACTTTTAAGCAATCATTTTTTATTTAACTGACTTTGTCACTCTATTTGAATATTATTTAAAAACCACTAAAGTCAAACATTTTTCGAATTGGGTTTTCAAGATTGCATAATATTTATTTCTTCTAGTCAAAATTGTATATTTTTACTAATGTTGTTTTTAAACTGGTGGCACTTGTGTTGACACTTATATTATTTAATATTATTGCTGAAAATTTACCTGATGAAGTCAAAAAATGGCCACCAAGATGGTTAATTTGTCGTAACTTTTTCCAGTATATAGGGTGTTTCCTAAGTAAGGTACGAAACTTAAGGGTGTGATTTCTTATGTATTTTTATGAAAAAAAATGAAACATATGTCCGGACTTGCTTCATTTCTGAGATACAGGGCGTTTAAGTTAAAAAGAAACTATATTTTTTATATATATCTTAAAAATCCTTTAACCGATTTAAATGAAATTTAGTAGAGTTACTTAACGTAAAAGGCGCTTGTAAAGTCCTACCTACATAAAGATTATTGGGTCCAGTGGTGTCTCAGCGGGCAGCAGCCGTATATCTTCCTTAATTACTAACTTTACTTTTTATTTTTTAATTTTGGATTTTATCTTATGCTGTTTATGGGTACTTTTTATTATCACTTAAGGTAGTTTAATTTTTTTCTCGAAAACAAAGTGAGGTACGAAGAAAATACAAGAGACTGAAAAGTTGCATTTTTAATTGCTTATTTGTAAAAAAATATAAAAAATTTATAAAAAGTCAGTGGTGTACTTTTTTTCCCAATAATATTGGCTGTGGTGCGCCCTGTATCCCAGAAATGAAGCAAGTCCGGACATATGTTTGAACTTTTTTCATAAAAAGACATAAGAAATTACCCCCTTAAGTTTCGTACCGTAGTTGGGAAACACCCTGTATATAAATTAATTCTGGTAACTATACCTGTTATTTTTTTATTTAAAAACTTTCTAATATATTAGCTTTTTATTTGCATTAAAAATTAATGTTTATATGTATTGCAATTCATATTATGTTTTCATTATCATAAATATTGGTAAATATAAGCTCAAAACATTTTTTAAGAACCTCGGTTGTTTCCGTGATAATTTATTAAGGAATGACTATTAAATTTTATTTCAAAGGTCAACGAAAGTTTACTTCCATTAGACGTCCCATCGACATATCGAAAATATGCCTTAAATTATTTTCAAGATGTTTTTTTAAAGATATTTTGTTATTTATGCGTTAAAATTATTATTTACATCTACAGAGAAGACAGATAATATGGTTTATTTAGTTAAATGAAAAAAAAGTTAAAAAGTTTATTTTATTTTCGTTTATAAAAAGCAAATAGATAAGTATTAAAAACGCACAAAATTTTAAAAAATAGAAATTTTATTAAAGCATAAATAAATACTGGGGGGAATGCCGGAACAACGTTCAAACCGATAGTCTCATCTAAAGTAGGATTTCCATAAAACATTATTTTTTATATCCATATGCATATGCCCCCACCGTTTCACGCAAATCTCTCACAATTTTGTCCTTCTGGAGATGACAAAGCGATAGACACATATTTATATCCGCGTAACAACGTTCTATGTGTCCTGGCAATAAATTCTCCTTTATTTCATTAGAGTAGGCTGATGATGTCCTTGTCAGGTCAAAAGCAGGGCCTTGATAAAAGGGAGGGCTGTAAGAGGCTTAGCCCTCCCCCAGACGGCCATTAGACCCACCAAGAAGGCAGTTAGCCCTAACAACCATTAAATCAAGTTAATTTTTAGAAAAACCTAATAAAAGTTGTTTAAAACCATACTGTCCTCTCTCTAACCACGTCACAATAAAATACCTTTGACACATTAAACGTAAAACAAGGTCGTAAGAGACTTCGTAGAGTCGGTCTACATAGGGTCGCGACATTCGGCCATATTGCTTTGACGTGTTATGACGTCACATCTCCCATTTTTCGGCCATGTTGTTCAGTGCCGGAGATATACAGTTTATTGTATTACTGGACAAACCGTTTACACAACAGTTTTTAATTATTAGTTGTAAATTCTTTTACTTTAAATAAAAAACATTTGGAATTACATCTTTTAACAAATATCACTTCCAAAACAATGCAAAATGAAATGCGCAAATTCTAGACGCCACTGGATTGATCATCGGCTTCGATTTTACCCAGTCTTGCCAACTTTTCGCCGTGGAGAGCTCTTTCTTGCGTCCCCGACCTCGAACCGCCTAAAAGTTGAGGATGTGTCGCAACCTAACCTTGCTAAGGACATGTATATAAAACGTTGTTTGAGAGATTTTTCTTTCTTTCAAAACCTCCTAGGTTCATAATAAAATGTTGCTTATTCTAAATACATTAAAATACCTATAAGTAAGCAACCCAAGTGTTGTAGTTTTTTTTTATTGAAAGAAAAATATTAAAAGCGTTTTTTCGTTCATCAAAATTAAACTTTTGGCGGTTAGAACGCTGTTCCGGCATACCCTTCAATTATAACCAGTTTTTATTTTTTAACATGGCTTTACAGTTTTAAATATTTTTTTTTGAAAATATTTTTGTTGATTGTCGTTTTTTGACAATAAAGATTACCGACTTACCGAAATTTATAAACAATTTAGGTGTTTAAATATTTCTAAAACTTTTTTAGTATAAAAGAAATGCACAAATGAATTTTTCAGTTGTTATTTATTATGTTTTAAAGGTTGTGGATTGGCCATTTCAACAACGCATTTTATATTATTTCATTTATTTCCTTTTAGTCTATACAGGGTGTCACACCGGAAACTGCCGCGATCGATTTCTCGAAAAGAACGCTTTAGAAAATTTGGTAACATTATTAAGTCAGTGGGGGACATACAACTAAAATATTTTGACAGCTCTACCACTTTCCGTTATACCGGAAGTTAATGTCAAGTTTCTTATTTTAAATGGAACACCCTATGTATTATTTATTTTTAGATACTGCGTAAAAATTTTAAACGTAATTTATGTATAATGTTCTATACCTAAGTCCAACCGTTTTTGACTTATTTTAAATTTTATGTCAAAAATGACGTTTGCTAGCCATTACATAACCAAAAATTTTTCTAAACAAAAGCCTTAAATATGAGTTGGGGTTGGATTTCTTGTAAGAGAAAGAACTACTTTAGCAGAATGTATTGATATTTTCACAATTAATAAATACAGAGTGGTCAAAAATAATCGTTTAAAATTATAAAGACCTTAACCTTAATAGTCAATTTTTGGGTTTTGGAAATCCCTATCTTTTTACCTTATCCTATTAAGCATCAAAATAAGGATAAGTTTATATAAGGATGTCTCTTTCAAAGATTTATAGTTTTTGAAATATTAAGAATTTAATATTTATCTATTCTAACAATGCTTAATAGGATAAGGTAATAACAGATAGAGGTTACCATTTAAAAAAATTGACTTTTAAGGTTTTTGTCGTTATAATTTTTAACGATTATTTTTGACCACTCGGTATTCATTAATTGTGAAATTATCAATACAGTCCACTAAAGTAGTTCTTTCTTTACAAGGAACCCAACCCCGACTCATATTAAAGGCTTTTGTTTAGAAGAAATTGATGGTTATGTAATGGCTTGCAAACGTGATTTTTGACATAAAATTTAAAATAAGTCAAAAACGGTTGGACTTAAGTATAGAACATTATACATAAATTATGTTTAGAATTTTACGCAGAATCAAAAAAATTAATAACATATAGAGTGTTCTATTTAAAATAAGGAAGTTGACATTAACTTCCGGTATAACCGGAAGTGGTAAAGCTGTCAAAATATTTTAGTTGTATGTCCCCCACTGACTTTATAAAGTTACCAAATTTTCAAAATTTATCAAAGCTTTTCAAGAAATCGATCGCGACAGTTCCCGGTGGGACACCCTGTACAATAAACATACCAATAAATATAAAATAAAATGGCGTCAAGTTGCTGCCTCCATAAGAAAAAAAAGAGGTTCGAGAGAGATGGAGCTGTGACAGATAACTTTGGATGTATATATTTTTACTATAAAAAAATCAATGATTGAAATGGAAAAAAACATCTTTTTTAGCAAAGTTGGGTTATGTTCCGGGTGTCAAGTTCTAAATCTCCCCTTAACTTTTTTATTTTTTTTTCGTACAAAATAAACAAAACCTCAATTTTTGGGTTGATTCTGTAGTTTCCAAACCACGTGTGATATATTTATTTTCACCAGTGTTGGAAACATGGCATCCTAATTCTGAAAGAATAATTTTAAATTTTCCTTAAAAACGTAATACATTTATGTCTCCGTAACTTATAAAACAAACTGAAATACTGTTTTTTTTTAAATTGATTCAATAGCATCTGTATTTGTCATCAGAATGATTTGTTTTCTTAAAATATACAGGGTACGACAAAAAGTACGATTTTTTGTTAAATGCAACACCCTGTATATTAAATTACCATTAAAAATATATTTCAAAATATCACACTTGATATGTCTATTTTTATAGTTTTGAAAATATAAGCATAAAAATAATTTTTATTAGGCTTACTGATTGTGGAAAATCGTTATCGAACCATTGGGATTAACAAGTGGAAAAAAGAGAAAGAGATCTTGCCTTAAGATAGAAAGTAACGGAAAATAAGATATTCCCCCATGTTTCAAATGCAATGATGCCATATGTATTTATACGCCCACTTTCCTGCAGTAGTGGGGTACATAAACGCCGGTCAACGCGACCGTCGCCGGGCCCGAGCATTTGAGAGAGTTCAGTTGCAAGCTGTTTGGGGTATTGCAAACTACGGCGCTTTCTTTTAAAATGTTGGTTTATACCGTTGAACAAAGAGTTCAAATTATTAAGTGGTACTATGCCGGTAATTCAGCAGAAGAAATAATCGGGAGATTTGCATTTTTATTTGAAGGAGGTCCTGTGCCTGTTAAAAGTACAATTTTAAAATTATAAGTAAGTTTGAAACCAGCGGCTGTTTACAAAATTGTAGGAAATGCATGTGTAATGATGAGGTGCCGCCTGCACCTCCATTAACCGAGGAACGGCAAGTCCGTGAGACTGCTGTTTGCAGTTTAGCCGAAATTAATTTTCCTTGTAATAGTACCAAAATTTCTGAAGAACTTGATATTGAATCTCGAACAGTTAGGAATATTCTGAAACGAAACAAATACCATTGCTATAAATTGCAATCTAGTCAAGAGATTTTTCCTGAAGACTATGAAAAACGTATGGTGTTTTGTGAGGATATGATGGAGAGGGCCAATGCTAATGACACATTTATCAAAAATATTCTCTTTACTGATGAATCATCATTTCCTTGCATGGTCATCACAACCCTTCTATCGCTGTAGGTTACTCGATAGAAAACAAGCACATCACTATCCCTCTCAGAACACAATACCCTCAAAAGGTGAACGTGTGGGCTGGCATTTTGGGCGATAATATTATTGGCCCTTTTTTATTGAGGGAAATTTAAATGCCAACAAATACTTGAATCTTTTGAGAAATCAGGTTATTCCAGCTGTTCAGGCTCTCAATGTCAATTTTGAAGATATTTGGTATCAACAAGATGGTTGTCCGGCTCATAACGCCAGGGAAGTTCAACAATTTTTGGGAGTCACGTTTCCAAATCGTATAATCAGCGGAAGAGGTACCATAAAATGGCCTCCTAGATCACCAGATCTGGCACCAAATGATTTTTTTCTTTGGGGACATGTTAAGCAACAAATTTATAGGCATCGTCATGAACGTGCAAATGACTTAGATGAGCTCCGCCAAAAATTAGTCAGGTTCTTATAGGAATAACACCTGAAATACTTGAAAACACAAGAACCGAATTCTATAACAGGTTGGGATATTGTCTTGCACAAAATGGTGGTCTCTTTGAGAACCTTATAAACTAAGATTTTAAAAAGTATTAAAGTTTTTATAAGAATTTTTTTAGAAATACTTTTATGTTCTTTATTTTTTTTTTAGAATTATATTTTTATTTTTAAAATTATTTGTTTATTCTTTCTTTCGGAATTGCTTTTAATTTTGTTTAGCCCCAAACGGCAAAAAGCTCTTAAAATGGCAGTATTTGATGCATTCAAAGCAATAAATTCATCAAATACCAAAATATTTAATAGTTACGTAAAAAAATTATCAAAATATGTGAAGCAGTAACATCCTCCACGCGTGCAAAGAAGCAACTGCGTGCTAGAGCTCGAGCTCGATCAGCCATAAACAAAGCGAGCGCGTTGGCGCAGTGGTGGGGGAGAAAGCAAGGGGAACGGGCGGGGAAACACCTCATTCTGTTTCAGTCGAACTCATGTGATTTAGTAATCTCCCTTTTCTTCGGCAATATGTTTCCGCCCACTGTAATTACAGCCCCACTCTTTGTGCCGTAGCAGGATACGAAATCCAGACGAGAGCGTCTGCGGTACGTAGATGTCGAGTACAGGGTTGCCGACTTGCCTTAACTTTCGGGGTAAAATTAAAATAATAATAGTAATAAAAATGTTATTAAACCTTTTTTACTTTATTTTTGTGATTTTAGAATGTAATTGTATAATGTACATTTAATTTTTAAAATTTAAGGACTTTCAGGAAACATGAAAATATCAATTTAGGGATTTTTGAACTAGGTTTGGGGACAGATTTTTTCGGAGTCGGGTCGACTAGAATCCTTTAAAATTTATTTTTACTGGCAAGTCGTTTGCTGTATTGCAAACTGCTGCTGATCCTGCTTAATTTAGATTTTTTTTAAGTTTTGGTCAATATCGTTGACAAAAAGTTCAAATTATTAAGTAGTACTATGCTGGTAATTTAGCAGAAGAAATAATTAGAGGTTTGCATTATAGGTTTGGTCTTGTACCAGCGAAAAGTACAACTTTTGAAATTATTATAAAAGTTTGAAACCATCGGCTGTTAACGAAATTGTAGGAAGTGCATGTAATGATGAGGTGCCACTTGCACCTCCATTAACTAAGAAACGACAAGTCTGTGATACTGCTGCATTTCCTCCCTTTTTAAAAATTTCCGTCCCGCAGTATTGCGCCCTGGTGCCTTGCACCACCCGGTAGCATATCACCTCAAATGTTTGAAAACCAAAGAGAACCGAATTTAATAAATTGAAATATTGTCTTGCTAAAAATTGTGGTCTCTTTCAGAACCATAATAATAAGATTTTAAAAAGAGTTTCCACATTGTATAAACATTTCCGTTAGAAATACTTTTATGTTCTTTTTATTTTTTTAGAGAATATTTTATTTAAATTTACTTTTTTTTTTTTGTTAAAACCCAAATGGTAAAAAGAATTATGCTTCTAACTTTCACCATGCTACTGAATACCATCAGTGTGGCCAGGTGGGTTACGATAAAAATCCCCGCGTGGTTCCAAAAATCACTTTTTTTTGGGATACTTTAGAAAAATCCCTGTGATTTAAAGCCACATTTGAGGGCCGCCTTTAATAGTCAAAAAATGTATTTTCTACGCCAAAGAAATTGACAACCAAAAAAAAAGGTTTACGTAAAAATCGAGAATTTTAAGTAAAAAGTAAGTAAAAGTAATGATTTGTTTACAACTGACATTAATTTCATGATATTTATGTCAGATAGAAATTCTAGCTGTGTACACGGTCAAAAATGTTGTCTGATATAAATTTTTGATTGTTTACACTAGTCAGAATTTTTATCTGACGTAAATATCATGCAATAAAAGTAAGATCAAAACGTACCTTTAAAAATGTTTTTACCTTCCAAATCGTTAAAAATCCCCGTTTTTACTTTAAAAATCCCGTTTTACCTTGTCATCAAAAATCCCCGAAAAAGTCTCTGGCAACACTGTTCAATACCCGAACGCTGCAAGTTCTTGATACGCAAAACGAAACCGTCGGCACCAGTGTCCTAATAGGGGAGTACGTTTGGATGTAAGCAAAGAGAACGGGGAAAATTTTTGCATCGACAACATCGCATCAGGATCGCATCGTCTGTTTCAGTCGAACTTATGTGATTCAGTATATTCAGAAATACTCTCTTTCCACTTGGGGAATTGCAAAGGGCGAATGAAGACCTTGTATATATTAAGAAAAATAAAAATCTAATTACTGATTCGAAACCAAAGAATCAACCCGTGACGTTTTTATTTTTACTTTGTACGATAAAAAAAAAAAGTTAAGGTGGGTGTAAATTTATAACTTGATACCCGGGTCTGTCTTAGCTCTATCCTCCTCGCACTATGTTGGCCAGTCCATGAACCATCATTTTTTTCTCTCTTAGATTTTTGTACAAAAACAAGATTGGATGATATTTGTTATTTTGTTTTATACACTTTTATACGGGTGCTATGGCTAATTGAATAAAAGAATGTTAAAAATAGAGACAATCCTAACGTACCACACTAAGATAACTAAATCTTTTAAATAGCATTATCTTTGTTAAGTTGTTAAGAAGTCACAGTTGCCAGTAGTAAAAATTTAAAAAAAAAAGGAGGCAAGTTCGTCAAATTTGACTTCCGGTTTTCAACAAGTTTTTTTATCCATAGATTTTAGTTTATATAGAGGCGAGATTTGCTCCTTGTTTTTAATAAATACGTCAGTCACGTTGACTATACAAACTAACTTTTATTAACAGATTACCCTGACGTATGCTTAAAAAAAAAGTAATTCTTGCGAAAAATCAGGAAAACTTTCTTTTAAAAAATTATGATGTATTCGTCAAATGCTGAATCAACAGTCGTATCACTAGTGCGGTAAAGTAGTAGTTTCTGCACTGATAATAGACGTGTAACTCTACTTATCGTGGTTGTAAATAAAAACTATTTATCCTAACTTTATATTGAACTGTTTCCATAACACCTTGTATAAATGGGTCTTTTAAGCAGTTTGTAGACAAACACTTTGTTATTCATAAGGCAAGGGGCTGCAGTGCAATGACAAGCAAGTGAAGTGGCGGCGAGGTGGTGAGCTAGTGACAAAATGCAATCTTTAGTCCTCCAAAATTAAATATTTTGGAGACTAGAGATACCTGACTGATGCCACACACTTACCAAATACCATTCCACCGTTACTCTACTTTAATGCTTGCTTCTGTATTTATGTATGCAGGTTTTAAATATGCCATCTGACACTGACACACCACCTGGCCGCCACGTCACTTGCCTACCATTTTGGTGCGCGCCTTGCCTAACTTAGCTTCTTAATATAGCATTCACCTGTTAATCAAGCACAGTGACATCCCCTATTTTTCTTTATTAAGAAACAAAGTTTACAAACTACAAACAGTGGGTTCTCTCTTTTAAACGGTGAACTTGCTGAGGCCAGTCTGTAAACTTTAATGACCCTATTTGTATTATTAAATTATTAATAATGATCTTACTAATTTGTAATGTTTTATAGTAGGGGTACGATTATTGGTTTAGGTTTTTTTTCTATAGATTGATTCAGAGGTGGTAAATGTTTCGTCACATTACCTGACTTCATATCTAGATTAGGGCAGGTCGTGTATTGTAACATACATGCGTGGAAACCAACTGGCTGACCATAGGGAATTAAAAGCATAGAAAATATTCGAGGTGGGGTCGCATCGCCGTTCAGACGACAGACGGAAGCGGTGCAAGCGAGGAGCCCATAATTTCGTTCTGTTTGAATATGCGGACTTGTTGCAGCAGTAAACTGTTAGGCGAGTACATAGCAAGTTGGTGGAAGGGATTCAGTGTATGATTTTGCCCAAGGTCGACGGTTGGTTTTCATACTGGTATATTAAAACCAAAAGAAAAATTTTGACGTTTTAATTTAGACGTTAAAATAATGTATTAAACTACTTTATTTAATTAACAAAACTTTAAACTTATGGAAATTAAAATATTTTTAACTTACATTAAATACCACACTCACGGGTAATAGAGTATTACCTTCTTTTCTACATTTGAAAATACTTTACCATCTTCAAAATAAGAACTTGTTCGGCTTCTGTATATCGTTGCGGCATATTTAATAATAACGACCTATATTAAAAATACTAACACTTCACAGTAATCGTACATTAAAATCACAAAACAGCACTTAACATTCAAAATTGTATTGAACAACTTACGCTTCACGAATAATTTGCGTTCATAAAGTTGCAGGTTAAGCACAGGTTCACAGTACAGCAAAATAGGTCTGGATAGTCGGTTAGTTCGAAACATAGATACTAAACACCTATATATTTTCTTATTTACTCAACTTTTACATAAAAATTAATGAAAATATTTAAGATGTCTAAAATATCGAAAAATGATTACTGACAGTTGTTGACATTTGATTGATTACTAACGATTTACTTACAGACTTACGTCAGTGGGGTAATTTTTGTTTGTCTCTTGGTTTAGACGGTATGAAAAGCAGAACATTACAAGTTATGACGAAATATTCGCCTACCTCTGAAACGATGTATATGTATTATTTTATGTTTAGAATTAGCACAAAAGCCTAATTTGTACTAGCCAATGCTTCCTAGCCAGTTTTAATATATGTAAAATGTAATTCGAATCGAATTTAAGGTATTACTGATTGTTGTGTTGTGTGTATTGGAAGGGTAATATTTATTTTATATTTGACTGTAGCAAGTGAGAGAAACCGCACAAATAAATTTTTAATTGGTATTTATACTATTCAGATTTTTTCTTACTGTTTTTTTTTTTTATCTTACTACTAATCCCAAATAAATTCGTTTTAGGTAAAATAAACATTTATTCTTACTTTTAAAACATTAACAATTGTAAATTTTAAAACTACAATTTATATACTTAGCGTCGGTACTTTTTGCAGCAAGGTAAACGTCCCTGTTCCTGTTTTACACGGTTTTCCCAACATTAAACTGCTCGATGGGTTGCTCAGAGTATCGGTTTTACCTGAAATTAAAACCAAATTAAAATATGGAGAAAATAAAAAATACTTCAAGGCATTTTTTATCATAAGATAATTAAAACCAATCACACCATACTTTTGTCGTCCGGTCACGATCGTCACTACTATCCATCCAACTGACATTTTCTGTTTTATCCATTTTGATAATAGCTTTGTTCGCGGGTTCGGATTCTGAACCGGTTCTGGGACTATTCGCATGCGCAGTGAAAAAGTGAGCTTTCGCGAGCTAGTAAAATCCTGAATTTTTAGTAAACACGTTCCCAGTGTTCGCGGGTTACAATGGAATCGGTTCGTTACCGGTTCGTAACCCTGATTAGGAGTCCTGGGATTTCTTTTGTAGGAACTAAAAGTTCAGTTCGGAATTTCATGCGCATTGTCGACACGGTCAGCTGTTTTCTGTTTTTGTGGTACAGAAATAAACCGTTGTATTACAGTTTATTTGTTTCTGCCATTTTTACGCGGGTTAATATACCTGTTGAATATTTTATATTTTGTGATTCTGAGCGTATATAAACAACGGATTTTTAATTGTATTCCGTATGAATGTATGTATGCAATAAATATAATAAAGATTTAATTAAAAAAATATAGACAATATTACAAGATTTTACCATTTCCTTTTGTTGTTTGAATTTTATCTTTAGTTGAATACACATTACCTCTATGTTAAAAACGAGAGGAGGCAGGGAATCCCCTGTCAGCCGAGAGTCCTCGAGTCGCTTTTTGCAAGCAGTATTACACTCTACCTTTTGTTTGAATTTATTTTTTTTGTGTGCATCCAATTTAACCACTTGAAAATACTAACCAAAAGGCTAGGTTAGAATACATCCTCAGCTAGGGTGGCCCACCCTATTCGACAACGGTCTGTAGCTGGATAACCATGGGGATTTTAAAACAAAGTAAATACTGAAACATATACAGGTCGGATAAGGCCACAGTATAAAATTATTTTACCCTATACAGGGTGTCTCAAAAAAAAGTGTGACGTATCAGCAGCTATATTTTTTTAAATGGAACGACCCTATAGAGTTTTATGACGGTTTTAGATTCTACTTTAAAAATAACTCAAGTTTGTTTATAGTACTACGTGTCTAATTTTAGTCGTTTTTGTGATATTTGATTTTGTTTCAAAATGCAGGGGTGCAATTAAATTAATTTTATTTTAACAATATAAACTCCTTAAACTTTAAAATTTGTTACAAGATTAGGAAAAGTCTGCCTTATCATACGTAGGTCATATCGAGATCATAGATTATACAGGGTGATCAAAAATAATTTCAATTTTTTAGAAAGTCAAATAGCAATATCTCTCTTATTTTAAATGGGAACACCCTGTATTTTTTTACACCACATGATGACAAACCAAATGCTCTTTTCAAATGGTGTATAGGTTGCCTATACCTATCTTTTTATACTTTTTAAGTAAATTCCGTTTTAACATATTTTTTATTCCAAATGTCTATTTAAATGTAAGTAGGCTGTGATATAGCTATGCCTATTTACTAAGCCGTTATTGCAAAATGTAAATTTGTTGGAAAAAAGCACAAAATTAAAAGATTTTGTATTATCTGCCACTATTTTTAAAATTCACAGAAAAAAATTCATTAGTTGCTTATAATGCTACTTCCAATAACACTTATTTCAGCTGAATGTGGTAATGATAAAACTTGTGTTTTTAAACAATCCTAATAACGCCTCTGGTCAGTTATGACGACATTCTGTGACCTATAACTCGTTTCTTCCATTATCCATAATCACTGTGTCAAATTTTTAAAGCAACTATTAAGGTTATCAGATGGTTTCTCCTGGAATATTTTTCAGGATTAACTCTAGACTAAAGTAAACTCATTTTTCACATCCTACCAGTATTATATCATCTTGTTGTTGTAGAAGAAGGGTTTTTATTTAAAATCATTGAAATTTCTTTTAAACTGACTAAAACACTAGTAATCAATAAATGGTCGTTGTTATTTTCTTAAGAAAAATATTAATGGCTGCTATGTCACAGCCAACTTTAATTTAAATAAACATTTGGACTAAAAATTTGTAAAAACAGATTTTACTAAAAAGCACAAAAGATAGGTATAGGCAACCTATACACCATTTGAAAGAGTATTTTATTTGTCATCATGTGACGTAAAAAAATACAGGGTGTTCCATTTAAAATAAGAGAGATATGGCTATTTGATTTTCTGAAAAATTGAAATTATTTTTTGATCACCCTGTACAATATTTGATCTTGATTTGACCTACGTATGATATGGCAGACTTTTTTCTAATCTTGTTACACATTTTAAAGTTTAAAGTGTTAAAAGTGTTAAAGTAAAATCAATTTAATTTTACCTCTGCATTTTCAAAAAAATCAAATATCACAAAACGAATAAAATTAGACACTTAGTACTATAAACAAACTTGAGTTATTTTTAAAGTAGAATCTAAAACCGTCATAAAATATAGGGTGTTCCATTTAAAAAATATAACTTTGATACGTCACACTTTTCTGAGACACCCTGTATAGACTAAAAATAATTCTTATACTGTGGTCTTATCCGACCTGTATGTTTCAGTATTTACTTTTTTAAAAACCCCATGGTTATCCAGCTACAGACCGTGTCGAATATGGTGGGCCACCCTTAGAGAGTGTTAAACTTGTGTAATATATTTTTTCTTTGAATATCCTTTACCCAATTTTGTTTTAATTTGTCAATGTTATTTAGGATTTATGATATTAAAAGGCTAATTTACCACTAACCTTATTACATTATTAAGTCCAGTGGCGCCTCCAGCGCCAACTAAAGGAATATTTCTAACAAAAAAACGGTACTCCACTGACTGTGTAAATGTGTGTAAAATTTTTGTGCTTTCTTTAGATTAAACAACAAATGAAAATACAGCTTTTTATGTCTCTTATTTTTCTTTTGTATCTTGTTTAGTTTATGAGAAAAATAAAGTCTACTTAATTGCATATAAGTATTCCAGGAATTTTTTCTTTTAAAATTAGGTTTTAATTTTTTAAATAAGGTTTATAACTAGCCTCAACAATTTTTACTAAAATAAGTGTTTTCTGAAATTTTAATTATTTATTTTTGTGAAAGTTTAACAATATGTATCTTGAGAACGAAAAATTGCGGACCCATGTTTATATAAACTTTCTTAATATTTTCTGATGTAGAATCTGCCCCTAAATGTTTTTAACAACATTCCGTAACACCTCGTATAAGGCGCAACATCTTGTGTAGTGCAGTACTCTCTCCAATAAATTTCAAAATAAACATAGTAGTCCGGCAGAGTTGGGTCGAATCCTGAAAATCGGTATTCGAAAACGAATACGAATACCGGAAAAAAAGTATTTGAATACCGAATATTAGAAAACTCGGAAGACAAAAGTATTCTCGGTATTCACGAACACCTGGAATCGGTATTTCAATACCAAAAAAGAAAAAAAACCAACCGATAATTAAAAATTTGAAGAGTAAAAAAAGGTCCTAACCTCATTTTTCCCTAGTTTTTGTTCCCTTTTAGTATTCTATTAATATTCTACTCATGAAAAGTATTCGATTACTCGGAACTCCGGTATTCGAATACTCAAAAAAAGTCTTCGTTGAATACATTAAAAGTATTCGAATACAGAATCCCGAATACTAACCAAAAAGTATTTCTGCCGAATACCTATCGTATTCGAATACTATTCAGAATACTGAGTATTCGAATACGACCAAAGTCTGTAGCCCCCAAGAATTTTAGGTAGACTGATTTTTTGATATGCTGTTCTCCCTCCTCTTTCGGGTAGATCCTCGGTTGTCTGGCTGGCGGTAGTGGATGCGTTAGCGCCCAGCTGTGACCTCGACATTTAGAGCTGTCAATGATATGTCAACAAATGCAGACCTTGGTCATATATTATCGTTCCAAGTTTCATCAAAATATACCGAACGGTTTAGAAGTGATAAGGGGACGATTGTATAATTAGCAACGATAAAAGTGTCTGGCAATAAAAAAATATGTTTGGTAAACCTATCTAAAAACAATAAATTAAAAATTAGGTTCCTTAAAATGATTTCAAAACGATGTACCTGTACATGTATGATGCAAACTAATAAACGAAACCACTACCGCCAGCCAGACAGCCCAGAGTCTATCCAGAAGAGGAAGGAGAACAACATATTAAAAAAATCAGTTGACCTAAAATTGTTTTTCGAAAACGTTGCTACCTCCTATCATATAGACAAGAACTCTTCACTAGTAAACTGTTCAAAGGGATATTTTCTTTTGTTAGCTGCTTACAGCAGCTGTAAGCACTTTCATTTTTTTGACAAATCAATTACCTCAGTCTTACAGCAGCTCACAGCGGTTGTTAGCGGCCTCGGGAGATGTCTAACCACTGTCTAACAGGTTGAAAAAACAAAGAGGGGAAATATAGCCGAATTTGAGGTTAAAAGTCAAACAAAATTGGCTAAATGTATACTAATAACAATAATAATAGTATGTGTGGGAAACCATGTAAAGGATTAATTTTCTTTTTTTTCTTTTAAAACTGGGGTTACCATTTTTAGTTTGTACTATTATTTTTTTAATGTCATTTGTCATTGGCGGTAAGCGCTTTTATTTTTCAATTCACATTATAATGACGTCAGCTGCTAGACAAGCTTGTTAGCAGCTGTAAGACAGAAGAATAAGAAAAATATCCCTCAAATGTAAACTTCGCTTTACCTCTTATAGTAGCCGCTTTCATAAACGCCAACGACGACTCGAACGACATCTGTTGCAACGGGGACGCACTGTTCTCCATGCCTTTGCGACTCAAGGGCTCAAACGATCCATTAAATGTCATGTAGTCAGCGACGAGAGATAAGTGGCGTGGATCCACCTTAATACCATAAACGTTGAAAACGTCTTTTACCTACAATTTAGAAACTTTTTAAGTATAAAAATTAAGATTTACACAAAAAACATACTGGGTAAAAACGAAACCATTACCAAGCTAGTTTTCCCATTTAAAAAGCATATATTTTTAATCTAAGTAACAATGCACAATGTATCAGGTCTGGGTGTGCACATGCTATCAGCATAAGTTATACATACTCCTTAACATTTTTATTAAAATAACAATATATATTATAAGGTGCTACGATGACTATAATGTTCTGTCAATACACCAAATCAATAATTTATCAATTATGCGTTACTTAACCACAAATCCAATTTTTTTATCATTTTTGAATTTTATTTTTAAATTGAATGGCAGCTTTTAGGCGCCACATAAGTATCGGATCTGTGTATCGAATTCAGGTAATGTTAAATTCTCGACTCACATTTGCTCTCGTCCCAATATCATACCGATGAAGCTGTCAAATATGCTTTCTGTAAGAGAAAATATTGTTAAATGATAACACCAAAAACTCAGCAAACATACACCAGAGGAATACGTCTGGTGCTTCTAATGCTATTATCTTAGAATACTTTGTGCATAACATTTTTTAAAAGAACTTATGTGTAGACTTCAACAATAATGTTACATACTTGTATCATGATTCGACCAATTTATAAACTGTTGTAATATTATCTCATTTAAATGTAACGCAGTTCATAAAATTTACTTAGTTTATTTCTTGTGCATTTCGTATGAATATTCCATTTTGTAATTGGCCAGTAAAACAGACAAAAATATTTTGCAGCCAAATCGACTTAATATTAGCACTTCAGTTACCGGCCAAACACAGTCAGAAGAGTACCCACGGGCTCTCATGGGTGGCACTCTTTATTCATTGAAAACATTACAAAATGCAAAGCTTTATTACATTCAGATATGAATTTAGACCATCCATGTTTTTTATATGGTCATTGTTCTCGGCCCTCTTCCTCGTTCTCAGTCACATTCCTGCACAGGCAACTTAAAAAAAAATGATGTAGGACCTTTTAAAAACCACGAATACTCTGTAAAGAATTCTTATCATAAATACTATATTTCAAAATCCGGCCAAAATATAGAAATATCAAGAAAAAAATGATTAAAAATACATTTTTTTTTTATATGGGAAAACTTTAAAATTAAAAAGGAAGTACATAAAATTGTATTTTTACCTCTTTAACAATAATTTTAGACGCTGCCTCAATTCCATAGGTCTCTGCCATCTTGTGAATATCGTTACAGTACAATCTAAAAGAAAAAAAAATGTTACGGCTCTTCGCACATGGGTCGGTAAAACAGCGACGTGTACGCGATTTTTACTGGCATCGACAGCACGTAGGCATATTAGCGTGTCCGATCTCAGCAGCCCGCGTCCTTTAGTAAACAAATGCAATACAGACCCGTATTGTATTTTGTTTACAGTGTGTGATTCATATTGTGATTGTGTCTGGTTTTTACACGGGAAAATTAGTGTTACGTCAAGAAATGGTTGACCAAAGATGGATTTGTTTAATATTAGATTTGTGGACGAGATTGAAAAAGTCCTGTACTTTATAATTATAATTTAGAAAGTATTTACAAAAAGAATACACAGAAAGAGCTTGGAAAGAAATACCAATAACCGTCAACCTGTCAGGTAAGAAAATATTTTATTTTTTGTCTGTTTTCGGTGGGATTCACGCTTTTGGGAACTTAACATAGAGAGCTCCATTATGGCACTCTTTGACCTGGTGGGATAATTCAAAGGGGTAGTTTTTGCCACGTCGCGGTCGGTTTCGGAGAACATCGGCGCACTCCGATAGACATATGTATAATTTCATTGGCTGAGAATATACATAGGAAAAATTGACCAATAAACGTATGCTCGTCTCTGTACGGTTGTCATCACTTCAAACACGAATATATGCGTACATACTGTCGAAAGCTCGTCGAATCTCGGTCTCGTCGTTGTTTAACCGACCCATGTGCCTTATAGTTTAAAAGCATTGTAACAACAAAGACAATATTTTTAAATCTATTTTTTTCCAAAATAAGTTTTACATATAGCAATTATAATTGGTGCCAAAAAATACCATGTCAGTTGTCGACTTTGCCATATATCTAAATTAAAACAAAACCTTTCTTAAAAACAATGAAGTGAAACACACTGAGACTTTGCAGCTATTCTATGGAGCAATGCATGCAAGTTCTACTTTCTGTTATTGTTTTGTGACTTGCAAGAGAAGATTCTCCAAGCTATTTTCTTACCTATTCAAATCAAGCAGATCATGATACTTGACCATCTCCCCAACATTGATCCCATCAGTTCTAAGCATAAATTCTTGATCCTTCACGTACGTGATCGCCCTCTTGATACTGGGCGTCTCCCAGACGACGCTTTTTCCAGCTACGTCTCTCAAAATCGCCGTTAGGTCCAGTTTTTTGTAAGTCAGAGGTAAACTGAAGGTTAATTCGCACCAGTTGTTCTTTTTGTCCTCCTTGTACGCGTTGGCGAAGGAATAGTTGTCCACCACCGAATCGTCAGTTTTGGTTTTAGTTTTTGCTTTGTCTTGATCATCATCGGATTCGTTTTCTTCATCTGTATAAAATTAATTAGTATTACTGTACAGGGTGTCCCAATTTCGTTGCAATTAAAGGGTATCTTCGTTATTATTGGAGATAGAGACTTGCGGTTTTCGCAAAGTTTTGCTACTTTTGGTAAAACGAAAGATGGACAGAAAAATATTTTTCGTGGCTCATCGATTTTGATATACAGGGTGTTTTATAACCAATGCGAAAAATATTAGGAGGTGATTCCTTCTTCAAAATAAAAGGGTGGTTTGTTGTTAAAAAAACGTCTTACATTTTATTTTTTTAAATTCCTAATTTAAAAATTCTGAAAAAATCTAAATAAACCAGGCTATATATATATTTTTAAGTCGTTGTGTATGTTTTTCTTTAAATCATGTAAACAAGAACGGTAAGTGTAGTCTATTTCCACCTTTTTAATAATAAAAAATGCAAAAATATTTAAAAAGCGTATTTTTATAAAATTATTATTTCCGTAGTTTCAATATTCTAGCGCTTTTGACTTTTAAGATAAAAATAAAAATGTCCCACGATATCTCCCTAATGATTGACTTTTCACCCAATGTTTAAACAACAAACTACCCTTGATTTTAAACAGGATATCAAATCCATTTTTTTGCACTTGTTTTAAAACACCCTGTCCAAGGCAAAATTTATTTTTTCCATTTTCGGACTTTCCTCGTGTTTCAGTTGTCTTGTAATGTATGTACAAGTTTTAAATAAAAAAATAAAATGTAAATTGAAAAGTGCCGGCATGGGGAAATTTATTAATTTTTTTTTATTTATCTGCTGTCACCTATTAAAGCATATGTCTTTTTTGACATTACTTGGTAGTTTAATTACAATACTCCTTTTGTTTTTAAGCAAATTTTATAGCTAGAGACATTTTGTTGTTAAATTTTTTCGCGATAACTCCCTAATGGTTGAAATCTGACCTCCATGTTTATAAAGCAAACTACCCCTTAATTTTAACAAGAAATCACCATCCTAAAATTTTTCGCATTTGTTTAGAAATGCCCTGTATATTTTTCAGTTATCAACCAAATATGATTTTATACGGAACACCCTGTATATTTAAAAATCATTTAATTATAGCGGATGTGAGCTTGCGTATTTTTTTCCTGTTATTAGATGTTAGTGTTATAAATAATATTTGTGATATTTTAAGGAATTTTCTTACTTTTTTTTTTTAATTTTCTTAAACCAGATCAAATATATGTTCCTTTTTTAAAATTAATGAATCACAAACAGTAATATTAAGTAAAGACTAGTACAGGTCAAGGTTAGTTTATATTTATAAGGTTGCGACATATCCTCAACTTTTAGGCGGTTCGAGGTCGGAGACGCAAGAAAGGGCACTCCACAGAGAAAAGTTGGCAAGACTGGGTCAAATCAAAGCTGATGATCAATCCAGTGGCGTCTAGAATTTGCGCATTTCATTTTGCATTGTTTTGGAAGTGATATTTGTTGAAAGATGAAATTCCAAATGTTTTTTATTTAAAGTAAAAGAATTTACAACTTAATAATAATTAAAAACTGTTGTGTAAACGGTTGTTCTAATAATACAATAAACTGTATATCTCCGGCACTGAACAACATGGCTGAAAAATGGGAAATGTGACGTCATCACACGTCAAAGCAATATGGCCGAATGTCGCGACCCTATATAGACCGACTTTGGTAGAGGTATAAAATCACTGAAATAAGAACTTTCCTTACCACTCTCTGCATCTTTTTTTCCTCCTCATCTTCTGGATCTTGGTCTTCGTGTTGTTGATCGAATTTGCTTGTTAATTTTGCATCTTCTTCATCTTCTACCTGCAAAAAAGTTTTAAGATACATTGTTGTTTCTTTTACCAATAAAGGAGCTTAGAAACCACTAAGGTTTTTTCGTTTTTTTCAGGATAGTAATAAAAAAATCTTATTCATTCTTAAACTTTTGAAAACTTTTAAAAATAAATCAATGTTTTTGGATGGTATATGCTCAAACCCTTTTTTCTAACTACACAAAAAACACTTGGTATATTTACTTCATCATCTGAGCTTGCCCCTTCATCATTTGGTGCATATTTGGAATTCTTCCTCGACTTTTCTGTACCTTCATCATCACTATCGTCGCCTCTACTCCCTCCCAAAGTGCTTTTCGGTTCTTCTTCCATGGTCACCCTAAACAAAAAGATGCATGAAACTCTTACAACAAAACTCCTAAGTATCCTTCGCCGATTTTCATGAAACTGCAATATTGCAATTGTCTCCCCCGTGGCCTAGTGGACAGAGCTTTGATCTTCGAAGCCAGAGGTCGGCGTTTCGATTCCCAGCGGGGAGACATATTTAGGTGGTAGTTATTTAAAAATAACGACCGTGGTGGCACTACCGCGTTGTCTAAAAGGTGCTGTGAAATGCAACTGCATGTTTCAGTGCTTGGACAACGTTGACGGAACAGGGGGAACGATGGGTTAAACATCTAATAACCCGACACCCACGGTACTCTGGTATTTAGGCATAGACCTTCGTGGGATGTCAAAAAGATTAAAAAATAAAAAATATGTTGTACGAACCTCGTCTCAGTGAAGTTGGCCCAACCAGCTAAAATATGTAATTGTGTTAGGTTCTTTCTTTGTTCTCTCTAGGAATGGCTCAAACACTTAAACTATCAAAACTTATTAGGAGGTTAAAAGTGCACTAAAAAAATTACTCTCAACTGTTTTAACATTCATTTAATGGTTTAAACCATCCTAAAGGATGGAGTAAGGATGGAGAATTACCACCGCTCTGATTTACTGAGAAAACTAAGTCTACACACTTTACAGCATAGACGTCAAGTTTATGATCTCTGTTTTGTGTTTAAGCTATCTAATGGTCTCATTGACTGTCCCGACCTTCTATCACTTGTTCAACTTATTGTCCCCTCTCGTAATCTTCGGAATTTTAATTTATACCATATCCGCCCTCATACCACAAACCATGGAATGCAATCTAAGATCAATCATATGGTTCCTTAATAAATTAGTACTTTACTTGTAGCTGTGCTCTTTTTGTGATTTGCATATAAATATTTTTGATCTGCCTATATGTACCTGTTATTTGTTAGTTAGTTAACTAATTGTAGCTTAATTTAATTTTGTAGTTATTTTTTTCAATAATTGTAATAGTCATTGTAAAAATGGAGAATCCCGTATACTTAATATTTTTTTTTTTTATCTTTGGACAAACCACGAAGGCTAAACGCCTAAATACTAACGTACCGTGGGTGTTCTAAGCGAGGTAAGAGGGAGTTTGTTGACACGGAACTTAAATACTTGAAGATTTGGGGGAAGGAAAGAGCTCCGCGGGCAGCAGGTTCCACAACCTAGAAACTCTAGGGATAAAAACGAACAAAGTGGGAAGTTCGGGGCCTGTCCAGTTGAACCGTATAGGGATGCATACGCGCGGAACCACGAGTTTCTCTGTTGGGAACCGTGAGTGGAGGAACTATACTGGACAATTCTTCAGAGCAGAAGCCATGGAAGTACCTATAAAAAAGCGATAAATCCCCCACAGCCCGACGATGGGCAAGAGATGGAAGCCTTTCTGTAAGTAAAGGATTATTAATGAGACGAATAGCTCTTCTTTGAATAGAATCAAGAATGCTTAGGGTTGTGGGGGACGTCATGCCCCAGATATGAGAACAATATTCCAAAACAGGTCGGATTTGGGACACATACAAAGTGTATAAATTAGAAGGGGAAAAATACTTTTTGGCTCGAAAGAGAAATCCAAGCTTTTTTGAAGCTGCCGTGGCTATAGATACAATGTGTTTAGGCCAGTTAAGGTTACTTTCAAATGTGACGCCCACAAGATTAAAGGTGTCTTTGGTCTGTAAGACTTGGCCGCTCATAAGTAGAGGATAAGTATTTGATGACTCTTTTCGCGACAAGGAACATGATTGTGTTTTGGATGCATTAAAATGGACGAGATTTTTAGCGCCCCAATCCAATATTAAATTAAGATCCTGCGAAAAAGATATCTGCATCGCTCTGCGTTTGTTTTCCAAGTCAGGTTTAGTAATGGGTTTAGGAACCTGAAAACTGGAGTGAAGGGTACTATCGTCAGCGAAACTATGAATGGAATAAGTTGTAGACGAGAGAAGGTCGTTGATGTGAAGAAGAAACAATGTTGGTGCCAGAACTGAGCCCTGAGGGACTCCAGCATTTACTTGGTGAAAACTTGAAGAATGGCCGTCCACAATAACCGATATACGACGATCACATAGATAACTAGAGAGCCAAGTACAGAGTTTAGTTGAAAGACCATAGGAGGGAAGTTTATTAAGAAATGCGGCATGCCAGACCTGGTCAAAAGCTTTGGATATATCAAGAGCAACGATCTGGGACTCACCTAGAAACTCAAGAGACTTATTCCAGCAGTGTGATACGAAGGAAAGAATGAATAAATGTGGTTGTATTTGCACAATTTTTCTAGGGTATGATTTGAACCACCCTGTAGATACTTTGCGGGACTAAAAACTTTAAAGGTAATTATTCTATCTTTGAAATATATGTATATTTAATCAAATAACCCATATACCGATCTTCTATCTGGGTTTTTAAAAAATGTATTTAATATAATGTGTTTTTTATATCATCCAGTGACGTCACTTTTGGAAATCCCCAAATCCAAAATATGGTCTTTGACTTTCCGAAATGTTTATGAAAATATTACCGGAAGGGATGAGACTCTAACATACCACAATATTAAAGAATTTCGCCCATTCCGGTTTTCAATGGAAATGCTGCGGAGTCCTTTACAAATATAAATTTATATAATTTGGGCCAACTTCACTGAGACGGGGCTCGTAGTACATCAAAAAATAAGAAACACGTGTTTTTATCGGCCATTAAACACTTTTAAGGGGTGGAACGCACCCTCGAAATCCACCCTTAAAAATTGTTTTTTTTTTTGAAATATCTCAAGAAAAAGTGAATAAAGGCTAATATAACTTTGATAGATAAAATTATGGTTTTAATTTCGTGAAGTTATTTTAATTCGTTCTTAAGATTTTTGAGAAAAAAAACTAATCTTGAGGGTGGATTTCAGAAGTGCATTTTACCCCTTAAAAGTAATTAATGGCTAATAAAAAATAAGTGTCTCTTATTTTTTGATGTACTACAACATATTGCAGTTTCGGAGATATAAATTTTTGAATTTGGCACGTAAAATTTAAACGTAAATTTTTGCTTTATTTACAATAATTTTTTATCCATTAGGCGATTTAATAATTGCCAGTCAAAATATTTCCTACGATATATTTTCTTAGACGTTAAGAAATAGGTGAAAAAAAGTTAACAAAATACTTACAAATTTGATCTGACTTTGGATACTTTGGCAATAGCTATAAACATTTCCTTGAAGAATTTCTTTTTCATGTGCTTCAAAATAGAATTGGTCGAAGCCAAGTAATCTTCGCTGTAACATTCTGACGGTAAGAAGTGGAATTTCAGAGTGTATCTGTGCTGTCTGCAAAAAAAAATTGGTTTTTACCGGTTGAAAAGTTATAAAGAACCCTTTACAAAACCAATACAAAAAAAAATTATAATAAAATCTGTCGAAATGGCTAAAATTTGGCAGTTTTTTGATATTATATACCGGATATTTTATGAAGAAACATGATACTGATATTGTATATCTTGAGACTTAAGAAATATTGAAAATCGGATTACACATCACAAACTCCAGAATGAATTCAACAAACTGATATTTATCAGAAACTATATTTTTAATTATTAATTGTTATTTGTTTCTAATAAACACTAAATAGCATCATGCTTTTTTGCAAGAAAAAGAAAATTTAAAGTATCTGCTATGTCAAATACCTCGTGGGCTCTAAATCCAAGTTGACACTGACATCAATTTTCTCCAGAACATCCCCCACCACGACCCTTGTTAGTCTCTTTCTCAATTCGAGCGCCCGCTCTTCCAAGTTCGGTACGCTCTTAAAAGGAATCTCCATGGACGGCGTTTTGATGTTTTTTGAAGCCATCATCAGGATTTCTCTGAGACGCGGGATACCCAGAGTCACGTTCATTTCGCCTCTTCCGGCAAAGTGGAATGTGTTGAGTGTCATTTGAGTAGAGGGTTCTCCGATGGACTATAAAAATTAAATAATAAATGAATCTTTCATTTCAAAAATCAATCACGAACCTTAAGGGGGTGATTCAACATAACAAAATAAAGGTATGACTTCATTTTTTTCAAATTTGTTTTTTGAATAACAACCTCCTAAAAGTTCAATTTTTAATACTTTTTTTTTTAATTTCCAAAAAATGTCAAAAAAGTACATTTTATTTTTATTGGTTACGTTTGGTGTATTCCTTTTAGGGTCAAGAACCGCCCGGAACGACACCAAAAGTGTTCCTTTTAATTGCAGTCTCTTGTATTTTTGATAGTTTTGACACTCTTGGCAGTTTAAAAACGGTTTCCGGCGGTTCTAGAGCATAAAAGGAATACACCAATTGTTATTCACTTTTTGTTCGACCTCCGAACAGTGCGGACGTTGCGTAGAAAGCTACATAGCTTTTCCCGGTGCACAGTGTGTCGATATGGGTAAAAAGTGGACATCTGGGTATAAAGTCAACATTGAAAAGTACAATTTTTTTCATTGTCACAAATTGGCAATACCCTAGGCTATGTTGGTGCACATTAATTTTTTTTATAACTTTTAGTTTCCAAATAAATTCAATTGAAACTTGCCCTTCCGTAAGTCACAAAAATTTAGGCAAAAACGTTGTCTATTAAAAAAAAATTGTACTACAAAAGTATAAGTTGTTTAAAAATTATTTTTTGTGTGCCAAATCTGTTAACCTGATGTAGTATATTTCTGTTAATTATTTGAAAAATTATGCAGTAAGTACACGATAACGCTTTTTTTAATTTACAGTCTTTTTTTTATAAAGTTAACGTTTCCGTTGACTTATAAAAAAGTTTACATTTGTATAACTTCGCAAATATCTTGTTTGACCGGGCCACCTTTAGAGAAAAAAGCGCAAATTTTTTATTTGCTAATATTTGCTATTCTTATAAAAAAATGCTTTTCTTTCACATGCTGCAGCGATATTTATTTATTTTGCATTAGTCGATACGGATTCAAAACAAATTTGTAAATGAATCAAATAAATTGAGATTTAAGGTTTTGCATTAATCAAGCCAGGCCATGGTTAGGTTAATCTGTAAACTTAAAATATTTGTTTTACAGTATACAGGGTGATCATTTTTAAGTCGGCACTATTGCTAACTATTTTATTATTGGCGATACGAAGTCGGTTAAATTAGAGAAGTAGTAGTATTTTTTCCGCTGATTATCGTGCTGTAAAAAAAAACAATTGAACATCGGGTTTTCGATTTATTGCAAAAATATATTTTTTTAAATGATACACCCTGTATATTATATCACCAATCGAAAGATCTATCAAGAAGTTTTAAACAAAGTCCTCATGTGTTATATCCAATTTTTAATAGTTTCGGAAATATGGCCATCCTCGGGAATTTGATAGCAAACTGGCATTATAAAAATAGAACACCCTGTATATTGCATTATCATTAAATAGATATTTTAAAGAGCTTTAAAAAAAACACATTTGATATGTCTATATCTTGTAGTTTTGGAAATATGGCCATTCAAATCGAAAAAAATAGTAGATATTAATGTCTATTTTATCTTTGACACTAAACTTAGTGCTTATAGCTTAAAGCTGTGAAAATAATGAAAATTTAACATAATTTTCAGATTTTGATGGCCATATTTTCAAAACTATAAGAGATAGACATATCAAATGTGGTATTTTCTTAAAGCTCTTTAAAATATCTATTTAATGGTAATGCAATATACAGGGTGTTCTATTTTTATAATGCCAGTTTACTATCAAATTCCGAGGATGGCCATATTTCGAAACTATTAAGAATTGGATATAACACATGAGGACTTTGTTTAAAACTTCTTGATAGAACTTCCGATTGCTGATATAATATACAGGGTGTTTCATTTAAAAAGTATATTTTTAAATAAATCGAAAGCCCGATGTTCAATTGTTTTTGTTGACCGCACGTTAATCAGCGGAAAATACTACTACTTCTCTAATTTAACCGACTTCGTATCTCCAATAATAAAGAAGTTAGCAATAGTGCCGATTTAAAATGATCACCCTGTATACTGTAAAACAAATATTTTCGCACAATTTTATCAACATTCATGATTATTATATCAATACAAACATTCGCTAATTTAAAAGCATTGATGTCCATTTTTTTCAATTTCGTCACACTGTGCGGTGTGGCGGTTGGAGTTGCTTAACGGGCGTTTTAACCTTCGGGGATCGAATAAAGAATCACGGTATATTGACGGCATCTTTCTTCTGGAGCTGTGCGAACGAATATTCCTATAGCTTGAGGTTTTCTAAGTTTCGGTGGAGTGCACGTATTTTCTTAACGGCCGGGTACGGTGGCGCCCTCCGCTTGAAACGTCAGTTTTGATAGTGACCGGTTATACATAATATCAGTAGCAGTTCTTGGTTTGACAGCTGTCAATTTATGCATTGCATTTCTGGGAGCTACGAGCTCAACTTATCCAGATTTTCCGCCGACGAAGCCGTGGAAAGGTCCGAAGTCCGAAAGGGGAAGAGCTGGTGAATTGGACCAGGTGGGACCAAAGACAAGAAAAATAATTAAAAAATAAACATTGATATTTTTGAAGTATAACACACTTTATTATACACGTGATTATAGAGAGTATAAAACCAATGTTGAAAATAGTAATTACAGAGAAAGAATCACACTGAATGGATTATGTTGTTGCCGACGGGTTAAAATGCAAATAAAATCACCTGTATCATTATACGTCCATCCATTTCAAAAAAATAAGCATTGAGAACTGTAAATTTTGTCAGCTTTTTTAACAAATAAGCTATAATATGCTTTAGCTAAAGAAAGGTAAAAACTACTTTAATTAATAGTTAAATACGTCACCGACCCAGGAAAATTAAAATTGTAAAAAATTGTCTATGTTTTTTTGTAAATAATATTTAAGTTTAATTAAAATTTATTCCACAATTTGCGACTTCAAACAACTTTACAATGTTGCCAGTGCTTATGTGAAAAGCGACACGTTAAATAAATATGTCAACAAAAGAAAAAGCAATAGAAAAGGGATGTCGTAGCTTGTTTTTTTGTGACGTAGGCACACTCCAACTACGTCATCGGACTTTGCGGCGTATTAACTAATTTCGCCGGCATTTCCATAAAAATGCTAATTTTGGCATTATTACAAAAACTTCCTGGAAAATTTGAAGGAATAAAATCCAATCTATCCACACCAAAAATTTGTTACCTCAGGTGTACATGGCTAAGGGCCTATTCATACCTGAGCTGCCAATAATCCCACAGGTTCACCAGGAGCACACATGCTCTGCATTCCCTTTAGTCGAAACATATTTTGAAATTGCTTCTTCACTTTCTTCTTTTTGCCTTCGACAAAGCGATTCATCATCGATTCCAAATGTTCGTTCAAAACGCCGAAATAATAATCGGGTTGGAATACCTAAAAAATAATAAATGAAAGTAAAAAAAAAACCTAAAGGATGTCACTAACACTCACTATTGGATGTAATATTTGATATAATAATATTATATATAACTTAAAATTGCTATAAAGAATCATAACAGCAACCACCAATTTTTTATTTATTTTAATAATTTTTGAATATTGTAATGAAACTAGGTATTTAGGAGTTTTTGACATGAACTATTCAGATTTGATATTCGTTTTTATGTGTTAACTAAAGGGGTCTACATATACTATTGTGAACACCCTGTATAGGGGTATGTAAGTTTTAATAATTTTAATATTTATTTAATTATTTTGATAATGGAAAAATACATCTTAAAGTAAAACATATAACAATTTAAAATAATGTCAAAGCTTAGACCTCGAACCGGCAAGGTAAATTTCTAGGTCGAACTGGCAAGGTCGTAAACGTGCTAAGTCATTAAAAAACCGCGTTCAACTTTGTATATAAACAGGGGAGAAGTTAAGAACAACAGATTAGAAGAATATTAGATAAGAAGTAGGTAGTAAAAGTGAAGTCAAGTATAAAGTTAAAGTTTTAGTTAAGCCCCCTAGTGGGGGTATGCCCGTACTAAATTTAGTTAGTCAAATACTTCCTGTAGTCTTATAGTAAAAGAAAAAGATTACAAAACCTTCCGTCACACTATTTTTAATTTTTTAAACGTCGCAATTTTTTTGTGCTACCCTGTATGTACACATGTACCATCTAAGTAAACCATAGTTGCTTTCTACACATAAAAGGTATACTTTGTAAGAATCACTTTGAGTAACAGTTTTCGAGATATTTGCGTTTAAGTTATTTAGTGCAACCAAAAGTTATATGAGGATAATACACTAAATCATTCATATATGATGTGGCAGTTGTATATATAGCTTATATGCTGTAATTAAAGGCATTTTTCGGTTGCACTAAGAATTTAAACGCAAATATCTCAAAAACGGTTACTCAAAGCGGTTCATAATAAGAACTTACAAACATTTTATTTTTAGAAACGTTTAATCTTACCGAATTTATCGGATCGGGACACGTCAAAGCGTCTTTCAACGGTTTCTTCACGTCATCGCCCGCCCCGCGCCACAGTTTCTCAATTTTTTTATCTTCACGTCACCTCCGTACTTCCGTTTCACCGCTTCAGTGAAATGCAGATAGGGTGACGTCCTGTGCTTCTGTAACGGAGATCCCTTTTCTTCTATCCACTTTTGCAATTTGGCACTGTACTCTTCTATAGACTAAAAAATATTGAATAAAATGGGAGTTATTAATATACAGGGTGTTTCCCAATTGCGGTAAGAAAATTTAAGAGCATATTCCTGAGCTATTTTCATGAAAAAAGTTTATATAAACATGGGTCCTCAAATTTTTCGTTCTCAAGATACAGGGTGTTCATTTTTTAACGAAAAAAGTGCCCCAATGTTACTTGTATGGTACAAAATAATGCAGTTTGGCGGATTTCTTTTTGCTGGAAAAATAAGCAAAAATATGCGACATACATAGACACAAAAAGTTGTATTTTTAGGTATTCCATTCGAAAAAATATAAAATTTGTCAAAGTCAGTGGCGTACATTTTTTTGTCAATTATATTAGCTAAGATGCTTCCCATTCCCACCGCAATTGGGAAACACCCTGTAGAAATAGTTACAGAAATTTGACTCATGTAGTACCTTTTGATCTTCCTCATTTTGTAGCTGTTTCAAAAGATCCTTTTGTATTATGCACTTGGCGTTATCCTGTAGGAACTGTAACTGTTTCTCATTGAAGAATTGGGATCTGAATATGTCCATGCCGTCCTCGCCATACAGGAATTGTATTACGCTTTGATCGCTGTTTCTAACCTAAAAATGATTAGATACATTTTGAAAAAACATATCAAGTCTCTACTTAAATGGTGTCATAATTTAGAAAAATTGAAACACATTTTTTTTGCACCATAGATAAGATTTTTGTATTGTTGAAAATACCAATTTATTTAATTTTTTTCATACTTATAGTGTCCCACTTCATTTTTTTATCTACAGGCTGCTACAAATTCGAGGGCCACCATTAGGATCTCGGAGATACAGGGTTGGTTAATTGAGAGCAAAGTTGTGCATTCTTAAGCTTAACAATATTCCGTTTTAAAATTTTAAAAATTTGCAGCCGTTCAGGATTTATCCGGAAAAAAGTTTTTTGAAGAGATATTTTTATACAAAAGTGAAATTATCATTACTACTTTTTCTGTTCTAGAAAATGATGCCATTAAATTTAATATCCGACGTTCGTTTTCAAATAGGCGGAATATTTGGTTTAAAAGGTATTAAACTCGTGCTTTAATTCTCAATGTTACGTTTTAAACCATAAATCATCATTAACTATTTTGCTATTAAAAAGTATGATTTTATTCCAAACGTTCTTGGAAGCTTGGATTTTAATGGAATTATGGATCCATTTTTTTTCATTACTGCTTATTATTATATATTTTTTTCTTATTTATGTATTTTTTTATAATTCCATTAACAAGCTACAAAAATCAATGTAATTTATATACATTTATGTAGATGCATTTAAATAACGCATTTAATTTAATCACTAATTGTACAGAGTGATATGTCTCAATTTTTTTAAATCCTCAAATACTTATTTTACAGAAACCTCAGAAAAGCTTTATTTCCTTTTAGATATTTTATAAATATATTATTAAACATAGTTGACTGTTTCCAAACTAACAAAAATAATGCATACTACTTACTGTTAAGTCATAGCCAACATGTAGTCCTTCCAAATGCTTGATAAGACATCTAAAAAAAACAAACAAAAAAAATATAAAAAATACATATAAAGAAATAGTATTATTTAAAAATTCCGGAAACTCAGCTGCTGGTACCTCATCTCCCTTGACGTCTCAAAAAAATGCTCTTAAAGTGGACAGCATAACTCACTGTTGATTCATCCAAAATTAACAAATCAAAATTTTTCTTTAGAACATGGATAAATCTCGTTATTGGACGAAGGAACAAAAATAATAATACAATTTGAATTTTTGACAGACTTTGAACAAAAAAACTAATTTTTGGTCAAATTTTCGCCAAACATTGGCTCAAAAATTAAGTTGTATATGTTGTAATGATAAAAAAATCATTCGTTCAATAACTTGATAATATTATTTCAAAGAAGTGTGCAAAATTTCAAGAAAATCGAGAAATTGTGTCCATCGACTTAAAAAATTGAGTTTCGAGATAAACGCGTTTAAAGTTTTAAATTTCTCAGAATTTTACTCGGATCGATTTGAAATTTTATGAGAATATTTTAAACATATTGTACTATTTAATAAGACAAAAAACAAGAAAAAAACATAAAAAAAAATTCAAACCACCTAACCCCTTAAAGCCTGCTATCCAAATTTGATTTAGATAAATGAGTTTGATCCACTAATTAAGTTAATGTTGGGTCACACACTACCCAGAACATTGCAAAAATAAGTAAGTGCCTTAAGAATATCTTTAATATACCTCTGTAAGTATCCACTTCTACTGGTTTTGACAGCCGTGTCAATGAGCCCCTCTCTACCGGCCATGCAATGAAAGAAGAACTCTTGAGGTTGGATGCCGGTCATGAATCGCCCGTCGATAAATCCACCAGCTCTAGGGGCGAACTCAAAGGCAGGAAAACTTGGCAAAGACTTGCCTAGAATAATAAAAAAATATGCTGTATTACTTTAAATCATACCAAACTAATTTGATCATAGTACGAGCCGTTGATAATTTAATTGTCGGAAAATCTATTAAAGTCGACAAAAACAGAAGCGGATTTTAAATATTTTTTTCTATGACTGCTATGAAAAGTGTCTAAAGAACGCACGTCAAACAGGATATGAAAATTACTAATTTCACATGATGTATGATGTCAACCTCGTTAGGGACAACCAGTCAAAAATATTTTATTTTCTGTCATTTAGTTTTGACATAAGCGTGTACGAACATTTCTCAAGGCGTATTAAAAATTTTCGCACAGTCCTGTTATAAGTTAAAAGAATAAAAATAAAAAAAATCACAAATTTATCTTTTTTTTCCGCTGTCGTAGAAAAAGTATTGTGTGTAACACGTTTGAAACTGACTCTTTGCACACTCTTATGGCTTGTAGCACTAGCCTACGGCTCGTGCACAAACGTCATACTTGTGTGCAAAGAGTCTTTTTAAAACTTATTGCACAATATACTATTTATTTTCCTTTACATAAATCAATATACTGGTTAAGCAAGTAGGTATTGGGATATCGGACAGTAAAGCAACAAAAAAGGATGACTAATCGTCATCCAATGCGAAATGTTTACATGCGGGTATTCACGTTAGACTGTTTCGCTTCGTCACATTGCCTATGTGTTATCTCATTTAGCTGATTCTGTATAAACCTCATTTCGGGAAGACGTATTAAACAAGAGTCCCAATTAAGGGCTATAGGTTATATCGATGTGATAGAAGTGAGCTGACTAGTACAAAGAAAAGAGGTGGTGGGGTAATTATGTTAATTAGGAATACTATACATTCCCGCTTAATTAAAATTGATCAAAGCAACATAGAGCAACTTTTTGTTTTTGTAAAGTATGGTTTTTCCAGAATTGTTTTTGGTGGTCTGTATATTCCCCCAAATTCTGATGCTACTTTGTATCAGTCTCATTGTGATACAGTCGAGTATATCTGCCACAATTATTCATCTGCGAAAATGATTTTATTTGGGGACTACAACCTACCGTTGGCAAACTGGGAAAACACAGATAATGGTCTTGTTGTAAATTGTCAACCTGGTCATGATGCTGAGATCGTAGCTCAATGTTTTTTATTTTTAGATATGTTTCAACATGTTTCTGTTCCTAATTCCCGAAATGTATTTCTAGATCTAATGTTTAGTCATATTAAAGATTTAGCTGTGGTACCTGCCAGTGACTTAATGTTTTCTAATAGCCAGCATCACAATGCATACTTTTGCGAGGTAGGCCAGACTGAAGATTTTAAAAGGCTGGGCAAGGAAGAGTTCTTTTACGATTTTAAAAATGCTGATTTTTTGGGTTTTAATTGTTTTTTGGGCTCATTTGATTGGAGTTCAATGCTTCCTAAATATTTCAGTGCTGAGGTGAGAAATCTTATAATACGTAAGAAGTTGGCCCATAAGAATTATATGCAGTCACGTTCTCAGGAACATTATCTTCAGTTCTCTATTCTACGTACCCAATGTAAAGAGTTAGTACAACGTGATTATTTATTGTACCTAAAAGAGATGGAGGATGGTATTTCTGAGAACCCACGGTCTTTTGGAAGTTTGTAAATGAGCAGAGAAAATCTTTTGTTCTTCCGGACTGCATGTATTTTGATGACAAAATGGTGGATGATGGACAGTCTATTGCAGATCTGTTCGCTGACTTTTTTCAAACTGTTTACAGCTCTAATAATAATGTACAAGTACCTGATTATGTGATAGATAATAAATGTGATGTTTCTTTAAAAAATATAAAAATTTCCGAGCTTTTTAACAAGATTGTAGCTTTGTCTAAAAATACGAATAGCGGTCCGGATGGAATTCCAGAATATGCACTAATAAATCTTGTATATAGTTTGTGTTCTCCTTTATGTGATATTTTTAACAAGTCTCTGGCAGAGGGTGAGCTTCCAAATGTCTGGAAAGAGAGCTACGTTATTCCAATTTATAAGTCGGGGGATAGGGATGATGTTTGTAATTATAGGGGAATTGCGAAACAATCGGCTATCCCAAAGCTCCTGGACTCACTAATTTGTGATCAACTCGTATGGTCATGTAAGGGCATTATACTCAGAAAGCAACATGGATTTGTAAAGGATCGCTCAACTATAACTAACTTGCTTCTTTATCAGAACGCCATTTTGGGAGCCTTCGAGGGGGGCATCAAATGGATGCTATCTATACGGATTTCTCCAAGGCGTTCGATAGGGTGAACCATCAGCTTCTTATTGCAAAGCTAAGAGCAACTGGTTTTGATGAGATATCCCTGAAATGGATCCATAGCATGCTGGTTGGCCGTACCCAGAAGGTTAAGATTGGAGAATTTGTATCGAAATCAATCACAGTTACATCTGGGGTCCCACAAGGAGGACACTGTGCACCACTCCTTTTTAATTTGTTTGTCAATGACATAGGTCAATACCTTGAGTCATGTCACTTCCTTTTGTTTGCTGACGATATGAAGCTTTACAGAGTCATAAAATCTGAGTATGACGGGGTCCTACTGCAGAATGGCCTTGATAGCTTCGTACAGTGGGCTGAGTTAAACTGTCTCTCACTGAACTCCAGTAAATGTAACTCTATTAGTTTTTTCAGAAATCGAACAAGAATCAATACTCAATATCATATAGGGGGCAAGACCTATCACGTTTATCTAGCGTCAAGGATCTTGGGGTCATTCTGGATGACAAGATTACATTTCGTGATCATTATTCTTTGGCCGTTTCCAAAGCATTGGGGATGCTGGGTTTTGTTTTCAGACTGGCCCGGGACTTGTCTTTGTCTTCCTTGAAAACTCTCTATTGCTCACTTGTGAGATCTCAACTGGAGTACGCCTCTATAGTATGGTCCCCATATTACAATGTGCATATAGATAACATCGAAAGAGTACAGAATAAATTTTTAAGATATTGTCGATTTCGATTTGCAAATGATCATATTGAAGTGTCTTTAAACACCTTAACGGAAAGAAGAATAGTCAATGATCTCTCTTTTATACATAAATTATTGAGTGGAGCTATTGATTGTCCTGAATTATTGGAGCAGATCTGCATAAAAATTCCTGAACGACTGTTGAGAAAAAGCGACATTTTTAAAATTAAATTTCATTCCACAAATTATGCGAAGTTTGGCCCTATAACCAGATCGTTAAATTACTTAAATGAACATCCATCTCTTGACCCTTTTGGGAGCTCACTAAATAGGTTTAGGAGTAATATATTTGCCCAGTTTTAATGTAAAATTGTTATTATTTTAATTCATTTAAATGTATTTTGTACTGAAATTTTGAACTTTCAATTTTTAATTTTTGGTTATCTTTGTCTTAATAATTGTTATATTTCTTTATATATTTTATATTGTATTTGTAATACTTTAATGGGGTTTCCCGTATACTAATAAATAAATAAAATAAATAAATATACTTCAACAAGCAACTAAGTAAGCAAGAATCAAAAATTTACCTAAGTACAACTAAAACAACTACTTGAAAACACTAACATATAAAAGGCCAAAGGTGTCTTTAATAAAGATGTGTTTTAGTCCAGTCAAATGTGTGTAAAATCAATAATATTAATGTTTGCCTAATAATATCTTTTTTAGTTGTTTTAGAAAAGTGAGCAGTTTCTGCGTAAAAATATGTGTAAGCAACTAAATGTTTAATAATTCCTTAGCATGTTTATCCTTTATAGTTAAAAATTATTATATGATTTGAAAAATATAAACAAATAAAATAGCCAAGGCTTCAACTATACCTGAAATCATAATGGGCGGCCTCTTTCCCTCCAACTCAATCTGCCCCAAAAGGCAAGAAATCTGCATGGTATTGACAGTTGAACCTTTTGCTCCCGACTGCACCATAAGTTGCAGGTTGTTTTCCGGGAATTTACACACCAATCCCGCCGGAAGGCAGCACTTGTTGATGGTGTTAGTATAAGAATCCAGAGAAGATTTGTAGGAACGATCTATCACCTAAAGAAATATAAAAGGCGGCAGTCAATAAAATGGTATATCATAAAAATATTTATTGTATTGTAAATTGCAAAAAACAGTCACAAGTCAAAGGAGGCTGAGTCTGGTAAATAGGATGGATGTTGCAACAGGCGTACTTTAATTATTCTCCGATTTTCTACAGTAAATCTTTAAAATAAACTACACAATTTTTGTAGTAATTTTTTTTGCAAAATCTATACAACCAGAGATCTCAGGACTGTTCCACTTTCGTTGGGTAACCCTGTACATACCTGTCTAAACTTGCTATCCATCGCACTTCTCTCTTCGACTTTTTCCACCATTTCTTCCAGACTTGTGTCTATGGAAACTTCCAAGGCGGATGCGACCGCTTGCTTGCCGATCTGTCTCGATTCATCAATCGCTATTTTGCGCCCTCTATCAGCTGATTCCACTGTTAAAATATCATGAACTCCAAGGGTAAATCCTTCTTGTTGAAGAAATCTAAAAAACAGCATAGAAAATCATTTATTCAAGGATATTTTAGGTACATTCCAGGTATTTATTGACACCATGCTAAGTTTTTATTATAAAAAAATTGTTTTTTTTAAACATTATACAGGGTGTTATTTAATTGTTATTTTAAAATACAACTTATGACTCCTAAGCCCATTTTAGGAAGAAAAGTTTATAATAACTTATGTCCTAAACCTCTTAACTTTTGGGCTACAGGGTGTTAAAGTTTTAAGAAAAAAAAATGATTTTATTAACTTAAAAACCGTTTAAGATATTTTCATAAAATTTGACATGCACCTACTAAGCACCAATGTGATTTTTTTGATGTAGAAGGTTTTTAAATATTTTAACCAGTGGCGTCCTTATGGGATAAACACTGTAGATTTTTCAAAAAAAAAAAAAATCGTAAAGCATTGCTTTTTCCAAAAATAAAAATATTGTTTATCGTCGTTTATTTTGCAGTAGTAAAGTAAAGTCATAAAAAAATTAATTAATTCACAAATTCCTAAGTATTTAGAAAACACAAAATTTTGCATGACAGGCAGTATGGATTTCGCCACAAAAGATCTACAGCAGATCTTCTTTTCTTCGTATTACACTGCTGGAATAAGTTTCTTGAGTTTCTAGGTGAGTCCCAGATTGTTGCTCTTGATATATCCAAAGCTTTTGACCAGGTCTGGCATGCCGCACTTCTTAATAAACTTCCCTCCTATGGTTTTTCAACTAAACTCTGTACTTGGCTCTCTAGTTATCTATCTGATCGTCGTATATCAGTTATTGTGGACGGCCATTCTTCAAGCTTTCACCAAGTAAATACTGGAGTCCCTCAGGACTCAGTTCTGGCACAAACATTGTTTCTTCTTCACATCAACGACCTTCTATCGTCCACAACTAATTCCATTCATAGTTTCGCCGACGATAGTACCCTTTACTCCAGTTTGCAGGTTCCTAAACCCATCACTAAAATTAATTTGAAAAACATACGCAGAGCGATGCAGATCTCTTTCGCAGGATCTTAATTTAATATTGGATTGGGGCGCCAAAAATCTCGTCCATTTTAATGCATCCAAAACACAATTATGTTCCTTGTCGCGAAAAGAGTCATCAAATACTCATCCTCTACTTATGAGCGGCCAAGTTTTACAGAGCAAGGACACCTTCAATCTTGTGGGCGTCTCATTTAAAAGTAACCTTAACTGGCATAAACACATTGTATCTATAGCCACGGCAGCTTCAAAAAGCTTGGATTTCTCTTTCAAGCCAAAAAGTATTTTTCCGCTTCTAATTTATACACTTTATATGTGTCCCAAATTCGACCACCCTTGGAATATTGTCCTCATATCTGGGGCATGGCGTCCCCCACAACCCTAAGTATTCTTGATTCTATTCAAAGAAGAGCTATTCGTCTCATTAATGATCCTTTACTTACAGAAAGGCTTCCCTCTTTTGGCCACAGGCTGTGGGGGATTTATCGCTTTTTATAGGTACTTCCATGGCTTGTGCTCTGAAGAATTGTCCAGTATAGTTCCTCCACTCACGGTTCCCAACAGAGAAACTCGTGGTTCCGCGCGTATGCATCCCTATACGGTCCAACTGGTCAGGCTCCGAACTTCGCACTTTGTTTGTTCTTTTATCCCTAGAGTTTCTAGAATGTGGAACTTGCTGTCCGCGAAGGTCTTTCCTTCCTCCCCCAAATCTTCAAGTATTTAAGTCCCGTGTCAACAAACTCCCTCTTACCTTGCTTAAGACACCCACGGTTCGTTAGTATTTAGGCTTTTAGTCTTCGTGGTTCGTCAAAAGATAAAAAAGCAAATTTGACCTCTTCGACTTTTGTCGTCAGATGCACCATTTTTGCGTAAAAAAACTAAAAGTAGGGCACCAGCCAACTAGTTTAAAATAATTTCGCTATACTAAAAATGCATCAAGAACGGTTTTTATTTATTTACGAGAAAACGGTGTATCTTACGAAGAAAATTCAAGAGGTCAAATTTGTTGAAGATAAATGGGGATTTTAAAAATAATTTTTATTTTTGGAAAAAGCAATGGTGTACAATATATATTTTTTTTTAATCTCAAGTATAAATCCCGTTCGGACGACACTGGTAAAAGTAATTAAAAATCATCTACATCAAAATATGCCTATTAATGGTTAGTAGGTGCAAGGTAAGTTTTCTGACAATATCTTAAAGAGTTTTAAAGTTATGACAAGAAAACGATTTTTTTTTCTAAAATCTTACCACCCTCTAACTTAAAAGTTAAAAGGTTTAGGACATATCTTCATAAGAACTTTTCTTCTTAAAATAAAGTAACGAAGCATATCCTGTATTTTAAGCCATCAATTAAATTACACCCTGTATAGAAAATATTAAAAATAATAAAAATTATACCTTTTTTATTTGATCTATTTGAAACTTACCTTGTAAATAATTTTGCAAAAGAACTTAACAACCTGATCGCATACGTTCCACCATACAATTCGTATACACAGTGGACCAATCCGTATGGCGTGGCTCCATAGTGAGTTTTATCCAAGATGCCGCTCAAGAGTTCACCGCCACGTATAATAACTTCGGCTTCAGTCATACAGTTCTGATTCCTAAAAAAATATAAAACCCAAAGTTTTTAAATAAATAATTATTAATAAGGTAGCCGGAAAAAATTCATGAGATCAAAAACATATGAGATTTTTTTTATTTGTACAGGGTGATTCAAAAGTCGATCACGAAATTTAAGAGGGTGATTCTACTTGACAAAATAAGAGTAGAGCTTCATATATTTTTTTCGAGTTCCAAGCCGTCAAAGTTCAATTTTTATTTTGGTTTTTTCGCCATATTGCATTTATTTTTTAACCAATCCAGTTGATATTTGGCACACAAATCGAGCTTTGCAGATTCTAAAATTTTAAGACAAATGTACATTTTTTTAAATACCGCCAGAGGGTACTTTACCTAAAACTTAAAATTTATTTACATCATAACTTTTTATTTTGACAGATATCGCAAAGCTCGAGGCGCCATTTTATAGACAATCTAGAAAACTTAAAAAATAAGGTACTCTTTATTAAAGTCGATAAACCTCACCGTTTAGGCACCAATAGACATCAAAGTTTTCAATTAAATTACCTACATACATACAGGGTGTCCAGTAACTCCACCGACAAAAAGACGTTTAGGACATATGTTTATATGAAGTTTTTTTCTTATTTTCTGTTGTAGAATCGCCCCGTAAAGTTTGTCGGTTGACTTACTGGACAGACAAGTTTCGTGATCAATTTTTCAATCACCCTGTAGAAATACCGATTTTTTTTCTGAGGATTGCCTGTACTTAAAAATCGATTTTGACATATTATCGGCAATATCACGAATTATATTTTCTCAAAAATATGAAACTTAACTAGAGCCAATATTATTGCTTAAAAATACTCCTTAATATAACAATGTGGCATAAGTTATATTTTGATAGCTTTTAAGTTATAGAAATATAATAAATAAATAATTTTATTTTACTAAGAAAAAAATCGCGCAAAAAAATAACTAACTTGTGAAATTGAAAAAATTGGATACGCTACTTCGCGATATTGGGGACGATATGTCATGTAGCGGTATGGCGGGAAATTAAAAAAAAACTGAGAAGAAATCACGAAAAGTGGGGTATTTTTTAAAAAAGGACAAATGTCCCATTTTATTTACCAAAACAGATTTATTCAACTAAACTAGAATAGAAAAAAATCAAATATTCATGATGATTATCATTTTACTTGAAAACGGACAGATATTGTACTTCTCGAAACGTTATGTGAATAAATGTAATAAAGACAATGGATGTCCGAAACTCTTCTTTTAATAAAAATTATCATGTGTAGATATGATTCGTTTATTAGTGGATAACTTAAAAAACTGTAAAGTAATAACAGATCTTTTTCCATGTTAATTTCACAAAACACTTTGGCTGCCGTGGGGGCCGGGTTAATTTTAAAACTAGATGCAATTTGGAACGATTTTTTTATATTATTTGAAGCCTATTTAGAACTATCGTGAAAAAAATTTAAACAAACCCAAAATGTCTCCCCTGTGGCGCAGAGGACAGAGCTTTGATCTTCGAAGCCAGAAGTCGCCGGTTCGATTCCCAGCGGGGAGACATATTTAGGTAGTAGTTATTTAAAAATAACGACTGTGGTGGCACTACCGCGTTGTCTAAAAGGTGCTGTAAAATGCATAACTGCATGTTTCAGTGCTTGGACAACGTTGACGGAACAGGGGAACGATGGATAAAACATCCAATAACCCGACACCCACGGTACTTTGGTATTTAAGCATATGCCTTCGTGGGATGTCAAAAAGATAAAAAAATAAAAAATAAGGACCACCATAATGTTTACTTACTTGAAAGGGGTTCCCCCGCTTTCCACCTCCTCGGCTGAACAGTTTGCCATTCTTTAGCGGAAATTTTCGACGTGGCCGTCAGATTTATCGGCGCTTTTCCTTTGGGAATAATGTTTATTATGACTGTGGACAGAATCTGCTTTCCCGACCACAAGGGTTCCGGTTTTAAGATAGCCGGCGGCAACACGACGATCTCGTCGGTTTTGTGAGACAGTGCTTGGAATACTAATTGTTGGTAATCCATCCTAATAAAATAAATAAAGTTTAAATGTAAGTATTTAAAATAAGTTGGCTCAGGTTGCTATGCTATTGGATTTTTTCCACTGAACTTGACTAAAAGCTAGTTATTTAACAGTAACTGAATCTATATAGTCTGGGAGGTAGCAACGTCGGGAAAAACAAGAATTTTAGGTTGGCTGATTTTTAATATGTTGCTTTCCCCTTCTTTTTGGGTAGATCCTCGGCTATCTGGCTGGCGGTGGCGGTTGCGTTGGCGCTCAGCTGTGACCTTGACCATTAGAGCTGTCACAAATATGTCAAAAAATGCAGATCTTGGTCATATATTATCGTTCTACGTTTCATCAAAATATACCGAACGGTTCAGAAGTTAGAAGGGGGACGACTGTATAACTAGCAATGATAAAAGTGTCTGGGTATAAAAAACATGTTTGGTAAACCTATCTAAAGACAAGAAATTGCAAATAAGTTTTCTTAAAATGTTTTCAAAATCTTGGATTATTACCTGTACAGGTAGGATGCGAACTAATAAACGCAACCACTACCGCTAGCCAGATAGCCCAGGGCCTATCCAGAAGACTAAGCAGAACAACATATCAAAAAATCAGCTGACCTAAAATTATTTTTCGAAGATGTTGCTACTTTCTATAATAATAGATATGATATTTGGTTCTGGGAAAATCTAGGGAGTCTTGCAAACTTTTCTTTATTAAACACAAGTTCTTGACACTAACATCTATTTTTATGTTGGAAACTATTTGTTTAATATAAAAAAAATGGTGTAATTAAGACGGATGATCTTTATTAATTAAAAAAATCTCCTGCATTGATCTTCATATATCGCTTTCAGATATGAATAAAATATCCATAACTTATGGATCAAAAAATATACTTAATCATTTTTGAAGAGCAAATAAAGGTCCTCACCTTTTCGGTAAGGCCCTTTAGGCGTAGGAAAAAATTTCCGCCAGGCCTCCCTTTCGTTCTCCATGTCCTCTAAACAAATTTTGATGAGCAAAAAAAAGGTCCTCGTCCCTTTTATGCGAATCCTTTGTCTTTCCCATTCTATTTTAAATAAAAGACAGTTATGCGAGGTCCCTTTTATAATCACGGGCCTAGAAATAAGTTTGCACCCTTTCATTTCCAATATGTCACATTTCATACCTTCACCTTGCCGCGAGGCCTTAGGCGACCGCCTATACCGCCTACGCCTAGGTACGCTACTGCAAATTTAATAGGAAACATTAAAAACATTTCAAAATTCACAAAACGTGTTAAAAAAGTTACAGTACCTGCTGAAGAATCTTCCCCTAAGAGTGAGCTTTACACCAGCGATCATATGATCTTGAATCAGGCCACTCAGCGGCGTACCGTCTTTTGGTACTAAATATTGTTGGGCAACCTAGTAATATGAAAAGTGGAACAATTTATTTTGTGATAATTAAAGGTAAAAGAGAAGCTTCTTAGGTAACAGTTTAATAAACGGTTTTCTGCTATTTTAAGGGTTTTTAAAAAATATTGATATTTACATATATTTGACACTCTTCTAAATAAAACGTACCTAAGTGGCGCACATCCAAAATATTCCGTTTTAAATAAAATATCAGTAAACAAACTTAAGGGACCGGGGAGTGAAAAGGGGTGCTGGGCGGGGTAAAAATTAGTAAAACGAGTTAATGAAACTGAACATCACATCTAAAATTAAGTAAAAATTACATTTTTTCACATATTTTTGAGAATAAAGATAAAAAATATGATAAATATAAAATTGTTAATTCATAACCTAAAAGTAAGAAAAAAAAACGACTTAAAACATCAGTTATACCATGCTAAATATCGAAAGCATTTGCAACATTGGAAGGGTCTGATTCTATTTATGAGTGAATAAAAGAAAGAATTCAGAAACTGGATTCATAAAGTGTGTATTAGTCTCTGGTGTAATTAAAGGAAAAAAAAACGTTGACTAACCAGAGCTAACCTGACCACCCTTTATAATCCCTCTTTTATTCTTAAACATTTATACAACGTTGCCAATTGTTCATAATAAAAGTGGACAAATGTCAAAAAAAAAAAAACAAAAAAATCATAACTGCGCCTTCATAATATTATTAAGGACAACTAATTGATAAATTATTTTAAAAAATCGTTAAAATAGCAGAAAACTGTATACTAAATTATTACCGCTTCTTATTATTAGTCTCACCTCAGCGATATTGTAACCTTCACTTCTGGCCACCTCATCTTGTGGAAAATGAGCGTTCATTTCGTCACCGTCAAAATCAGCGTTGTAGGCCTGAAAATATAACATGTGAATATTTTTTTTAAGTTCTTTATTATAGGGAATATTTCTTATGTCCCAAATTTCTTAACTTTTAAGATACAGGGTGGTAAAGATCTATTTTTTTCCACTCTGTATCTCCAATGTTAAAACATATAGGACATAGGTTTATCAAAACTTTTCTTCGTACAATTATCTATAGTATGGGAGCCCATAGAGACCAATTGGGTTGCAAATCTTAGATGATAAGAAGAAAAAAATGGTATATAATGTATACCTTTTCCTTTGGGAAAGCGGCTATAGACTTTTAAATATGTCAAAAAAATACTATTAATATTTTGGCTTGTGGAAATCGTTCGGGTCATATAGTATTATATATATTTTATGTTATCCTTAAATTATTTTCGTCAAAATTAAAAAAGCTACGCTCAAAAATGTTAAACTAACGTTTTTTTTGTAACCCTCTGCTTCCTTTACGTCACTCTCAAGTTGTCAGATTAGTGGAATATACACTGTTTAGCATATAATTAACTCACCCTATCTTAATCTAACGCACTCGACAATTTCTGATGGATATATTTTTGTTTTTTATGATCGGCCCTGTATACGAAGCTCATATTTGGTGGAGGTACTTACCCAGGTACAAGCTATCCTACGGTATATTAATCTGCCGCTTGGGCTCCCCTACCACTAATGATCCAGACCCTTAATGATCAGCAAGACCCTGTAGAATAAACACTTACTTTACAATTGGCGTAGTGTAGTCTCAATGTCTTTTCGCCCCGCAAAATTCTCGCTCTATGCGCCATGATCGAAGGTTTGTGCAACGTCGGTTGCCTATTTAATAGCAAGATGTCGCCATTTTGCAAATGGCGGTGAACGATTTTTACACCCTGAAAGCCTCTTCTACGTTCGTTCTGTGGCGTCAGAAGGATCTACAATAACAAAATTATGGTGTTAATACGTCTTAGAGCCGCTTTTACAATGTCGTGTATATGTTAGGACATATGTTCATATTAACTTTTTTCCTAAAATAAGCTAAGGAATCCTACCCTGTATTTTCAGCCATCAATTAAATTACACCCTGTATAACTTACTTTTAATAAACTCTCTTGTTGGACTTTGTTGGTAGGGTTAATCTTCTTAACGGTACCATCCTCCATTTCCACCAGAACTGCGCCTGGGTGAACATCTGGTCCATTTTTTACCAACTGAAAGATATAAATTAAAGTTTAAGGAAACAAAAGAAGAATTACAACATGGAAAACTTATAACCTAGATTTTCAATAATCTGGATGTTACCTCTCTCATCTGTTCAACATTCCAAGGTGTGACAGGCACAGGATAGGTTAACTTTTTGGCGAAAACTTCGGGGATTCCCACCTCTCCCACGTCCAAATTGGGATCGGGAGTGATAACGGATCTAGCGGCGAAATTTACACGTTTTCCCATCATGTTTTGACGAATGATACCTTGTTTCTTTTCAATAATCTATTTAAAAAAAGTGAATTTAAAAAAATGTACAACATAAATTGTACAGGATGGGCCTTGAATATGATAAGTCCCTGGAAAAGTAATAAAATGGACTTCATGATAACACTCTTTAGGGGGGTTCTTTTTACGAGTCTACCACGAATATTCATACCGCCATTCATTAACCCAATCTGTCGGGTGTCGGACTGGGCGAACACGTCACTTTTTTGCGCGCGGGTTACGTGCCTGTAACCCTTACGATTTTTGGCACAATGTTTAAAAATACATGTAAAACATTGTGGTAAACTTGTCCGACAAAAAGTGACGCGTTCGCCCAGTCCGACACTCGAAACGAAACATTTGACATTGACAGGCTGGATTAAAGCGCAGCTCCCATACCGGGTGTTGCTCCGTCGAGCGGGACATAGGGAATCCCATGTAAATTTTGAAGTAGTCAAATATTGGCTCCCCTAATTATTTTAGAAAAAAATGCTAATAGGATTTATTGAAGAGCACAGTAAGTTCCACCCAAAATGAAAATTTGAGCATTTTTCAACCAACCAGTAAAGGTAAAGAGTAAACTGCTTAATACTTCTGCAACGTAGTATCTCATTATGCACCCTGTACTCTAGAAATCAACAATAAAAACACCATATCGATTTATCAGTGACAATTTAGATCATTAATTTATGATGTCATTTCCAAAACTGAACAATTTTATACGGGAATTTTAAAAAGAATCCTCGCATTTCATTTTAGTTTACAGCTAATTACAACACATGCACTCACAGTTACGCAAGACAATAAAACAAATTTTTCTACATTTAGAAATCAATTTATGACGAAAATATCAGGATTTAATCAAATGATCAAATATTCCTCCATTAACTGCCAGACAATAATCCAAACGATTATAAAACTTATTTCTTACGTTGGCTAGTTGGTACATCGTTATTCTGGCACATTTAGCGGAAATAGCATTCCTTAGCTGGACTAAATTTTCATATTTTTTATTGGTAGCTTAGTTTTTAAATGTCCCCATAGAAAAAATCGTTTGGCGAAAGATCACGTCGATTTTCTTCACATTTGCAATTATTGATTACTGTGCCTGTAGTTTCAAATTTTTTATCATCCGTTCTATTGTCGATTTACTTGGTATTGGCCTATTGGGAAAATAGGCTGCAAACATGTCCGCTACTCTTCGATAACTATTTCCCTTGTAAAACCATTTTATAATAGTGATTTTTTCTTGATTTAAGTAGTTCATTATTTAAGAATGATGTGACATTGATCTGACAACTGGAGAGTAAGAGGTTAAATAATTTTTCTAGTATTTTATTACAAACTTCTAATAATACAAGGCGGGTAAGAAGATAGGAGATTCGTAACTTATTTTAGCATTTATCACTTAGCTGGCGGACTGAGAAGAGCTGAAATTTGTACACTGGGTACAACTTTTCATACTCTTGCTTCATTTATATTTATAATTTAATAACGCAAATAAGGGTAAATAATAATCCTATTTAAAAACTTAACTTATTTATCCTGTTATTGTTTTACTCTAAAAACTTTTAAATCAGGATTTAATAGCACCTTAATGTTTCAAATAACTGAAAACAACTATTTTAACGTGTGCAGGTAAGTAAAAGAAGCCCATAGAACACAAATTCAAGCTTTCTGCTGGTTAAGGTGGTTTTGCATTTAAAATATCTACAATCTAACCTCTTTCAAGCCGACTCCTTGGGACATACCCCTTCCAGTTTCCTTGTTGAGCAATCCATTTACATTACTCTGTAGATCCTCCCAGCAGTTATTCAGTTTCTCCACAGGAGTGCTGCCCTTTGCAGTTTCGTAAAACTCTTTTGCCTCCTTTGAAGGTAAGACATTAATATCACCTACAAATTAAAGAAACAATTTAATTTTTTTGCCAGAACTAAATACAATAAAAGAAATAGAGGCAAAGAAAGTTTAAACTGTTATGATATACTGGCAAGAAGTGGGGTTAGCCACGTCTTACACATGTTTATTTCAAACTATTTTATGTTTATTTTTTATCTTTTGGAAGGAAGGTATATTACCTTTTTCTGTACCACTTTAATAAGCTGGTTCATTACCAAAGCGTTTGTAAGAATGTTTTTGTAAATGGCACTCTGGGGTTCTCCAAAATTCTACCATTCAAATAATTTACTGGCCTTACATTAGGAGGAGGCACTGGGATAACCTAGAATTGAAAAATAAATAAAATAAAAAGTCGTTTTAGTATACAGTCAGTTTTTAAAAGATGATAATAACAGTTTTAAAACAATTTTTTTTAATCAAATATAAAAGTAATTCACCTCAAAAGAAAGCATCTGTTGGATGTAGACAGTCAACGTCATTTAAAACAGGAACAATAATTCTTATGAGTTCTTCTTCATTGGTCCAAATTTCTCTTAAATAACTTTGTGATTGAGAAGGATTTACGTATTTTGATTCCAGCGATTTTATTTTGTTTGACATAATCGATGACTTTTCTGGTTCATATCTGTAAAAGAAAAATATTAATTTTTTTTTTTGAATGTACCATCGCGTTCAAAAAAACTCAGACAAGCTTATTTGGTTTGATCTCCCGGACTTTTATGAATTACCTGATTTTTCTATATTATAATAATAATGAAACTATCAAAAATTAATAGGTACTTAGTTGTCAGTATAGGTTGTCAGTCAAAAAAATATTCAGTTTTGGCATCTGCTGATATTATGCCTCGTCTAAACCAGCAACAAAAAGTAATACTACATACAAGAGTTATTGAAGGAGTTGCAATAAGGAATATAGCCAATGAGATTGGCGTAGACAAGAACACCGTTCTACTTGCAAAGAAAAAATCAATAATTTTGGCGATATGAGAAGAAACCCAGGCTCAGGCCGGAAAAAAGCTCAAATGCGGAGCAAGATGCCGGTTTAATACAATATTTACAGGCCAATCCATTTCACACCGCTCTCCAAGCCAAAGAAGTCGCTAACTTTCCGGCATCCATTCAAACCGCTAGAAGGAGAATTCGGAATTCCCAAATTATAAGGAATAGGTCCGCAGCAAATAAAATTTTTTGACGGAAGAAAATAAAATTAGACGAATGCGGTTTGCCAGGGAGTTTCTAAATGCAGATAATCTGTGGCCAAAAGTTATTTTTCTGATGAGAAAACTTTCCAGTCGTGTCATAATGGAAAAATTAGAGTATATAGACCCACTGGAACGAGATATAATAGTCAATATACTAGAAAGGTTGCAAGAAGCGGTAGGTTTTCGGTTAATGTTTGGGCATGGATTAGTGCCAGAGGACCAGGGGTTTTAAGAGTTATTCCAGGACGTTTTACTGCGCCCGTTTATAGGGATATATTAGAGCAAGTTATGCTACCATCGGTGGAAGCTGTATATGGGGATGATTTTACTTTTCAGCATGACAACTCGCCAGTCCATCAGGCCCGAATTATTAATGCATTCCTTGACGAAAATAATATTAATGTGCTGCCGTTCCCTCCAAAGAGCCCTGATCTCAACCCGATCGAAAATGTGTGGGGGCTTATGTTAAAAATAATTCACCAACATGATTTTCGACCAAGAAATCAAGAAGAGCTCCAGCAAAAATTATGCAAGCTTGGGATCATATTGATAACCAGCTTACACAAAATCTAGTGTTTAGTATGCCCCGACGTTTGCGGAGTGTATTAGAAAATAATGGCTCTATTACAAAATATTAATATAGTTTCTATTTTTAAGAGTATAACCTGTTGTTGTTTAAATAATGTAATAATTATTTGATTTATTTAATTTAAATAAAAAACCTTATTTAATTTTTGCGTTTGTGTATTTTTTGAAAGCGATGGATCGCGTTTAAAAAAAACACACACAAGCTTGTTTTGCTTGATTTCCTACACTTGTATAATTAAGTAATTTAATTCTGTAATAAATAAACCTAGCTGGTATAAATTACCTGAATTGTCTATATCCCAATAATAAAACTATCCAAACTTAACAGGTATTACGTTGTCAGTCAAAAAAAATTATAATAGTCAGGGAGCTAGTAGCATATAATATTTTGAGTGTCTGAGTTTTTTTGAACGCGATGGTACATGGTGTCCCATTTTGGTTGCAACAGCGGGTATCTCAGTTAATATTAAAGATAGAACCTTGCGGTTTTCGCGAATCTGAGCTACTTTTTGTGCCTTGTGTCAAGCTTTTTGGATGTAAATTTTGAATACTGGGAATTTTGTCATTCTTTATGAAAAGAAATTCACAGTCTTATATATTTTTAAAAAGCTTGTCAAAAGCAAATTTATTTTTGACAAATATACAGGGTGTTTCATTTAAAAACCCCCATGATTGGTCAATATATTTAAAACAAGAATATTTGAAAAAATTCTGACAAGGATATTGCATTCTACGTAAAGAGTTATATAAGAATCCATGTTTATCTTTTTGATATGTTATCAGCCAACTGAGATACAAAGAGTACCTGATAATGTAAAATTTTCAAAATCGCTCTGTAGCTTAGGAACTAAGATGGATATGATGGGTTTGTTTATTGCATCTTTTGTTTCTCAAAAAAGTAGCTCAGGTTCGTAAAAACCGTTAGCTTCAATCTTTAATAATAACTGAGAAATCCTGCTGTTACAACCAATATGGGACACTCTGTACACTCATCAAATATAACCTTATAAATGAAAAAAAAGTTTACAATTTTTAAGTGACATACATTTTTTTCTAGCCAGTGTATTAAACTAGAAGAATTATTTTAATCGACTAAAAACAGTAAAACATGAAAACCATAACGCAAGCTTACTTATCAATCTTTCTAGTGACCATTAGAATTCTATTTTTTAACACTTGTATCTTATCCATGTGCTTCTTACAAAAAATACATATTTTTCCCATTTTTACTTCTTCCAGTATTAGTTTCACCACCGCCATTTGCACAATTTCTGAATCATTTTGTTCTGCTAGTTGTTTGATTTTTGTTCTGCTTTCTTCTGTCAGTTGAAGTCTGTGGCATAATAAGCATGAATATCTCAGAATTGTTCCTATTACCTACAAAAATGAAAAATTATACTTAAATTATAATTTTAGCTGATCAAATTTTTTTATGGTAAACTTTAAAGAGTAAAAAATATGTTTTGATTTTTTTAGGTATCCAACAACATGTTGTGTTCTCACTCCTCATATTTTTAAATCGACGCTGAAATCGAAGTTGTTTTGAAAGTTCAGAATTTTAAAGAAAATTATGCACGGTCTCACATAATCGTGATTTACGACCTAATTAGCGGTCCAATCGATTAGCTGAGGTCAGATTCGGAAAGCTGATTAAGTTCTATTAGAAAATAGTACAGAATGTATTTATGGTTTCCCGCTCCTTATATTTTTAAATCGACGCTGAAATCGAAGTTGTTTTGAAAGTTCGGAATTTTAAAGAAAATTATGCACGGTCTCACATAATCGTGATTTACGACCTAATTAGCGGTCCAATCGATTAGCTGAGGTCAGATTCGGAAAGCTGATTAAATTCTATTAAAAAATAGTATAGCATGTGTTTATGGTTTCCCGCTTCTTATATTTTTAAATCGACGCTGAAATCGAAGTTGTTTTGAAAGTTCGGAATTTTAAAGAAAATTATGCACGGTCTCACATAATCGTGATTTACGACCTAATTAGCGGTCCAATCGACTAGCTGAGGTCCGATTCGGAAAGCTGATTAAATTCTATTAAAAAATAGTATAGCATGTGTTTATGGTTTCCCGCTTCTTATATTTTTAAATCGACGCTGAAATCGAAGTTGTTTTGAAAGTTCGGAATTTTAAAGAAAATTATGCACGGTCTCACATAATCGTGATTTACGACCTAATTAGCGGTCCAATCGACTAGCTGAGGTCCGATTCGGAAAGCTGATTAAATTCTATTAGAAAATAGTATAGCATGTGTTTATGGTTTCCCGCTTCTTATATTTTTAAATCGACGCTGAAATCGAAGTTGTTTTGAAAGTTCGGAATTTTAAAGAAAATTATGCACGGTCTCACATAATCGTGATTTACGACCTAATTAGCGGTCCAATCGACTAGCTGAGGTCCGATTCGGAAAGCTGATTAAATTCTATTAAAAAATAGTATAGCATGTGTTTATGGTTTCCCGCTTCTTATATTTTTAAATCGACGCTGAAATCGAAGTTGTTTTGAAAGTTCGGAATTTTAAAGAAAATTATGCACGGTCTCACATAATCGTGATTTACGACCTAATTAGCGGTCCAATCGATTAGCTGAGGTCAGATTCGGAAAGCTGATTAAATTCTATTAAAAAATAGTATAGCATGTGTTTATGGTTTCCCGCTTCTTATATTTTTAAATCGACGCTGAAATCGAAGTTGTTTTGAAATTTCGGAATTTTAAAGAAAATTATGCACGGTCTCACATAATCGTGATTTACGACCTAATTAGCGGTCCAATCGACTAGCTGAGGTCCGATTCGGAAAGCTGATTAAATTCTATTAGAAAATAGTATAGCATGTGTTTATGGTTTCCCGCTTCTTATATTTTTAAATCGACGCTGAAATCGAAGTTGTTTTGAAAGTTCGGAATTTAAAAGAAAATTATGCACGGTCTCACATAATCGTGATTTACGACCTAATTAGCGGTCCAATCGACTAGCTGAGGTCCGATTCGGAAAGCTGATTAAATTCTATTAAAAAATAGTATAGCATGTGTTTATGGTTTCCCGCTTCTTATATTTTTAAATCGACGCTGAAATCGAAGTTGTTTTGAAAGTTCGGAATTTTAAAGAAAATTATGCACGGTCTCACATAATCGTGATTTACGACCTAATTAGCGGTCCAATCGATTAGCTGAGGTCAGATTCGGAAAGCTGATTAAGTTCTATTAGAAAATAGTACAGCATGTGTTTATGGTTTCCCGCTCCTTATATTTTTAAATCGACGCTGAAATCGAAGTTGTTTTGAAAGTTCGGAATTTTAAAGAAAATTATGCACGGTCTCACATAATCGTGATTTACGACCTAATTAGCGGTCCAATCGATTAGCTGAGGTCAGATTCGGAAAGCTGATTAAATTCTATTGAAAAATAGTATAGCATGTGTTTATGGTTTCCCGCTTCTTATATTTTTAAATCGACGCTGAAATCGAAGTTGTTTTGAAAGTTCGGAATATTAAAGAAAATTATGCACGGTCTCACATAATCGTGATTTACGACCTAATTAGCGGTCCAATCGATTAGCTGAGGTCAGATTCGGAAAGCTGATTAAATTCTATTAAAAAATAGTATAGCATGTGTTTATGGTTTCCCGCTTCTTATATTTTTAAATCGACGCTGAAATCGAAGTTGTTTTGAAAGTTCGGAATTTTAAAGAAAATTATGCACGGTCTCACATAATCGTGATTTACGACCTAATTAGCGGTCCAATCGATTAGCTGAGGTCAGATTCGGAAAGCTGATTAAGTTCTATTAGAAAATAGTACAGCATGTGTTTATGGTTTCCCGCTTCTTATATTTTTAAATCGACGCTGAAATCGAAGTTGTTTTGAAAGTTCGGAATTTTAAAGAAAATTATGCACGGTCTCACATAATCGTGATTTACGACCTAATTAGCGGTCCAATCGATTAGCTGAGGTCAGATTCGGAAAGCTGATTAAATTCTATTAAAAAATAGTATAGCATGTGTTTATGGTTTCCCGCTTCTTATATTTTTAAATCGACGCTGAAATCGAAGTTGTTTTGAAAGTTCGGAATTTTAAAGAAAATTATGCACGGTCTCACATAATCGTGATTTACGACCTAATTAGCGGTCCAATCGATTAGCTGAGGTCAGATTCGGAAAGCTGATTAAATTCTATTAAAAAATAGTATAGCATGTGTTTATGGTTTCCCGCTTCTTATATTTTTAAATCGACGCTGAAATCGAAGTTGTTTTGAAAGTTCGGAATTTTAAAGAAAATTATGCACGGTCTCACATAATCGTGATTTACGACCTAATTAGCGGTCCAATCGATTAGCTGAGGTCAGATTCGGAAAGCTGATTAAATTCTATTAAAAAATAGTATAGCATGTGTTTATGGTTTCCCGCTTCTTATATTTTTAAATCGACGCTGAAATCGAAGTTGTTTTGAAAGTTCGGAATTTTAAAGAAAATTATGCACGGTCTCACATAATCGTGATTTACGACCTAATTAGCGGTCCAATCGATTAGCTGAGGTCAGATTCGGAAAGCTGATTAAATTCTATTAAAAAATAGTATAGCATGTGTTTATGGTTTCCCGCTTCTTATATTTTTAAATCGACGCTGAAGTCGAAGTTGTTGCGAAAGTTAGGAATTTTATAAGAAAAGTTATGTACGGAAATGGCAATTTTTTTGTTGTACCTTTACCTTTTTTTTATTTATAATACTTTATTGGACATACCAGAAGGCTGCATCTTTATAATTTGATAATATACATAAGTACAATATTCAGTGTGGACATAAATAGCTCCCTCCACCTGCTAACTTTTGTACCCTTAATTTATTCTTTATAAAATTTGGGTAAGTATGACTAATGGGAGGATATAAACTACTTTTTGACGTAAAAATGATAGTTGCAACAATCAAGAAGGCGGATGGATGCCATCTTAGAAAAAAAACATTAAATGGTAAGGGTGTGAGGCGCGCTTGTGGCTGCTTCGGTTGTATCGGCAAGCGTCGATCTCCGGAGTTAAGCAGTGGAATGCGCGCCCATAATTTGGATGGGTGTCCGGCGACAGCGGTGTTTTGGGCAACGGCACACGGTGTTCTGCTCGGGGATGCGGACCGAGCAACAACCATCCAAGTTATGGAATGAATGGTGTGTGAATGAGAAGGAGTAGAGGTCAAGGTACAATAAGCCTTCAGGCTGCAGTGCACCACCTAGGGGGCGGTCGTCGGACCTGGGTGGGATGACCCCGAAAGGGTGAAAAAAAAAAAAAAAGGGGTCTTGTGGCACATCATTTAAACAAAGGCTCCTTACAAGTACTTTATAACCCTAGAATATAAAGTCCATACCTTCACCTACTACAAAATGGCGGTACTTAAAAAATTAAAAAGACACTGTATATTTTTATAAAACCTATATTACGAGAAATACAAGGATTGTTTCACTTTCTTTGGATATCCTTGTATCTTTGTTAAAGTTGTAACCTCTGACATGTCGTAGTTTGTTTATTAAAGTAAAGAAAAAACTATACCTTATGAAATACAGGATTCACACATGGTACTGGCAAATCAATAAACCCAAAATGTCCTGGACACAAAAAAACATTTTTATTGCAAGTCCCGCATGGAGCACTTTTGTCAGTGCTTGGTCCCAATCTGTAAAAAAACAATAAAATAATCAAAACAACCTGAAAATATTGTAAAATATATAAAACACAATTTTTAACCTGTTCAAACATCTGTGATATTAAAGCAATTAAGTCATTATATAATAGTCTTGTTCGTAGTGTCTTAGAATATAATAGTATTATATGGTGTCCAGTTTATAACTGTCATGTGCAACGTTTAGAGCGAGTACAAAATAAATTTGCAAAATTTTTATTATTTAAGCTACGATTTCCATATAGGGATTTACCATATTTGATACGTATACAGTTAGCAGGTGTGGAAAGCCTTGAACAATGTAGGAAAAATGCACTGGCACTGTTCTTGTTTAAGTTGGTTAATGGTCAGATTGACTGTGATAAGTTATTATCTTTGATACCTTTTCGTATACCCCAAAGACAAACAAGATCCAGACAGCTATTTCCCAATGTATTTAATCAAACAAATTATGGATTTCAAAGATTTTCACACCGACTTATAAAAAATTACAACGAGCATTTTGAATCTGTAGATATTTTTAGGCATAGTTTTGAGAGTTTTAAAACCATAGTTAGAAATAGAAATTACAGTTAGTTATAATTAATGATAATTAGTATAGTCACAAAAGAACTGTAACTAGTTTTATGTTTTTTTTTTGTTGTACTTGGAGTTTTACTCTGTAAGTATTGATTTGAATAAATAAATAAATAAGACTTTATTTTTAATCCGATCGCAAATAAACTGGTATCGTTAGATTCATCAAAAAATCCTTTATTTGAAAAGTGCTTGTCTAAAAAGGGTTGCCACTTAAAAAAATAATAGTTAGACATGAAAATGTCAATTCGCCAAATTGTTTTATTTCTTTTTCCATATTAGTTACTAAAATTTTGCGATTGTATTTTTCCAATATCACCTAGTGTTACTAGATTATTTTGCACCCAATAATGGCTACCTAGATACAATATTAAAAATAGCTCTAAAAAGATATAGTAATAATATATAATATAATAAGTAGGCTTAAAAGCTTTTTAAAATATTACATTTTAACTTAGAATTGTGTCATGAATCCAAAAGTATCAAAATATACAGGGTGTTCCATTTAAAAATTCAAAATTGAAGCCATTTTCGGTCAAACTGGAAGTGGAAAATATGTGTTAACTGCCCTCTTTCTATACTATTTACTTATACCTAGTCTAATTTTGATATGTCTAATACTCTAGAAGTTAAGACTTGTCTAATAGATTCGTTGACACCTGGTATTGAAAATTAAAATTAAGCGACTTGGCAATGTTGCAGTTGCAAGTTTAGAACATAATGACATTTCATAATCAAGTTTTGCTTTCTGTTGTTGCACTTAATATTCCATTTTTTTAAAGAATTTTATGATTTATGGGATGAGTGTACTAAAAATAAGAAAATAGTTAGTATACAACTAGTGTTAAGCGTTTAAGTGGTTTCCATCATGGATTTCGTTAAAAATTCAGCAATGAAGCAAAACGTGTGAAGTCAGTTTTGGTTTATCTGCAGTTCAAGTCTAAATAATGAAGAACCTATGCTTTATGGCTGTATATAAAGTTCCTCGAAACACTGACTATTATCCTGCTTTGTGTTATTTAGGTTGTCAAACAAAGATGCCTAATAATTTTCGTGAAATTTAATACCTAGTCAGGTAATTTATGTAAATATTCTTTGCCAAATTGAATCTAGATACCCATTTTTATCAGCTGTTTGACCGAATTGCAACACTGTGCTCCTTAATTTGAATTCCCAATATACCATCGTACCCAATAAAAACTGGGTCTTTCTGTCGATAACAAATCAAACTTTTTATATTTGGAAATACTTTGAAATGGCTGTCACAATATTTCGTTATTCTGACATTAAAACATAATATTAAAAGTTTAAATAAACCTATGGCTAAATTTTTCAGATATTAACATACAAGGTGGTTAGGTTTACCAAAAATTATCTTTTTTCTTGTGATATCTGTGATATGACCTTATACGGGGTGTTATTTAATAAGTGTCCGATATTTCAGAGAGTGATTTTTCAAGTATTTTTAAGGTAAAAGTTCCTATGAACGTGTGGTCTAAGATGCTTCGCTTTCAAGATACAGGGTGTCAAAGTTTTATTTTTATTTATGTTTTTTCTGCATAATTTCCTAAATAATGCCGATTTCCGAACGAAAATTGGTACCTGGGGGTTTTTTGACATGAGAAATTTGAATTTGTTCTTAATTTAGCTCTTACTTGTAGAGGGCGCTAGCCACATGTATATTCTCACTTTCAAAGGCTCATGACTTTTTGTACAACCCTGTATTTACATTTTTGTTAAAAGAAATGGATTCCTTAGTCATTTTTACGTAAAAAAGGTACTCTTATTAGATGACGCTAGGAGCAATCGTTTTCGAAATATTTTGGTTTGGTTTGATTTGGTTTGAAATCGATGCATGTGTTTTGAAAAAATGAAACAATTTTGTAAATTAACTTTTTTAATCAACATGAAATATTAAAAAAAAATAACAGACGAACACTAAATAAAAACAGGATGAAAAACCAGATCAAAATCACAATAAATGTTGGAAATGCCCACCCCTGCCTGTAGGCACGCATCCAATCTTCTCCTCATTGATTCGCGTACCCTCTGGAAAATTCCTGGAGTATTTTCAATCGTTCTACAAGAGTCCATTATTCGATTTCTCAGTTCTTCTTCATTTTAAATAGGTGTTTGGTAAACTAATGTTTTTAGATGTCCCCAAAGGAAATAATCCAAACTATTAAGGTCTGGCGACCTAGGAGGCCATGGTTGAGTCCCTCCCTACCTATCCAACGATTATTGAAATTTTGATTTAAAAACTCTCGCGCTTGAATGCTAAAATGTGCAGGGGCACCGTCATGCATAAACCACATCTCATTCCTTAGTCTAAGTGGCACATTTTCCAGTAAAATAGGCAAATTCTCTTCAAGAAAACGACGATATATCTCGCCATTTAATCTTCCCGGAAGGAAAAATGGACCTATCAAATTATCTCCCAGGATTCCTGCCCACACGTTAACAGAGAACTGTTCTTGAAAATGTGATTCCTGTATTGCATGTGGATTTTCATTTGACCACATATGATTATTATGAAAATTACGTATAGCGTTACGTGAGAAATTTGCTTCGTCGGTAAACAGGATAAGGTTTTGAAACAAAGGGTTTTGAAAAGGCATTGGAGAAACCAACGACAGAAATTTATACTTAAGGGAAAGTCACGAGGTAGCAGTGCCTGAACTCTTTGAACATGATAGGGATATAATAAATTATCCACTAAAATTTTCCATACCAGAAAATGAGAAATATTTAACGTAAACGCTACTTTCCTGGTGCTTGTATCCGGCTGTTCTTCTACCATATTAAGGACTGCATCTTCGATATCTGGGGTTCTTACCGTTCGAACTGCACCTGACAGGTGACTAGCTTTCTCAAATGTTCCTGTTTCTCTTAACCGACCGTGGATTCTTGAAAAAGTTTTTGAGTTGGAACTATGCGATTCGGATAACGAACCTGATACAAACGTTTAGCTTCATAAGCATTTCCATTAGCAAGTCCGTATGTAAAATGCATGTCAGCATACTCAGCATTGGTAAAATTTACCATTTTAAAAAACTCACTAATATTTATTACCTACTACTCAACTGTACGTCAAAGTACGTCAAAATTGTATTATGTCTGAATTTTTACATGACAACACAAACAAAATGCATTGACTAGGCTACTTGATAAAACCGTCATTTTCAGCGGTCTTTACTTAGCATATTTATTACTAAGCGTATGCATCGATTATTTTAAACTAAAATATTTCGAAAACGGTTGCTCCTAGCGTCATCTAATAAGAGTACCTTTTTTACGTGAAAATGACTAAGGAATCCATTTCTTTTAACAAAAATGTAAATACAGGGTTGTACAAAAAGTCATGAGCCTTTGAAAGTGAGAATATACATGTGGCTAGCGCCCTCTACAAGTAAAAGCTAAATTAAGAACAAATTCAAATTTATCATGTCAAAAAACCCCAGGTACCAATTTTCGTTCGGAAATCGGCATTATTTAGGAAATTATGCAGAAAAAACATAAATTAAAATAAAACTTTGACACCCTGTATCTTGAAAGCGAAGCATCTTAGACCACACGTTCATAGGAACTTTTTACCTTAAAAATACTTGAAAAATCACTCTCTGAAATATCGGACAATTATTAAATAACACCCTGTATATTTTAATTAAATTTGGTACACAGCCACTATTTATGAAGAGGTATTTTCTGATGTCCAACAATTTTTTTTTATTTCGTCCAGACGCGTTCAGGCAGGATTTGAAGTAATATTTTTAAATAACAATATGGTATGCCATTGGGTTTCTTAGATTTTTATTTCCTTAAGCTCCAGTAAAATTTATTTTGTATAATTAAATTAAATGAATACTAGTCTACTCTTATCACATAATTGTATAGTTTTAGAGGAAAAAAACAATTTTATGTTTTCTACATCCTAATCAATTTAAATTAGTGACTCTTTAATTCATAAATAGCGATTTTCTTGCCAAATATTTCGCCTATGTTTGGGTAAAATAAAGGTTAGATAAGTAGATAAGGAAAAAAATGTTTTTTTGTCACATAATTTTATAGTAGAAAAAGGAACAAAATTACAAGCTCAGCAAGTTTTAAATATTAGTAGGCATTATATTTTGGTAATCATAGGTAGTTTTAGTGGCATTCTTTGGAGAAATTACAGTGAACAAACTGATAGGAAGTGAAACTAATACCATTCTTTCAAAACCTCTATGGCAAACTTCATTCTGAATATTTCCTATTATTTCAAATGGTATCTGTCACATGATCAAATGATCATGATCACTTTCAAGTGATAGAACTTATAGAAGTGAAACTGATAATTTTTAAAAGAATACCACTTTTAATTGCACTTTTTATTTTCTCTATCCTCTATTATGACAATTTTTTGATAATAATCCAAAATAAATATAATTCTTAACACACTTAATAATTTTGTACTGTTAGACATAAAGAAAAAGTATTAAAAGAATGAAAAATGTCACAAATTTCTTGAAGTTAACCACCTTTAGGAGATTTACACTTAATAACTATGCAGCTAAGTGAAATAATTTCTGAAAAAATAGGTTTTTATCACAGCAACTGCTTAAAATAAATAGGTGTAAAATTTTCTTGATAATTACTTTCATGAGAAAATTTTAATTTAATTTATAGATGATGGTCTTTTTCTTTCAAGATACTTGGCAGAGTGCTTTGGTAGTATAGAGTAGCAAATATTTATTAGATGAGTATAAAGATATTGGAAAAGAAAGCATATTAGTACTTGCAAAGAAAGTACAAATGTATGCTGATTGTAGTATAGTAAACACACAACTTAAATGATAGAATTACTTTAAATGATAAGATATTACTATTAATACCAAATACTTTTACTAACCTATTATCATACAAGCCTCCTGGAATAGGATGTCCCAAAGAATCCAACGTTAACGGAGTCACAATCTGCAGTACACTTATATCTTTTACATCTTTTGCAGTAAAAACTGAGAAAGTTAGACTTGTGGCATCCACATGATTCGGTAGCGCGCTCGTCTTTACCATTTTAAATAAATTTTGTTATGTAGTTTAAATTAAGAAAATAAACTTTTTCAAAAAGAAGTTCTAGTACATGTTTGTCAATAAAGAACATGTGCTATTATAGGGTTAGTTTTTCTTTAAATAAATTATTCCGCTGTAGATCAGGTTTTTTACAATCGAGTGTATCAAACACTATTAACAAAAAACTAAATTTTCACATGTATTTTAAAATTAACTAAAACATTGTACATTTTTAAAGTTTTTGAAACATAACCACAAAGAATAATTTAGGTTGACACCATTAAACACTTTTCTCTTCTTATGATTATTAGGCAGATTGTATTTGTTTTGTGTTGCTACTCGGCAACTGCCACCTCTGTACACTCAATGAAGCTTAGCAAAAGGCTGAGTAACTCCTCAACATTGGTTACACCTTTGGGATACGGCTTTCTTTAGTCAGTGAAAACTCCGGTGTTATCTGACTTTAGACCATGGCCTTCGACTTATATGACATGTTTCTTTTTATAACCTCTTTGTATGTATTACACGGGATATTCAGAAAAAAAGGCTTTAGAAATCACCCCAAAACAACTAAAACATTTTTACAGCACTTCTACATAGCACGGAAAACACCTTCTTAAGTGGTGTTCTTTCGTAACCTGATCAGTAAAGAAACTGAGGGAAGTGAAACTGATAACATTATTTTGAAATTTTTATGGCTAACTAATGTTTATTATTATTTTAAATGTCATCTGTCATGCGATCAAATGATCATGATCACTTCTTGCAAATAAAGTTCCTGAGGAAAGTAAAAGTAATCATGGGACTCTTTGTTTGATCTCTGGACAGTGAGGACGTGCGTAGAGGACTACAAAGTTCTTCCCGGGGTGGTGGTTAGTTGTGCCCTATGGATGTTTTTACCTTTGGGGATCTTTCTTTTCCGCTGTGAGCGAAGATTCCTATAAGCTGATGGTATCCTGTTTGGTAGTGAACACGAGGTATTTCTTAAATGGCGGGAAATAGATAAGCGTGCCATGGGAACTGTCAGTAGTGAAAGTGAAGGTTATACGTAACACCAGTAGTAGCTATTGGTTTGACAGCCGAGAGTTTATGCATTGCATCGATTGTAAAATTGTTTTTGTTTTCTTTTTGAAATTTCTGGGAGCTACGAGCTTGATTATCCAGATTTTCCCCCGACGAAGCCCTGGAAAGCATAGTCCGGAAGGGAGGGAGCTTGTGGATTGGACCTGAAGGGACCAAAACCAAGAAAAAACTATAGAATAGAATAGAAAAGTAATCATTTTTTAAAAGAATACCGCTTTAATTGGAGAATGTCTATAGAGTAATTTAAACTTAAGATGTTTTAGGGTTATTCGTAAAGATTTACCAACAATAATGAGGCTAGTGTCGGACTGTGGCCAACTGGCATATTGCCTGAAAGTAACGCCAAACACAATATCAAGGACAAAAACGTTCAGTGTCTATAACCATAACCTCGCTTTATATTTGTCAATTGTTTACATTGATGTTTTACAAGCTAGTGTGTCTATTTCTTATACTTTTCCTATGAAAATCAAACTTAAATTTCCGTTTTATTGTATTAACAAAATGTGTGCAATGATTGTAACCGTTTAACTCTATTTTATTAAATATTCTGTGGTAAAATTTCAGCTTTTGTGTCAACAGAGCAAATCTGGAATAAGTTAACTATAGACCAGTGCTTTTAGAATATGTTAGTAATAATTTAGATATATAGATTAGAGAAAAGAGCCCTTTTTGCAATAGTTATTTCAAATTCGGTTCAAAAGGAAAATCATGTCGTTTTTTGGCTCGCCCGTGTCAAACTCATTTAACAACCACGAGTATGATTTTGAAGATGACAAGCTGGAAGAAGAAGATGAAAAAGAGCCTCGTGAAGAGCGTCATGATGAAAGTGATGAAGATACCGAAGATGCTAGTGAAACAGATACAGGTAATAAGTAGGATTTTTTTTTCTTTAAGCACCTGCTTAGTTAGATTCGGGTACTGTTACTGCGTACTTAAGCTAGGTCATAAATATTTTGACCAAATATTGTGTAATAAAAACAAAATATTTAAAGTAAATAAAATGTTTTTTAAAGCTGTTACTGTTAAACTTGTTGCTTATTTAGGTCGCCAAGAAGAGCAGCTTGAAATCAAAGAACAAATGTATCAAGACAAGCTAGCCAGTTTAAAGAAAAAACTGGCACAGTTAAAAGATGGAACACATACTGATTATAACAAAAAGTTAAAAAATTGGAAGCCCAGTACCAAGAAAGATTAAGATTAAATGACATATATAAGTAAGTAGATTTTTCCATTTTCATTGTTATATTTGCATTTTTTTGTGAACCTTGTTCCTTTGACTGTTAATGATTTTTTCCTGTAATTTTTAGAGAAGTCATGATAGAGTATGTAAAAAGAGACTATGCACAAGAAATTAAAGCAGCTGCAAAGGATTTTGAAGACAAGAAGATAGATTTGCGGGAGAATTTAATATCTGATCTTGAAGATAAGAAAAGAACTATAGAGGGAGAGAGATCTTCAATAGAGTTAACTGGTGACTCAATGGAGGTAGAGTATGATTTTCTAGTCAAATCATGGTTCTTTTCTGCATTTTGCGTTTGGTTTTATGAAGAATTATGTTATTTTTTAGATATTTAAAATATTGCTTGTTTTAGGTTAAGCCAGCAATGACAAGAAAATTGCGTAGAAGGCCTAATGAGCCTATACCATTACCAGAAAAAGAAGAAAAGCACCTACAGCACAGATAACATATTTGTTAGATGAAAAGGAGGTATGAGACATTTGCTTTTTAAATATTTTTCTTTCTGTAAAATAATTTAACACGTTCGCTACCGAGGGTCATTTTGTGTTTCGACCCCATAAACCACTTTATTATTTTTTATAAAATTACTTTATTTTGATGTTTATTGAAGTGCTAATTAGTTGTAGTGTTGGAATTCAACATATTTGAGTGTTTATTTAACCCGACTCATATATGAGTCGGTGGTCCATTTTATTACATTTTTACATTCGAGTCGTAAATAAAAGTTACTTTCACTAGATATAGGTATTTACTAACAGTATATGGGTACATTTTTGATATCAAAAATCGTTAATAAAAAAAATAATTCTAAGAATCTAAAAAACTAAACTAAAATCTAAAAAAAAATATATTTCTTGTACAAAATTTTTGGCAAAGACTACATAATTTTTTTCTAAATATCTAAAAAAAATAACTAAAAAAAATTGCTTCTATGATATCTTTGACATAAAAAACTAAACAAAAATATATTCTAAATATCCAAAAATGAACTAAAATAAATACTATACTTATACTAAATGCTACACCCAGACCACCTGACACACATACGAGCCGAAGCATTACACAGACCGTGTTTTAAAACAAAACCTCTACAGGAAACCCCGAATTTTTAAACTCGCTTTTAGTATTATAATGTAGCCGGCTCACATTTGAGCCGGCGGTCTATTTTAAAAATTGTACTGGCTCATATATGAGCCGCTTGGTAACGAACGTGTTAAACAATATTTTTTATGCAGAGATAATATTTATATTAACAATTATCGTAAATATTTTAGGTAGAAAATGATTTAAGACTAATTAAGGAAAAAGTTGCATTGCCTGTCAGAAAGTTGAGTGAAAGCTCTTCATCTATGGGCAGTCCCAATCATACAATAAGTAATATGGGAAGTTTACAGACTGTTAGTGAGGTATGTTAATTTTTATTTTATGAATTTAATGAAATTGGAACATCTATTATATCTTTGGTAATGTAGGTTTAGCAATAAAATCACTGAAACCAAAATTGTGTGGTTTGTTATGAAGTTTTAAAGGATAAATATTTTAAAAAATTGTGTGTTTTATACAGTGCATTTCTTTGATGCATTATTTTCAGTACCCAGAAGAAATTTTAGACCCACTTTGTGTATTACATCACAAAGTTACCAAAATGTATTATTTGTAATACTTAATTTCTTTAAATAAACACTATTAGTTTGTAATTGATGTCCTTATACATCACTTGCAACAAGTGCATAAAGTGATACTTTTTTATGAATGGGAAGTTTGACAGCACGAGCCATTAGGCGAGTGTGGCAATCCCATGAGTAAAAAAAGACACTTTATGTATGTGTTACATACTATATTTTTCCACGACCGTATAAAAATTTCCCAAAATACCATTTTAAACATGTTTTATTTATTTAAACTTATTAATTTTAATTTTTTCAGCACAGCCATTATATTGCAACAAAAATCATGGCCTCCTATTTTTAACTATGCATTTATTATTTAATTTTAGAAAATTGTATGTACTTTCTTTTTGTAGAAATAATACTAAAACAGTATAAATTCCTTTTTAATTTCTTAGTCATCTAAATTCATTACTACTATTAATTTTTAAAAATTTCTATTAAATTTATTTGTAAACTGTCAAATTTTAAAACTAGTGACACATGAACTAAAAGAATTAATGACAAAATCAAAGTTAACTTGACCGTTTGGTTCAGTTAATGTCGCGTTTACTGTTACATCGCATAAATTGATATTTAGGTTTATTTTAGTAGGCATGGAAACAAAACACTAATTCAAAGTGTGAAAAAGAGCTTTGAAGTGTTAAAAAAGTTACTTTTTTAACACTTTATGTAGTGTACTAAAATGGAGTACTTTAACTTCATGTTAACGATTAAAAAACAGCTTTTTTTTTTAACGGTTCTGGAAAAAATAATTGAAAAGACTTACCTGCTCTAATAGGTGTGATTTTTTTCATTTTCTTAGACCTTATGTTTTTTAACATTTGTGGAATGATGAATTTAATTAAGTTTGAATATGGCTTCGACTATGTACTTGTAGGAAGTAAATAAATATTTTGCAAAAAAAAGAATACTTTTAAAACAAAAGTGAAATTTTAGATTTTTTGACATATAAAACGTAAATTTGCACTTGTTACATTATTAATTCTGTAACACTACTTAAGTAAGAGTAGTTGGTATTTATTTGACATTTTTTGATGCAAAATAAATAAACAGACATTTTTTTAGCACCAAAACTTGATTGAAACTCGCATAGAAGATGGAAAACTTCTTTATGAAAAGAGATGGTTTCACAGGGGACAGTCTATTTTTGTTGAAGGTAATTTTTATATAAATTTTTGTGTTTTAAGATCCTAACACAATATACATTCTTAAGTCGGCACTATTGCTAAATTGTTGTAGTACTTTTTCCACTGATTAAGGTGTTGCCAACAGAAAAAAATTAAACATCGGATTTTCGATTTATTACAAAAAATGTATTTTTTTAAATGGAACACCCTGTATATTATATCACCTTTTAAAAGGTCTATCAAAGAGCTTTAAAAAAGTCCGCATATGATATATCCGATTTTTAATGGTTTTGGAAATATGGCCATCCTTCGGAATTTAATAGTAAATCGGTATTTTTAAATAAAACACTCTGTATATTACATAACCATTAAATAGATATTTTAAAGAGCTTTAAAAAATACCACATTTGGCATGTCTATTTCTTATAGTTTAAAAAATATGGCCATTCAAAATATGAAAATTATGTTAAATTTCCATTATATCTTCAGCTCTAAGCTGTAAGCACCAAGTTTAGTGTATATCAAATGTGGCATTTTCCTAAAACTTTTTAAAATATCTATTTAATGGTCATGTAATATATAGAGTGTTTCATTTAAAACTAGCTATGATTCCCGGCTTCGCTCGGGAGTTGATATGAGACCCAAATAACCGTTGTTCTGAATGAAGTTCAAATACTCGACAACAGATGGCGCCACTACACTTAATTTCCAAGTTGAAGGGTTGGAAGAGTCCTTATATCTTTAAAAATATGCTCTTTAGGGTAGTGGTGTGCATATTCGAAAGATTTCGATATTCGAATATTCGTATTCGAAAGATTTTAATATTCGAATGATCTTTCGAAACATCTTTCGAAACATTTTATATTTCATTGCGAAAGATCTTTCGAAACATCTTTTGAAACATTTTATATTTCATTGCGAAAGATGTTTCGAAAGATCTTTCAAAACATTTCATATTTTATTGCGAAATATATTTCGAAACTTTTTGTATTTCAATGAAGATTAGCTTTTATTCTGTCGAAGTACCGATTGAGAGATTGTTCATAGTTCATACTACCAGAATTTGAAAAGTGGCGGCAACGAAATATTTTTCGACTCATTGCGAGTATTTCCGAGCTTTGGCGCTATTTTATATACCGTTAATATTACAGCTGTGTATTGTTAGAATTTTATGGTTAGTTCGGTGTCGGTATATTATTCTTTGTTTGTGTAATTACTAATGGAAATGGTTAGCGGTATCGTTTGTTGATTGAATAGATTGGTGGTGGTGCATGCGTAGTATTACGTAGTAAAAATACAGTGTTGGATTTTGTGGTATTAGAATTACTTTAGTATCTTTTTGATATTTTGACCGAGTAACGCATAACTAATAAAATCCGTCTTGTTAATCTAACGAAAAAAATAAACATTATATAATCTTTGTCATTTTCCATTTTATTTAAATAAATATATTTAGTAAAGTAATGTTTCATATTTGTATAATTTTAAACCAGATGTTTTTAAAGTGGAAAATGACAAAGATGAAAAAAAAATACCTACTAAAAAAATGTTGGCAAACTAATTTTTTAATTTTTAAAAACTTTTAATATATTTTTTAAAAAATTAAAAAGTGATAGTGCCGGCAACTACATAATCATTTTGTTCTTTATTGCCTATATGTATTTAGTTTTTAAAACAAATGGGACTGTTTGAATTTTAATTAAATTGAACTTTTGATTATAATGGCTCCCAAAAAATCTATTGCCTGGACATTTTTTGAAAAAACATCAGATTCAAAATTAGTAAAATGTCGGTTGTGTTCCAAATATTTAAAATATTTCGGGACCACCAGTAATTTAAAGGAACACGTTAAACGGATTCATCCAGTGGATTTTCGAAAGAATATGGACGTTGGTACAGATGATCAAGAAATAAATAATTTAAACACGGGAAATCAGCATCAGCCTATCTAACAAGTCCAATCCATAAGCAAAGAGACAGAGGGGAGTTCGTCTTTAGAATCTGAACCAGGACCATCAAAAAGACCGCGGCAATTAAGGCTATATGGTTCAAAAAATTCTTTGTCCGATTTGGAAAAAGCAAAAATAGATGAAAGCCTTTTAAAGCTGATAGTTACTGATTATCAGCCTCTATCAATTGTTGAAAACAAAGGTTTTCTGGAGTATACCAAACAACTTAACAAGTTATATGAGCCACCAAGCCGAAAAGTTTTAACTAATACTTTGTTGCCCAAGTTTTATAATGATGGGGTTTTAAAAACATGAACTTTACTTAATAATGTCCAAAACGTGTCAGTTACGACCGACATTTGGACGTCAGACAGTAACAGGTCATATATTACTGTTACAAGTAATTTTATTGTTGAAAAACAAATGACTTCCAGGGTGTTATCAACAAAAGAAATACCTGAAAATCACAATGCCGAAAATATTGCCAATTGTCTTTTGGGAATTTTTAATGAGTGGGACATTAATAATAAAATTCTTACAGTTATTTCAGATAATGCAGCAAATATAAAAAAGGCAATTAACGATTTTTTAAAAAACATCACCATCCTTGTGTGGCCCACACAATAAACTTGAGTGTCCAAGAATCTCTCAGTCTTAAACAAAATCAAAAACTTCTGGACATAATAAACAAATGTAAAGCGCTTGTCACATATTTTAAGCATAGTGTTGTAGCTACGGAAAAACTAAAGCGCTGCCAAGAACAAATGGGTCAGCCACTTTTAAAAGTTAAGCAACATGTCATAACTCGATGGAATTCTGCATTATATATGTTAGAAAGGTTATTAAAAATTAAGGATCCATTAAGTGTGGCAATAAGTAGCCTCCCCAATGCCCCAGAATCCCTAGATGCTGTAGAATGGATAATTTTAGAGGAATGCGTCTTATTATTAAAACCTTTTGAGGCAATTACAGAAGAGCTTTCTGGAGAAAAATATCCAACAATGTCACTTATTATTCCCCTAATTAGAGGCTTACAGTTTTCTTTAAAACATATTTCTGTTAATGCTGAGCCTAGCATTTTACTAAAGAAAACTTTATTAGAGGTTATTTCTAGAAGACTAGGGTCCTATGAATTAAATAGAGTTGCATGTAAAGCTACATTCCTAGATCCACGGTTTAAAAAGCTTGCATTTGGTCTGGAAGAAAATGCAAATTTAGCACAAAAATGGATAACTGAAGAACTTATTGCACTATCTTCTAAGGAAGATAGTAACACAGTAAAAAATGACGATCTCTTTGACAATGAGACAAACTGCAATAAAGAAAACACTGGTTCAGTAACATCTCTGTGGTCTCATTTTGATAATAAATTATCTCAAGTTAAAAACAATTTCACGCCTAGTACATCGGTAACTCTTTCTGTACGGCAGTACTTGGAAATGCCATATTTAAATAGAAAAGAAAATCCTTTGGAATTTTGGGAAAAATATAAGTTTACGCTCCCAGAACTATACAAACTTCATTTAAAATATCTTTGTATTCCAGCAACGTCAGTACCCTCCGAGAGGGTATTTTCAAAAGCAGGACAGTTAACTAACGTTCGAAGAAATAGGTTATGTCCCAAAACTCTCGACAAAATAATATTTTTGAACAGCACTTTTTAATACACTTTTTATAAACACTGTTTTTTCTGTTTAATTTATTTATAAACACTCTTTCTGTTTTATTTTTTATAGTTAATTTATTTTTTTATATTGTACAAATTTTGCACCTTAATAAAAAAACAATCCCTTAGTTTTTATTTTAATAAAAAAATGTGCTAAAAAATGAATTATACAATAAATCAAATACGCCTCTGTATAAAGACAGTGTATTGTATTATGGGTTGTCTATATCAAACGCCTCTCGCCTCTCTCCATTTGTCGTGGATCGTTTGTTGAAATGAATTAAGGTAAATATATGTTTTTCTTTTTTATCTTATGTCGCAGCATAGGTTGATAAATAATCAGTCGTTGAGTCGTTGGTGGCGGGTGTTTTGTTCGTCATTCGGTATCTTTCGTATTTGTGTTCGGGGCTTACGAATATGAATTTATAACTGATCGTTCATGACTCATGAAATATTTTACGATGAGCGATGAATGACGAATATTCGGAAGAAATATTCGAAACATTTCGAATATCTCGATGTTCGAATATCATTCAGAAGATCATTTGAAAGGTTCCAACACTACTTTAGGGTAAAACGGGAACTTTCTTGTTCGAGGGGGATAAAGGGCTATCACACTATATAAGTCCCTTTATGTATTGGGACTCCTTTTCAAGTTTTATCGGCACGCACATTTTGTCAACTTAGTTTTATTATATTATTTAAAATGTGCCGGTTTTCTATTATATTCTTGAGGATGGCTTTATTTCCGAAACTATTAAAAGTGGGATATATCACATGTGGTTTTTAAAGCTCTGATAGATCTTTTAAATGGTGATATAATATACAGTGTTTTCCATTTAAAAAAGTATATTTTTAGTAATAAATCTAAAATCCAATGTTCAATTGTTTTTCGGTTGGCAGCACGCTAATCAGCGAAAAAGCACTACAACTTTACTAATTTAACCGACTTCGTATCTTCAATATTAAGAATGTTAGTGCCAACTTACCAATGAACACCCAGTATATTTTTAAAATTATTTTTTTAGCTGTTTTCTTTACAAATCAATGATGTTTTAGGCAAAGATCAACCAAAAACGGCTGCCACAATTTCCGCCGTGGGCAACGATTGTATCTACGTCAAGAAGCAAAACGGGGAAAAATTAAGGTTTTTCCTTACTAGCTTGGCTCGTGGTAAAATCTCAATTAAGCGACGCGCTTCGTAATAGTTTGTAAGTTTGTAAAAAGTTTCACTCCAACTTTTTTCTTTACTAAAAAGGTTTCAGTTTAGAACAAGAATTAAATGACAGATTTTTGTTTGTTTTGATGAATACAGGGTGTCGAGAAACTTTACTGACAAACTTTAGAGCATGATATTCTACCGAAAAATAGGAAAAAAACTATAAGAATATACATAATTTGTTCTAAATGTCATATTTTTAAACTGGAAGGTGTCAGAATTTTAAGAAGTAATTGTTTTTATACAAAAAAATTACAGCATCTACCCAGACTCAACGATCACGGATTCTTTGTAATAAAATAAGTAAGTTTTTAAAGATGTTAGGAATAAATTAATGTCAAAAATATAAATTTGTATACGTGTTTTAAGTTTAAGACCTTTTTAGTAAACTTAAAAGTTATGTTAAAACATTTTTGTTCTCCGTGCTGGTAAGAAATAAAATGGATAAGGTGTGATTTAGGATTAAGTAAATATAGGAGTATAAGTATTATGTAACTGCTTATTTTATTATCCTTATTATTTTACCACTTCATTTCCCTACAAAATTATATTTATCTCTTTAAAAGCTAACTACAAAAACCCCCACACCATATGGGGATATCTGGGAAATCTACATATTTATTGCTCTGTTCAGTTTTTTTTTGGAATGCTCCTTTCATTTTAGATAAAAATAACAGAATTGTAAATTAAATTTTTTTCGATAAATTCCAAACAACTGCATTCTGTCCTTTAATACTACAATACAAAAACTCTTGGTTTGATTTAGAGACAATAGAAAAGAAGAGAGATTTAATCTCCAATTCAAAAAGTGGCACAATTTAAACCACACGTTTTAGGATTTTATGTCATGCACGCAAAGAAAATTAGCAATTGCGCATGTCACAAAAATCCGCAAAATAGTGGTGTGTTCAGTTGATAGCTGGACTGGTTAAATTTTAAAAATTACTGACTTGATGCAAGATCGTTTGACTAGGTAAGGTTGCCTCATTACGTCACATATTTACCGCACTGCTGGTTCCTTGGCGCCAACATAGCAAACAAGGATGTCTAGACGGATAATACTATGAGGGCGAAAGAGCGCGATATACAATATTTAAAAATCAGCTAGAATAATCATTGTTAAATGATTTATTAATAGGAAATAAAGAAGTTACGGTAACAACTGGAATTAACAGTATTTAAAAGTATTTCTTTAATATTGACAAAAACACAAACTACACTGTTAAAAACTTCATTAAGTAATGAGCAAAATACATATGTGACGTATGATCCGCCATGTTGCAAGGCTTACGAGGCAACCTTACCTAGTCAAACGATCTTGGACTTGATGGACTCTTTGTTCGACCTTCGAACAATGCGGACGTCGCGTAGGTAATTACATAATCTCTTCGGGAGTGGCGCTTGGAGGAACTGTACGGGCGTTTTTACCTTCGGGGATCGAGTAAAGATTCACGCTAAATTAATGGCTTCTTTCTTCTGGGGCTAAGCGCTGTGAACAAAGATTCCCATAGGCTGATGGTATCCTGTTTGGTAGTGAACACAAGGTATTTCTCAAATAGCGGGAAATGAATGGGCGTGCCATGGGAACTGTCAGTAGTGACAGAGAAGGTTATGCGTAACACCAGTAGCAGTTCTTGGTATGACAGTCGTCAATTTATGCATTGCATTGATTTATAGAATATTATTCTTTTGAATTTCTGGGAGGTACGAGCTCGATTATCCAGATTTTCCGCCGACGAAGCCCTGGAAAGCATATTCCGGAAGGGGAGAGCTGGTGAATTGGACCTGATGGGACCAGAAATCAAGAACAAAAAATAAAATAGAATAAAATACTGACATATCGTTGTATGATCTCATACAACGATAATACTAAACCATACACAAAATGATTACATTAGTATGTGACATTTTGTTAATTTCTGCAATAAGTTGATTGCCCATTGTAACCCAAAAGATTTCAATATTTTTTTTGTAAATAAATATACATATAAATAATTTTCTGCTTGTGATGTAAAATTTGTGAAAAATAAACAAAAAATAAATGTCCGAACATGTTAAAATCTAAATTACTTAAAACAAATAAAAGTGACAGAAATCAGTTTTAGGCGTTCAACCAATTGTAACCGCAATAATAATTGGTGACGTATAATACATTGTTTAAACGTCAACATAACCAATTGGTTAATACCGTTTTAGAATTGGTTCTTCGCCTAAAATTGATGATAACACCTTCATCCACTGACGTCATCACTTGCTTAATGGAAAATTTTTTGGCTAAAAATCAAATATAAAGTTAAAATTCCTAGTAAACTTGTCTTTTAAAAATAAAATTAAAATTTAACAAGTCCAATCGGTGGTATCATAAGTCACAGTTGTGTGCCATTTTTCAATGGGTTGGCGTATGACAACAACTGTTTATTTCCCTTTTCTATCCTCATATGGTTTGATTAGGATTTTTTTCAGCTAAGCTTTGTAAGAAAATAAAACAAACCTTTGTAAATAAATTATTTATTATTATTTAGCTTAAACATAAATTCAACAAGATGTATGTTCAGAGAAAATACAGTTTAACGAAAATTAAGTAATAAGGCACTTTGTTAAGTGTTTTTTTTTTTTATAAAATTACCTAAGTTACGTTTTTTAAATGTCTTTTTAATGCAAAGTTGCCACCTAAAAAATGGGTATTTATTCTTTATTTTTGCAAGAACACGGCAAGCGCCACTTGTATTACAACTACCTGAGTATTTTGGTGAATATTTATAAAAATAAGATACATATGCTAAAAGAAATAATTTGGTTTTTAATTTTGGATAAATTGAATATGAGATATTCTACTAACGCCAAAGGAACGTGGTGGCAACACCTTTGTTTAAATACTATGTGGCAGGTCGCTTCCTATTCGGATCTCGTATTGTTTGATTTCTTTTTCTCATTTCTCATCAGTAGCTCAATTTAAAACCAGATTGAATAGGAGGCCCTGGTAAAGTGTGAAGTTGCCATGTAAAAATATAAAAAAAACTAGCAGATTCAGAACACTTACGTCGCCAAGGAAGATAAACTTTTTAATAAGGAGCGCTCGATTTTTTATATTTGTCCGAAAATATAGGTTATGTTTGTGACGTCACCTTTTTACCATATTATTTTTTTATCTGAAAAAATAAACCAATACTTGCATACCATAAAATAAAATCACCAAAAAAAACATAAAAAAATTGTATTTTACCCTTGATAACGATTTCCCTGTAAAAAAATATCCAAAGGTCAGTGACCCCTGTTTACAGGTTTTAAAATTCTCTGTAAGTGCAGTACTAATAACAAATCAATTTAACTATAAACAGTAAAAACTAAACATATATAAAAGTCCAATGACTAAAGTACAATTGTAAACAAAGAATTATGGGAAAAGATTACGTCACAAGATTTAGCGAACATAGGCTTAAATGGGATCGAACGCTCCTTATTAAAAAGTTTATTTTCCTTGTTACGTGGCTTGTCGACTCCTTGCTTTATTCTTTGGTAGCAACCTTGCTTAAAATATGTTTTAAATTATCGAATTTATTGGGTTAGAATATAAAATTCTTTAAAATTATCATATCCACTACTTGAGGCGAATTTATTTCGCTGAATATGTTTGACCTAATCAGGACTGCACTGACTGCGCATGACCATTATTGCCTTTATAAGGTTGCGTAGTCGGGAGTAGCTATGAACATATTCAAACAATCTAAACAATTTAGGCTGTGTTGTCAAATTGCTATATTTATCTTTATTTAAGTATTTGGAAATATTCTTAGCAGTTGACATTTTGCATATTCAAGTTAAAAAGAAGCTTGTGCAATTGACCTACTGCATTTAGTGGCGTAAATCTGCGAAGTGTACATTCGTTATTATTGCACAAAAATTAAAATAAATAAGTTCTGCCTATAGATTTTCGGATCACTAAGACATATTTAAAACAACAGGGCGAAAATGACTAAAGCCTACTGTCCATGAGAGCGGTTTTCCGCTCGCGGATGATAATTCAGCGTTGTGATTGGCGGGACAAGCATTTTAAGTTTGCACTAACCAATCACAACGCTGAATTATAATCCGCGAGCGGAAAACCGCTCTTATGGACAGCCGGCTTAAACCACGTTAATTTTTGTAGTAGTTCAAATCACTCAAACGAAAAATGTGACTGGCCAGCGTTGCCAAATTGGTGTAGAAATCATCAGATTAAGGAAACTTGAAAATTTAAGAAGATAAAAATGTAGTTGAAATCAACCAGATGAGCTATAGAGTTTTTTACCTTTTAGCTCTTTTCAAATTCTTGAGGAAAACAAACTTTTTATTTATTCTAGTCCAATAAATTCCATGCTAAAATTATGCTAACTTTAACAATTATTATCTGTACAGTATCACAAATCTTTTTTAATTTACTCAGAACTATTTTATTTTAAAACGTTTTCTATAATAACTGAGCTGCGCTCTTACTAACAATATCTTGTACCAGAACATTTGTTTGAGCGTAAAGTACAGCATCGTGCACGGTGGGAAAAATCATGAATTTACTGTCTTTCTTTTCCCATCTATCACAGTTTGTTATCACCTCGTATACTTGGCCTAAAAAAGAAGGTATACATTATATTGTTATCGAAATACAGGGGTAACATCCTTAAATATGACTAAAGAATGTCATACGGCCCCAAACGGGTTCAAAAAGGTTCCAATAAAGGCGCTATATTGCAATAGGCCCTTAGCCATGTACATCTGAGGTAGCAAATTTTCGGTGTAGATAGATTGGATTTTGTTCCTTTTTTCAAATATTCCTGGAAATTGCATGATTTTTTCTAATAATGCCAAAATTTGCATTTTTGTGGAATTGCCCGCGATATTATTTAAAACGTTCAGACCCATGTGACGTTATTTGAGCTTGTTCACGTCACAAAAATCTACAAGCTACGACATCCCTTTTTAATCTCATTTTTCTTTGATGAAGTATTTCTTTCTAACCTAAGTTTAAAGGTGATTTCAATTGAATAATAAATTCATTTGTGTGTTCGTTATATTAGCTACCGGTAGACAACCAGCTCTATCACATGACCACGCCCTCACAGGTATACAGGGCATCACGTGATCACCAAATGGAGTGACATAGTTTACCCAAATGATTTGACAACCTTTTAGTTTAGTTCGATTTTTCTGCATGTTCACCGTAAACATCGAAGTGTTGTTGACACCATATTTTTGTGTTATTTACCAAGCTTTTATTTATTGTGTTGTATTTTTATAAGAAAAACTGTATTATATACTTTTTAAAAATGAATGTTGAAACTGCTGAAGCTAAACAAAAATTCATTAAAAATTATTATTATACACTTACTGGGATAACCATTAAAACTATTTTGGAAAATAAAATTAAATAATTTTTATTTGATTGTATTTTTTATATAAGTAAAACTTACCTATCTATCTTTTTGCCTTTAATTTCCGCAAGATTATAAGTATCACTTTCACTAAAAAACTGTCCAACCATAATAGCGTCTATTTTGGGTAAATTGTCTGATTTTGCCTCTACAAAACCAACATCAGTAGTTTGTGGCATCTTGCTTTTTTAATAACAGTACTTTTTTACGTACAAAGATTCAAAAATAAAAAAAAACACTTTTAAACTAACGAATACAAAAGTCAACTCAAGAACTGTGGTTATGTTTTTGTTATGACAAATAGAAATAGAAATAATGTGAAATTTTATTTACGACAAACGTTCTCGATGTTTGAATACTTTGCGCAATCGCTATCCGTGTGGCGTACTACCAGGTAGGCAAATGTTTATTACGTCTACCTACTTATTTTATTAAGTTTTATTGCTTCAAACCCCATTCAGGTAACTATAAGATGATTAAGATAAATTTTCCACTAAAAACCGATTTAAATTATACCCCAATAGGTTGATTTATTATTAATATGTAATTATTATTTTTACCGCTAATCGACGCATCTGTCCTGGTTGTACCTAGAAGCTATTACGATGTTGCCGGAATCTTCGGTTATTGTCGGTTGAATAAAAGAAAATAATTAATTAAGACAATTATTTCTTAGTTTTCACCTAGAATTTAGGAACATTGGTAAATATTTACAACAATACTGTTCAATTTAATCTCAAATATTCATTTAAAATCTATTTTAATTACTAATAAAATGTAGTTTTTGCATAAGCACTGGCAACACTGACTAGTCGTTTGAATTCATGAAAATGCGTTTTTGCGGGAAATAAATTTTAATCAACTTTAAAAATTAATTACAAAAAAACTATAGACAATTTTGTTAAAATTTTAATTTTCCCGGGTTGGTGACGTATTTAACTATTAATTAAAATAGTTAAATGCCATTGTAAAATTTTGGCTAAGAGCCTATTGCAACGTTGCCAAGACGCGTAAATGTAATTGCGAATTTATTTTACTTTCTTACCTGAACAACCAGCAATATACATAGTAATTCTAAGTTTTTCGAGATCTGATTGTAGTTGTCTGAGAAAATCAACCCCAGACGGATCCAGAAACGTAAGCGACGAAAAATCTAAAATTATTCCTCTCGCGAAAAAGTCTTCTTCTTCATCCGCATAGATACCTTTCTCCTCCAACTTGGCCCTTTTCCTTAAAACCGCCGCAGCGTCCAAGCCAACTTTTTGGACGAATAAATCTTTAAAGGAATTTCTGGATGCGAAACTCAGGCCGCCCACGAAATGGATAATTTTGAGACCTGGCACTTCTTCGGCCTAAAATAAAAATAGTAATATACAGGGTGTTATGAAAATAATTTTCCTTACTTTAAGAGGTGATTTCTGTGCGTTATTGCGAGCAAAAAATTCATAATTGTCGTTGTTCATAATAAATTATGTCCGAAAATCAATTGTTTTTGAGATAATTGAGTTGTTAATAATAAAATTTTCCAAACATTTGGCAACGTTGAAACACCGCAGTAATACGAGCGCACGAGGACCGCAACTAATTTATCGAATTGTTTACGTTGGTATGATATTTTTTAAAAGTATGCCTTGATTAGCCCAATAGTTTTACGCAATTTCTGCGACTAAATCACATAAAGGTATAGTTAAAAGTATTAGTAATCACTATACTTCTCGTACTCCGTATCGAATCCTCGTCAATTGAATTCAAAATTTGTACTGGTAGCTTTTAATCAGAACAACGTTCTTCAGCAAATGCGTCTAGCTTTTTAGAATTTCAATGAACCTCTCCGTAAATAAAAAGCATATCGTGATACTCGCGTATCAAACACACCTCTTTTATATCAAATTGCACTGATACAGTAATACATACTAATAATAAAATGTGATTTTATTTCAGGTAAACATTACTTGCTTTAATGTATGCAAAAAACTATCAAACAATCTTTTTCCCGACGTAGGTATTTATTTTTTGGCTACTGACACCATGTGGCGTACAACGCGACCTTGGTAATTGTGTGGAGGGATTTTGTTGGTATGTTTTCTTTGAAAAATTGTATTTAATAAGAGACAGTTAATTTTTAGATCCTGGCTCAAAAACGCGTGTTAAACATAACAAAGTAAATAAATAATATTAAATTTATATCCATTTCAATGGTTAAACATGTCCGATCACCTGTTTTCTTAGGTTGCGCTGTTGACCACCAGGGGTCTCATTGATCTTAGAAATCGCCAATAAATATCTAAACTAGAGTATTACCGCTTTATGTCTCTTCATATCCAAATACAGGTCCGTACCGGCCAGCCTTCCCAGCATTGAGGCTCGTGTTCTTAAGCCCTGTGCAGCCACGCTTACCAGTGAGGCTGCCACGCCCACCGCTAGCCCCACGCTGATCTGGAATATCAACGTTGCGAAGAACGTAACGGCCCATACGAAACCGTCCCATCTGCTGAGCCGCCAGTGGCGTGGCAGAGCTTTCACTTGCCATAACATACCCTGAAATTAGAAAATAATATAGTGTATCATCCAGAAAGGCACTAGAATAGTTTACAGAGCCATCTGTTGTGATACCTGAAATTTAACAGTACACTGCCCGTTTTAGCTTGAAGGGAATGCATTTTGGAATATATAGGGCATTACAGAATGTTATTAAGAATGTTTAAAAGCAGATTATACTATTGAAAATATTTAAAAAGTTCATATAACCATGGGTCCGCAAATTCCTCATTCTGGTTAGTTTAGTTTTTTTAATACCTTAAATATTCTTTACCTAATTTTGTATTAATTCGGCAATGTTATTAATGGCATTAAGAAGGTAATTTATCCTGACTTAATTAAATTTAATAAGTCCAGTGGTGTCTTGAGCGACAATTGAAGGAAACCCAAAAACGGTACGCCACTGACTGTAAATATGTCTAAAGGTTTTGTGCTTTTTTGAATTAACCAATCAAAATACACCTTTTAGGATTTTTGTTTTGTATCTTGTTTAGTGTAAGAGAATAAAGTAAAATTAATTATTGGTAATTTTTGCATATTTTTAAAAGCATTACTAAAAATTTGTTTTTTAAATATTTCTTATTAGCAATTATGTAACAGTAATAAAAACTTATTTAAATAAGGTTTGGTTTATTTTCAGCCTAACAATTTGTACTAAAATAAGTGTTTTCGAAAATTTTCCTTGTATTTTAAGAACGAAAAATGTGCGGACCCATGTTAACGTGAACTTTTTTATATTTTCGGTAATTTCCTAGAAACCTGTGGCAACTCTGATTTTGACGAAAATTGGTATTTGGGGTTTTTTAAGACACTGATCTCGCATCTAAAATCAATTTTGGCGGAAACGTTTCGTTCCCGAGATATTCATCATCAAAGTTAAAATTTGAATTAATCCTATTTGTCCTATTTTCACTATATCCCCCTTCTTTGCACACAATTCTTGATTCATAGCTTAAGTGGAATACAATATTTGATTTTCGTCTTTTAAAACCCCGTTTTCTACGTATTTTACATTCTTTTGAATTAAATTGCTTAGCTTCACTTTCAATCGTTTTCCGTCGCAGCAAGCTATGACGTCACTGTGTATACATTGCCGCATTTTTAAAGTGAACATTCGCAATTTTTTTATAAAAGGAAAATATAGAAAAACGGGGTTTAAGTTGGATATCTCGAGAATGAAACGTTTCCTCCAGTTCGTGATCGTAAAAACCCCGTATACCAAAATTCGTCAAAATCGGAGATGCTGCAGGTTTCTAGAAAATTACTATATTTTCTGATGTAGAATCTGCCCTTTAATTTTCTTAACAACATTCGGTAACGCCCTGTATATTAATAGGTAAATAAGTCTTATTTTGACCTCAAAAATGCGTCTTTAAAATATTGGTACTAAATATTGAAACAAGATCGTTTGACTAGGTAAGGTTGCCTCGTAAGCCTTGCAACATGGCGGACCATACGTCAGCATGACGTCACATATGTATTTTACTCATTATTTAATGAAGTTTTTAACAGTGTAGTTTGTGTTTTTTGTCAATATTAAAGAAATACTTTTAAATACTGTTAATTCCAGTTGTTACCGTAACTTCTTTATTTCCTATTAATAAATTATTTAACAATGATTATTCTAGCTGATTTTTAAATATTGTATATCGCGCTCTTTCGCCCTCATAGTATTATCTGTCTAGACATCCTTGTTTGCTATGTTGGCGCCAAGGAACCAGCAGTGCGGTACATATGTGACGTAATGAGGCAACCTTACCTAGTCAAACGATCTTGATATTGAAACGCCCTGTATAGGTTGTAGCAAAATATGTATTAAGAAAAAAAAGAAATTCCAGTGAGTTTGTATCGTCGTCAAACAAATATTTTTTTGCCCAGTAAAGGTATAAAAATAGCGTCTTGGTACTGACCGGGCCTATTCAAGTAGTGGTTCTAATATACGTATTTTTTGGTGCATTTTTATTCTTAACTGTGTTAAGAAGTTTTACCTGTATGTTTTTAGGTAAGCATAATATTTTTTTGCCAAAGTTATTAATGAAGTTAAGTGTAATTATAATCTTATTTAGTAATGTGTACAATATAGGCTAATTTGTAAATTTATGTTTTTAGAACCACTTGAGGCAAAAATATACGGGCTCAAAGGAAGTGTCTTTGAAATATTTTATTTGAAACCCCCATTTTGTTACATCTGGCACCCAACTAGTGGCAATAAAATTCCAAAGACACATGTCAAACATGAGTCCTACACCGGGATTAGCAAGAACACCTGAAGTTAGTCCCCCATTTACCAGACTTCAACGACGAAATCTTGAAGCGGGTACTGCTGCGGCCACCGAAAGACTACCGCAGATCCATCCTCCTCCTCCAGGAGTGCAGCAGCCAACAACAGAAACCACCCCAAATATGGAAAATTGGCAGTCAACAGGCGCAAGACCACGAACCAGAATCAGCCAGGGGCCCCCTCTAACATCCGCCTGCGGAGGCCTACCACCAAGGCCATCAACCCCGGTAACGCCGTTGACTACAAATCAAGGTAGGAACTTTCCATATTTGTCATCCAGTTTTTATCCTGCCATGAACATGCCTTTGCCAACAATGCCGGCAACACCTCCAGGAAATTTAAACAATTTAATTAGTAATTTAGTTCAAAAAACGTGCAAGATGCACTTAAAAACTTAAATATTAATCAAAATAATACACCAAATAACAGTAATTGTAATCAATTTAACAATAATGTAGTTTGTAATAACCCAAACTTGAATAGCGCGTTTAATTTTTCAGCTATACCATATTTTGATAATGAGGGTAGTATACACCCTATTGACTTTACTGGGCAAATTCAAATTTTTTAGAAGCTACTGGAATACCATTTAGAAATATAAGTTTTATGTTAGCGGATAAATTTAAAGGTAGAGCTAAAATTTGGGGTGATACTTTTGTAACTTCTTTTAGAGATTTTCCTACTTTTAAACACGCTTTTTTAAATTTTTTCTGGGACGATACCGAACAATTACGTGTTAAATTACAAATTGAATCTGGGACTTATGAAAAAGGATCTTATGTCGAGCATTTTGTAAAATTTCTGGGCATGGCAAAGCACATAAATCCTCCTTTACCTGAGGACATTTTTATTAAACTCATTTCCCGACATTTTCCGGCTCACATTTCTACCGTTTTAATAGGTGTAAGAAATTTAAATGAGGCTATTGATCGTTTAAAACAAGCTGACTATGTAAGTCGCAATGTTTTAAACCAAACGAGACACACATCCGACAATACACAAAGATTTTACCATCAAAAACCGGAAAAACAAAAATATTTTTCTAATAAACCAAATACTTTTAAGCCTATTTCAACACTTGATTTTGTAAACTCAGAAGAGCCTAATCAATCGGAAAACGAGCATGCCGATCTTTGAGCCCGGAGATCGGTCATAATTTAACTAAAAGGGCTGCTATTATAAACAACCCTCTTGACGAATTACTCACAGAATGTGAATGTGAAACTTCTGCTGAAAATAAGTGTTCACCTATTATTTCTTTAAATATATTTAATTATAGTTTCCCGGCATTAATAGACACGGGGTCTGAAGTAACTTGCATGTCAGGGGATGTTTATAATCAGCTTATACAATTTCATTGCAAGATACCTTGTTTTCCTGTAACTGGTGTGCGTATTACGGGGGCGTTTCGCACAAAAGAAAGGCGAATAACACACCAAATGCTAATACCATTTGTTATAGGTAATTTAAAATTTCAACACGAATTTTTACTTATAAGTGACTTAGTTTTTCCTATCATTTTAGGATCAGATTTTCTTTATAGGGCTAAGGCAAATATTTTTTTTCTAATGAAAAAATTATTTTTTTTAATGATGAAGCCCATATCGAAATAAAATATACTAATACTTTTCATGAATTTAAAAGTCCTGAAAATTTACAACCGATTCGTACTACGGCAGTAAAACAAAATTCTTTTATAAAAATACATTTTCTAAACATATTTTAAATGTAAATAAAACTAGTTTTTAGATTGTAAATTAATCGAAAAAATCCTTACCGACCACGGTTCCCAGTTTACCGCTAATATTTGGAAAAAACGTTAGCACCGTTAGAGGTTAAACATATATTTAGCTCTGTAAGACACCCGCAGTCTAACCCCGTTGAACGGTGTATGAGGGAACTTTCCCGTTTATTTCGAACCTTTTGCTCAGACCAACATACGAGGTGGGCTTACGAAGTCCCTAAATTGTCGGATTTCCTAAACAATGTCACTCACGAAACTACGGGATTTGCTCCTAGAGAATTACATTTTGGGGAACTACCAGTATCTTTAGTTAAGGATAGTTGCAGTTTCCCTGCTAATCCTAATGCGCCTAGTCAGGAAGTTAAGATTACGTTAGCCCGCGAATCCATGTTAGGCCGCGCTGCCAGGCGAGCTGTAACGAATCCTGGGAGGCCGTATAGGGAATTTAACGTGGGCGACTTAGTGCTTTTGCGTGCTCAGTCGGTGTCCTCCTTACTTAACTCAGAAATTAAAAAATTTATGTTGTTATTTGAAGGTCCTTATAAAATAAAAAGAAAGTGGGTGCAGCCACTTACGTTTTGTGCCACCCCGACTCTGAAAAGGATCGTGGTTTGTTTCATGCAAGTCACATGAAGCTGTTTGTGAGTCCTAAACCTTCTCTGGAAAATGCTAATTAAAGCTTTCGATATACTCCAAGCTTTAATTACGGGGGCGAATGTAGCAAAATATGTATTAAGAAAAAAAGAAATTCCAGTGAGTTTGTATCGTCGTCAAACAGATATTTTTTTGCCCAGTAAAGGTATAAAAATAGCGTCTTGGTACTGACCGGGCCTATTCAAGTAGTGGTTCTAATATACGTATTTTTTGGTGCATTTTTATTCTTAACTGTGTTAAGAAGTTTTACCTGTATGTTTTTAGGTAAGCATAATATTTTTTTGCCAAAGTTATTAATGAAGTTAAGTGTAATTATAATCTTATTTAGTAATGTGTACAATATAGGCTAATTTGTAAATTTATGTTTTTAGAACCACTTGAGGCAAAAATATACGGGCTCAAAGGAAGTGTCTTTGAAATATTTTATTTGAAACCCCCATTTTGTTACAAGGTTTGTATGTGACTCACCTTTAATGCTACTACAATAATGCTGGCCAGAACGCAACGTGGCAACGTCTGAAATACCGGCCCTACCCATAGCAACACGATTAGCAACAGAAGACTGCTGACGACGCTGGCTAGTTGCGTGACCCCACCCACTGTTTGCTGGATCATCGAGCGGGATAGCGACGCTGTCACTGGCATGCACGAGAAGAAGGAACCCAAACTGTTGCTAAGACCCTATGAGAAAAATTAAAAGTGTTTAAAATTTGATACCTTAACCTGGTGACTTTCAGTAGCATGTTTTTTACACTTTATATGTGGGATCACTGGCTTAACATGCCCTCCAAAGCACAATTTGAGGTGATGGATTCCTAGGCAGAATAGTCCTGGACCAGTTATGAAATTCACTTCATGATTATCACTTTTAACACCTTCTTAAGGGGGGTTCCTTTTGACGAGTCTACCACGAACATTCATATCGCCATATATGGAAGCGGCGCGTTAACCCAAGCAGCAAGCTGACGTCATTTTAACGTAATTTTACTGACGTGTTTTTAACGTCGTTAAAGCGTCGTCTTTTGACGTCATTTTTCCGTCATACTAGCTCATAAAAATCTAATGACGTCATGTTTGGAAAACCCACCAGAAAAATTTTGTGACATTATATGATTCGTGTCAAAATCCAACCAAAATATCATATGACAGTAAATTAGGACTAATAATTTTACAAAATTGAAATAGGAAAAACTCTACCGATAGATAGCGTAATGGACAATAAACTACTACGTTTATTCAACATCTTCGCTTCTTATCGCCTATACCGTGCCGCTAAGACCAAAATAGTTCGTGACCGGTCTGCGTTTGGTGATCTGAATTAGCTTTAAAAGAAATACCTTCGGCTAGTGTAAAAATTTGCATCTCCGGGTTGGACTATGTCCCAAGAGATGCGACCTTGCAGTGCAAGAAAATTGCAAGCAGTAAGAAGTTTTTTCCCATTTCAGTTTTCAAATAAAATATCATTTTAGCTTAAAAAAAGTATATGCGTCAAATTTTCGTCATCTTAAAGGCGTCAATATGACGTCATTAACGGGACGTCTTTTGACTGTGACTTAGGGAGGTCAATTTAAAGTCATTTTGTCGTCATCCTATGACGTCTTTGCTGACCAAAAATGACTAAAAAGAGACGTCAATAAGACGCCAGCTTGCTGCTTGGGAAAACGGCCTGTCAATGACAAATGTTTTGGGGCAAACACTTCACTTTTTTGTCAAACAACACGAAGTGTTACAGTCACGAAACCTGCCAAATCCTATACCAAAAACATGTCAATGGGCCATATGGTTTTGTGACTGTAACACTTACGATTTTTGGCACAATGTTTAAAAATTGCATGTAAAACATTGCGGTTAACTTGTCCGACACAAAAAGTGACGCGTTTGCCTGGTCTGACACCCGAAACATTTGACATTGACAGGCTGGGTTAACGCGCCGGTTCCATATATGTAAGTGCCTTCTGAGGAAACGAGCTATAAAAATCCCTACGTATGACGCTCGAATTAAAATAATAATATCAATTCTAAACGGTATCTTTCTATCTCCACGGCAGAAAATAACAATTTTCTGCCGTGCTATCTCTTTGTTTTATGGCTCTGATTTTAAGTCAATTCGCCAGTTCTCCCGTTCTGGTCATATAAGCTAGTGCTCATAAGCTTTCCCGGCTTTGTCCGTGGAAAATCTAGATAATCGAGCTCGAAACTTTCAGACTTTCCTAGCATATGAATAAGAAACACTTTAAACAATTAACAACAGCGATGAACTTCGAGACATGCATAAATTGTGGCTGTCAAGTCAAGGGCTGCTACTGCTATCGCGCATAACCATCACTTTCACCAATGACGTTTCTCCGTAAGGCATGCTCACCTCCTCGCGACCATACGAAGACATCATGTGTTCAACACCAAAACGTAAAAACCTCAGGCTTTAGGAATCTTCACTCACAGCGCTTGGAAACAAAAGAAAAAAGCCCCAATTTAGCGTGAATTTTTCTCGATATCCAAGGGTACAGCAACGCCCGTATGACTCCTTCAGCCTCATACCTGGAAAGTCTATGTAGACTTCTACGTAAACCGTAAACCGCATAACTCGGAGACCGCGGAAAGAGTGAATTTCTAAATGGTAAAAAAATGAAAATGACTTACCAAGGCTAGCAACTCTTGGTTAGAATCCACCTCATACATACATTTTTTCGCAAAAATTAGCGCCATAGACATTGTTATGGTGTAAGACACCATAGTGATGACGACAGCGTCAATCCAAATATGTGGTAATAGACTGAAGACGGGCAATGCCGGTTCTGGTAACCTATAAAAAAGTATATTCTTTTAGCAACTTTGTTTTTTCTTTATTATTGTACATGGTTTTCATTTATATTTTGCCTCCTTATTTTAACTAACACCAAGAAGGATAGAAGAAAAGGTCCTGTATAAAAGTTGTATAGTTTTTTATCAATTACCTTTTGAGCATAAAAAAAGAAACAGATCAACATCAAAAACTCAAGAAAAATGAAGAGGTAAACATTTTTTAAATGGGACACTCTGTATATTACGTCACCATTAGAAAGCTCTTTTAAAAACCTTTACAAAAATACCACATTTAATATGGCGTCATAATGTACATGGTGTTCCATTTTAAAAAAGCCTACCTCTTCATTTTTCTTAAGTTTTTGATGTTCCTTTGATTTTTTTTAATTCTCAAAATATAATAATTAAAAAAGTATGGAACTTTTATACATGACGTTTTTCTATCCTTCTTGGTTATAGTTCCCATATAACATTTTTGCCGGAGTTGTACATTTAATTTACTGGCATTGCCAACACTCTTTAATGGCAAGGCATTGGCAAAAAGATATCAAAAAGACGCGAAAGTGGGCAATTGGCCGTTATCAGGCCACGTGTTGCAGATAATGTGGTGGCATCCGTCATTAATAAGTTATGATAAAAAAATACATTTAGGATGATGGCTAATGGCATCCATCATTAATAAGTTATTGGCAAAAGATAACAAAAAGACACGAAAGTGGGCAAATGCAGATACTCCCAAGCAGCAAGCTGACGTCTTATTGACGAAAATTGTCGCATATACTTTTTTTTAAAGCTAAAATGATGCGATATTTTATTTGAAAATTAAAATAGGAAAAAACTCCTTACTGCATGCAATTTCCTTGCAATGCAAAGTAGCATCTCTCGGAACACTGTCCAACTTGGAGATGCAGATTTTTACACTAGCCGAAATTATTTCTATCAAAGCTAAGTGAGATCACCTATCGCAGACCGCTCTCGAATTATTTATGTCTAATGGGTACGGTTTAGGCGATAAAAAGCGAAGATATTGCAGAAACGTAGTAGTTTATTGTCCATTACGCCATCTATCGGTATGTCAAAAAAACTATTAAATATATATAATATTTTTATTAACACGTCTTTAAAACTTTTAATAAGGTTTTAAACAAAATGTTTACAGCTCCTAACAGTCTACTTGAATATCTTGCCTTCTCGATTAGCCATCACCAATTAATCACACAACACACACTTATTAGGTAATGAATACATTTAATTATGTCTATTAAAAAACTCTTTTCTTTAAAAAAGAAACTAAAAAGCTAGAAAACCACGTAGAAAACAAATGCACAAAGCGGTCACCTTCGGTCGAAATTAACGTAGCTAATTTTACCATCATTTTATTTTTATTCGCTCCAAAATACATAATAAACATTTTGTTTGACCTAATTTTTATTTGCATGATTTTTAACAATAAAATGTTATGAAAAGGCCATTTCCTTAAAATAATGTTGTTTAGCTGCCATTATAAATAAAACAGATCAAAAATTGCTTTAATGTTAGTTAAATACCAATGTTAATAATATGGTTTAAAAAGTATGAATATGCGTTGAAGGTTTGCCTTCAAAAATCCAATATTTATTTGCCTGCAACAAAAACGCGTGCTTGATTTAATCAGGATTGGTATGCCGCCATTTTTGTATGCTTGCCGGCAATTCGCCTGCATGTAAAATTTATTGGCAATTAAGTGTTTATTTAGGGTTGACTTTTTATTGCGTATAAGATGTTGGCATAAGATTGCCACCAATTGCCAATGCTTTACCATCAATGCCAATATGAAAAATGTACATTGCCGGCAAATAGTGTTTGCTGGGTTAAAAGTGGGTGGCAAAATATAAATGAAAACCCCATACACTTTTTTGTAGTGTATCTTTAAAATATGGATTGTGGAGGGGAGGATAACCATCTTTTATGGTGGACAAGTTGAAAAAGTGGCAATCGGAATGTACCAAATTGGGATGGCGCCACAGTAGCCAGTGGAGAGATTTTGGTATTTCTTTCCTTTTTTATTTTGTATCTATCTGTCCTTTTTTATTTTGTATCTCACTCTAATAATTCATGCTCATTGGTTAAAAAATCTCCTCTGGCTACTGTGGCGCCACCTTAAGTTGCACCTTTGGACGGACACTTTTTAAAACATTCAGATAGTTATCCTCCCCTCCACCATCCATACTTTAAAACCGCCAAAGCTGTACTTTACAAGACAGTTTAATATTATTAGGGACTAAGAATATTAAAAAAACATATTAAAAATTATTTTTTTACCCTGTAGGAATAAATCCAACTGTAGTGACATGGTGTGTTTTGTGAATCCCGCTAAAGTAGGTTACTGCAGTACCAACAGTCACCGCCACTAGCTCTATAGGAAAAGGCATCCTTAATCTTTTCGACCACCATGGCTAAAATAATTAACATACATTTTTGACATGTGGGTACAGTAATTATATTATTTATTAACAGTGGATAACCGAATATTTTTAACAAACAAAAACTTATAATAAAAAAATATATTTACCTTGATTATTTCATTATTTATAATTAGTATAATACAAGCTATGGCAGATACAAGTATGGCAGTGGTATTGGCATGAGGTATGGCTAAAACTGCATCATAGACACTCTAAAAAATAAAAAAATAAAAAATATTGAGAGTACCTTTATATTTTAACACGTAATAATAACATTATGGTCAAAATTTTGATTTTTACAAAATGGCGGCTTTTCAAAGAAAAACATAGTTTTTTTTTTTTAGAAAATTTACATTTTAAAGTGGCTTCAAAAATCAAAATTATTCCCAGAAACCTTATTCCTTCCAAGGTTAGTTTATATTTATAAGGTTGCGACATATCCTCAACTTTTAGGCGGTTCGAGGTCGGGGACGCAAGGAAGGGCACTTCTCGGAGAAAAGTTGGCAAGACTGGGTAAAAATGTAAGCTGTAGATCAATCCAGTGGCGTCTAGAATTTGCGCATTTCATTTTGTATTGTTTTGGAAGTGATATTTGTTGAAAGATATAATTCCAAATGTTTTTTATTAAAGTAAAATAATTTACAACTTAATAACAATTAAAAACTGTTGTGTAAACGGTTGTTCCACTAATACAATAAACTGTATATCTCCGGCACTGAACAACATGGCCGAAAAATGGGAGATGTGACGTCATAACACGTCAAAGCAATATGGCCGAATGTCGTGACCTTATATAGACCGACTTTGATTCCTTCGATCATTACCTAACCAAAGTATCTAAGATTGTGTGAAAATTTCAAGACGATCGGTCCAGTAGTTTTGAAAAAAACCGACTTGAAAAACATCGTCTCGAGAAAAACGCGTTTAAAGTTTTAAGAAACCCATACACTTGGGTAATGATGTTTACAAATACGTGGATCTCTCCGGCACTCTATTTGACGAATTAATTTTACATTTTCATAGAATACATGTGCAATCGACATATTCTAAAAAAACGATTTTCTTTTAATCGCAAGTCCATATAACTCCTTAACTTTTTGCAATTACAATTATATATCAATTAAATCACACTCGTGAAAAATGAAATCCCTGAGCACCTCATTTTAGTAAGGGTCTATTTGAAGCCAGTTCGCTCCCCTGATTTGGGCCCTAGTGATTTTTTGTTAGGTTTTTAAAAATTTCGGGTTTATGCCAACTGACTACAAACTCTAGAAGATCTGGAGGCAGACAATCGCCCAGAAATTGCTAATATATCCGCTGCTATGTACTTACATAAGGAAAGGCAAAATTTCCCCTTCTTTTGACTACTGTTATTCCGAAGAGGTCTTTGAGCTGTGAACTGACCACGTGGAAAGCAGATGCACATGTAAATCCGCTCACTAAGGTGTCTGACAGTAAACTCGAGACAGCACCTAATCGGAAGATATACATTGATAGCTAAAAATTGAAAAAAAACATGGTTACAGGCATTTGAGAAAAAATATACAGCTAAATTATTAATGATAGGTCTTTTATTAATAATGTAAATTATCTTTAGTTATTAGTATTTGCAATTATAGTCCAAGAGCCCGGCAGACCGTCGTTATTTTGTAAAAGCTATAAGTTTGTCAGCTCATGCTCCCAACAAAGGTAGAAGCCAAGGAATATAAACTTTTTAATAAGGAGCGCTCGATTTCCTATATTTGTCCGCAAATATAGGTTATGTTTGTGACGTCACCTTTTTGCCATAATATTTTTTTATCTGACAAAATAAACCTATAATTCCATACCATAAAATAAAAAACTAAAAAAACATAAAAAAATTGTATCTTACCCTTAATAATGATTTAAACGTAAATTTCCTGTAAAAAAATATCCAAAGGTCAGTGACCCCTGTTTACAGGTCTTAAAATTCTCTGTAACTGAAGTACTAATAGCTACTCAATTTAACTATAAGCAGTAAAAACTAAACATATTTAGTCCAATGACTAAAAAGCAAAAAAATAACACCAAAACCTCAAAAAAAACCTTCCTGTACGATTGTAGACAAAGAATTACGGGAAAATATTACGTCACAAAATTTAGCGAACATAGGTCTAAATGGGATCGAGCGCTCCTTATTAAACAGTTTATTTTCGTTGGGTAGAAGCAATGGTAGACTATGAAGTTTGACTCATAGTGGCTTTGACAGGTATCAGGTTAATGCTGTCAGGTTAGTTTTTTAACTGTTTTTGAGACACTCTGTACACATTAAAATATTATGACTTTTTGTCATATCTTGTTAAATAACCGAAATATTGGATTTCCTCGGACCACTGGGCCACCCCAAAATGTTTGTCAGCCAAGAAGCTGGAACTGTCTGGCGACTCAGGAAATATCGTCTTACAGTTACCCAAGTAACATACAGTGTGTCTACGCAAGTTGGCGCCCTATGAGAAAAATTTTTAAAATTAATTTTACGAAAAAGTTATTCTTTATAAAAAGTTCGGCATGGACCATGCAGAACTTTACACTGTATATCTAAAATTTAGCTTTTACAAAATTACGAAAGTTAAGTTTTAATTCGCATTAGGCCCGCCACAAATTGAACCAAGCCCACGAACAGCACACACGCAGCCCACGCGTGCATAACTTTATAAAACATGCTTTTAAATAGGATGGCGCATACTGAACCCAGCCCAGAGCTAGCTCATTCTGCTGCCAGCCACGCGTGGATAGGTTTGTGTTCGCCGCACAGATTTCGTGGGTCTTGTGCAGCATGGGTTTCTTTTTAAAAATCTGATATATGATTGATCCCGAACGCTTAATCCAACTTTTGCGGAAAAATCCCGTTTTGTATTATTTAAGTCATCCAGATTACATACAGGATAAAGTAGAGGATCAAATATCGCATTTTAAATCCAGAACTGTGCCGGATTTAAGCATAGGCAACATAGGCAGTCGCAAATGAGGGTGCCACCACAATAAGGCATACACCATACCAAAAAAAAAAGAAAAGGAATTAAATGGAAAAAATATTTTAAGAAACTTGGTCATTAAATTGAAGTGAGGACCTTTTTTCTTGGTCTTCAATTTTTTTGGAGGCTGTATATGAAAATGTTTGGACAAAGGTCGTCGTTTTGAAGTGAGGATTTATTTTTACTGCCTATGGACCGCCGATGCGTAAGTCCGGACTGATCCAGAAGGATTTTACCAAGCGACGCCATGCTGCGAAGTAGGTACTAACGTGGGTCAGTATAGGGTCCAATATGCGGTAAACTGATTAAAAACGTGGACGTGGGAAGGATGAGTTGGGCGTGGGCTGGGTTCAATTTGCGCCGGGCCTTGACCCTTAGTATGTACCTGCTATCTGCCAAAGCCACTATGAGTCAAACTTCATTGTCTACCATCACTTCTATCTATATTGGAAGCATGTACTGACAAACTTTTAGTTTTTAGCAGAGTTTCTTTATGAGAAGGGGTTTAGACATAAGCAAGACCGGGGATAGCTTTTGTCAGGGACGTGAGGGTGTGAGAATTACGATTTTGGTTGGCAGTTTTGTTCAAAGTTGGTAGCATTATCAGCTGATGACAGAGTCGTGCCTTGTCGAAGCTTTGTTTGGTAAAAACTGTGGAAATTTGCCATTTTCATTTTGGTTGTATATTTTGCAAGAATTTCCAGTTGTTAATGTTTTTGGTTAGTTTAGAGACTTCACATACTATTGGTTCGGACTCGTTTTATTTTAGAAATTTTGATAGTGTTTAGTCGAATAGTTTTCAGTCATTCGTGTTTTTATACAGGTTCAGTTAAATAACATCACACATAGGCAATGTGAGGAAAAAAGACAATCTAACTAAATCCCGGCATGTAAACATGCGTGACTAATAGTGCTTGTTTTGTTTTTCTATTGCCTGCAGATGAACCAAACAGCGTTGCTCATATTGTATACATATGATACAGATGAGTGCCCGCTAATTAATGGTAGGTACACAGAAAAACCTCAGATTTCTTATGTGAAAATACCCATTTAGGATTTAAACAAACATACCTATATCCAAAAGTTAATGATAAGGAAGATACGGGGTGTTAAAGAGATATAAATATTTTTATTCATGCATTTCGATAATTTTTGATATGTTTTAATCATTTTAATAAAACTCGGTATCCAGGAGTTTTTAGCTAGCAGCTATTTATATCTGAGCAGTTGTAATTATATCTAATACGATGTTATTGAAGGTACATACTTTCGGGTGCACTGAACAACTAAAACGTGAATACCTTAAAAACAGTTGTCAAGATCAATTCTTTCTAAGTATACCTTTTTTGTGCAGAAAGCATAGAGAAGCTTACTAGTTTACATACATACAGAGTAGTAACAAAAACTTGGGTAGTTTTAGAGAATTTTAAATAGTGTACCCATCGCCCTCTAGTCTACACACAAAAATTAATATTCGATCTGAAAAGCTAATGTTTAAAAACCCCTAGATACCGTTTTATTAAGATATTTAAAATGGGGGAACAATTATCAAAATAAATTTACTTTTTCTTTTTACTCTGACACCCCCGTATCTTCATTATTATAAACTTTTGGATATTAGGTATGTTTGGTTAAATCTTAATATTTTGGCATAAGGAATACGTGGATTTTCTGTGTACCATTCATTAGCGGACACCCTGTATACAAAGTTTTTAAAATGGTTTTTGACTTACGGAACCATGGAAAATGTTTTGCTCTGCCAGGTACCTCATCGTCCTGTCGTCGCTTTGATAATTTTTAATTTTCAATATTTAAACCACATTTATGTTTTTGTTTTAAGTTATGCCTATAAAAAAAAATCCAATAAATTTTGTTTACAACATACAGTTCTTTTGTTTTCTCCTTAATTCTACGCCACTGATCTGCCTAAAATCAAACATGGCCGAAAATGGCCCGACATGACGTCACAGCCGCGCTAGCCAATATGGCGAATGTCGTGACCTTATCTCATCAATCGACTTTGGGTTTTAGAAAATAACAAAGGTCTGTCCCTCACGGACTTTTTTCGCAATATTAAAGAAACACTCTCTCTATTCCATTATGAAAATGTGTGATCCTAAAGACTGAATTTACTTAATTTTTCTTACTTGTAAAAGAGCTACTGCAAAAGTAACTGTCATTGCAACTTGCACATTCGTGATCACAGGTGGAGCTTCACCGTTTAATGTCGAATGATGAGGATTCAATATTCTTTCTGTTCCATTTTGCATAATTTCCACTGTAGAGTGTTCGCTAACGACTTTGCCAGTCATTAAGCAGACAATTGCAAACGTTCCTTAAAATAGTAATATATGTTACAAGTGCATAAAGTGATACTTTTTTACCAATGGAAAGTTTAACAGCACAAGCCGTTAGGCGAGTGCGGCAATCTTATGAGTAAAAATAAGACTCTTTATGCATGTTTTACATACTATATTTTTTCCACGACCGTATAAAAATTTCCCAAAATACCATTTTAAACATATTTTATTTATCTAAACTTATTAATTTTACTTTTTGCAGCACAGCCATTATATTGCAACAAAAAATCATAGACTCTTTATTTTTAAGAGACAATTATCCTCTTCATAACTATGCCTTTATTATTTAATTTTAGAAAATTGTATGTACTTACTTTTTGTAAAAATAATACTAAAACAGTATAAATTCCTTTTAAATTTTTAGTCATCCAAATTCATTATTACTATTAATTTTTATTAATTTCTATTAAATTTATTTGCAAACTGAGAAATTTTAAAACTAGTGACGCATGAACTAAAAGAAATAATGACGAAATCAAAGGTAACTTGACCCTTTGGTTCAGCTGATGTCGCCTTTACTGTTACATTGCATAAATTGATATTTAAGTTTTTTGTAGTAGGCTTTGAAACAAAATACTAATTCAGAGTTTGAAAAAGCATCAAAGTGTTAAAAAAATAACTTTTTTTCACACTTTATGTAGTGTACTAAAATGGAGCACTTTAACTGTGACTTTGACTTCATGTTAAAGATTTAAAAAACAGCATTTTTTTAACGGTCGTATAAAAAAATATTTTTTTATAGTAGTTTCAGTGTTTAAGGAATTTAAACACATTGATACTCAATTAAAAGAATCGAGGCTCTTAGGTTTGGATGGCGATAAATTGATTAAATCATTTACCGACGTTTCGCCATCGATTGCACGAGACATTTTTAGGAATCTTTACTATGTGAGATTGGAACATTGAATGTTTCACAAAGTAAAGATCCCTGAAAATGCTTCGTGCAATCGATGACGAAACGTCGGTAAACGACTTCAATTTGACGCGGCCCAAACCAAAGAACCAAAATTCTTCAGTTGACCAAGGCCGTGAAAGCTTCGAATTCAATGATAAATTAAAGAAAAATAACCAAGTATATCTAGGTGTTGTCTTTAATATTTAAAAAATGTATGTGTATGGAATGGCCTGCATACATACCCATTGACACGTGTCTAGATGTTCCAAATACGAAGTAAACTAAAACTGGAAAGAAGGCCATGTAAATCCCGATAATAGGAGGGACGTTACCTAACAATCCGTATGCCATTCCCTAAAAAATGTGAAAATTTATTAAATACTTTTTACAGTGTGAACTGTAGTTTTTGGCAACCAATAAAAAAGGGAATTAGCGATTTAAATTAAGAAACACAATGTGGCAACACGGCAAATTAGCTAATAAAAATGAGTATCTAGACCCAAAATGAAAACTATTTACTATATTTACATAAATTATCTGATTTTTGGTTTGTCTCTCGGCTAGAAGAAACAATTTTATATATATATATATATATATATATATATATATATATATATATACATACATATATATATAAATATATATATATATATATATATATATATATATATATATATATATATATATATATATATATATATATAAAATTCTTTCTTCTTTGCGAAATTTTTAACGGAATCCATGATAGAAACAACTAAAACACTTAACATATATAAGTTGTAGACTAAGTGTATTTTTATTTAATTTTTTAATAAATCAAAAAATCTTTCTGAAAGTTGCTAATTCAAGAAGAACTTGGAAGGTATCATTTTCTAAAGTATTTATTTATAAATGATAAAACTATGATCGCTAAAATTTAATAAAAAAACATATATTTAAGTCAATTAGGCGCTTTCTTACCTGAGGTATATGCATAATGGCCACTGTAATACCACTTATGATATCCGAGATAAAACTTCTTTTCCAACTGTATTCTGGCAGCCATTTTAACAATGGAACACTGTCCAACAGGCACTGCACAGGTTGTATGGATTTACAATAATTTGCAGCCTTATGTCTTACTAAAAAAAAATCGTATGTGGTAAATTGTTATTTAAATATATTATAAAAATCCATCATAGCCGATATTACATTTTACCCATTTTTGACCGGACTAATACACCTCTTCACCAAAGACACCTATCGTCAAATTAGTTCGTTCGTGGAAGCAAAAGCGTCTGTGTCTGTCTTTATCCACTAGCTCCATTAGAAAGAAGATGAGAGACTGTTCGGGTTTGTTACAGACGCAAATCTCGATTGTGAGAGAATTTGTGTTTTAAAGTAGTTGTTTTAGTTGTAACTTGGTTCTGTGTTTGATTACTTGCTTTTTTAGTTGTTTGAACCCACTTTATAAAATAATTTGTGACTCTTGATACATGATTCTAAAGCTGTATAAATTTCTTTATTTAGGAAAAAATAATTAAAAGACCAGTCTCATTCTGTCTGACAAAATATTCGTAATTTATTTCAATAATTTTAATTACTTTTCAAATATTGAAATACAAATCGGTATCTTATGTTTTTTTTCAGATGAGTTAGTGAAACCTTGTAAACAAAGGTATCTTACCTGTAGAATATGGTCGCTCATAAAGCGTATCTTTGTGAAGATCTTCTAACTGATATATGGGCCTCTCAATATGTAAGTCTGGGCTATTTTGGTTCCTTAGATCGTCCTGATTCCTATGAAAGCTTAAAAGAAAGAAGTTTGTTTTAGGTAATTTATTTATAGGTTTTCTTCTTTATATTTTTGTTTGGAGAGCTACTGCTGCTACTATGCAGTGATATTCAACCTTTTATTCTATGATAGCTGTGGAAACAAAAAAATAACCTAGTTTACTTCCACATTCGATTATATTCCATTTTGTTATAAGAAAGTAATTTTAGGGTAGAAATTAAACGTAAAATGAAATAAAAATGTTTTTATTAAAAGTATATACCAAATATTAAATACCTCTGACCAATTCTCTAAATGTTACTAGCTTTTAGAATTTATTCAAAATCTAAAATTTTTAATTTTAGACTGCTTACAAGATTTTCTCGTCCTTGAATGTCTTCATTTATGTCAGAACTCCCTTAATCTTGCTGACCAATTATTTAATCACAGTGACCAATGTTGACCATTTTGTGACCAACTGCATCCTTTTTGATTGAGCCATGTATGATTAATTTAAGGTGGTAAACATTTTTGATGACCTTTATATTTTATACACGCTGTAAAAGTTGATGTATGATTGACCAATTCGTCACACATGTGACCCTTTATGATCACTTCGTGACCAATTCTGAGCTGTTTTTCGAAACTTAAATTTTACATTTTGGCACGCTAAATAGATGGGCGCAGTTAGCTTATAACTTCAACAAGGTTCCTTACTACTCCGAATTAACCAATTGCTTAGGGCATTACACGGCATCACGTTGTGGATGGCACCATAAAGAAGCAAAAAAAAGAAGCACATGGGTAAGGCTTATTCGCAAAATGTGTGACATTTCTTTTTAGAAATCCACTTGCTACCAGATGGGTAAAGGTGTTACAAAATCAGCAAAATGCATTTTGCGAGTGTTTTATATAGATGGGGACCTTTTGGTAATTTTCTAGAAAATGGGAGCAACTCCGATTTTGACGAAATTTGGTATACGGGGGTTTTGGGGCGCTGATCACGAATCTGAAAGAATTATTTGGCGGAAACGTTTCGTTCTTGAGATATCCATCATCAAAGTTCAAATTTGAACTAAGCTTATTTTCACTATATTCCCCCTTCTTTTTGCACACAATTCTTGATTTAAAGCTAAAGTGTTTCACAATATTTGATTTTCACCTTTCAAAACCCCGTTTTCTACGTTTTTACATTATTTTTGAATTAAATTGCGTGGCTTTTCTTTGATAATCCGGCAACCATACATACACATAGGGCTTCATGGCAAACTGGGATTAAAATGATTCAAAGTATAGCTATGCAGTTTAATGCAAAAATAATGTAAAAACGTAGAAAACGGGGTTTTAAAAGGTGAAAATCAAATATTGTGTGACACTTTAGCTTTAAATCAAGAATTGTGTGCAGAAGGGAATATAGTGAAAATAAGCTTAATTCAAATTTGAACTTTGATGATGGATATCTCGAGAACGAACGTTTCCGCCAAATAATCTTTCAGATTCGTGATCAGCGCCTAAACCCCGTATACAAATTTCGTCAAAATCGAGTTGCTCCCATTTTCTAGACAATCACCTTCTTGATCCTTAAAATTAAATTTTCATGTTAGGGGCTCCACAGAAGAGCATTGAATAGGCCATCACAGAGCCTTAGTCCGGCACTGTTAGTACTATACACGTACTCGGTTGAATACCACTGCACTATATTGCACTCAACGTCTAAAATACGCTTATTATTTATACATTTTAAAAAAGAAGTATTTTTACTTAACAATTTTGGACATCAAGTTTTTAATTGACATTAAATTTTGACACCTTCACTAACCCTATTTTTTAACTAGATAATTATCTATCATAAAACTAGTAGTCCAAGAACCTAGTGCCCCCAGACCTAACTTATGTTCTCAGAAATAAAATATATCAAATAATATAGTGCTAGTATATACCATGCGGGTATGCATATTTTCTAGCTTAAGCCGACGGCCAATTTACAGGTACCAGGTACTAAAGGTAGATAAACATAGTACCCACTTTTCTTAAAATGTTAGTGCTAGTTTTTATGTATATTTTAGATATTATTAAAAATTCATTATATTAACTTACTTTGCGGTCATGATTTATACCAGGCACTTCAAATTTCAAGGACAGCAATAATGTACTGTACTTACAATTTCAATCTTGATTTTTATATATAATACTAAGAAAACTAATTCAATAATAATTTTTGCAAGGAGCCAGACTAATCAGACGGGCCTAACACTTCCCCAGACACACACAAAGGCTTGCTATGTATATATGAACGCGATCGTGATTGTAGATAGTTTTATAAAATTTGTTATTAATAATTTAATTAATAATCTAATCGGTCTTTCAGTAATAATAAAGAATAATGTTTTCATTTATTAATACCAATAATTACACCGCATAATTAAAAATATACAGTGTGTCCCAGGACAAATGTTACAAGATGACAAATGAACCAAACATTTTTGAATTTTAAAACGACATTTTCGGAAAACTGGTCTCATGGTCCAAAACTAATGAATACCAAATTTTACTTTGATAAAATACCAATCAATGTATTTACTGAATCCAATTTCAGTAGGGCATCAACGGCAGGATTTAATATCCTACCACTGGACAATGAAACTTGTCTAATAAGTAGACGCTTGTTTTCTGTGCTATTCACCACGACTCGTTACAGCCTCACTGATGAGTTCGTGTAAGGCAGGCGAAACCGGTCTGGGGAGAGAGTCGTGGTGGATAGCATAGAAAAGCAGGATCTTTTCTTTTGGCAGTCATTAAAGAGAGGAAAATACTTTGTAATACACCAAGACAGTAGGGATTTTTTCATAATATATATATATATATATATATATATATATATATATATATATATATATATATATATATATATATATATATATATATATATATATAAATTCCTCCTAGACGTATATATATAATATATGATATATTTTATAGCTGACGCCAATATACAAGTACTAGGTACAATAGTATATTTCATATCGGCGGCGATAATATATATCAGACGCTTAAAAACTTCATACGTATATACTAGCATACATTATTAGATATATATTATACTGAGAGAATAGTTAGGTATGGACCTGGGATATTACTATATATGGAGATAAAATATAATATCGAATTACTTAATAAATCATAGCTAATTGAACGTCACGATCGTTTAAATTTTGTCAGAAGATATTTTGTGGCTTTCATTTTTGTGTGTCATATTGTAGAAGATCTGGAACACTCTGTATTTAATAAATTGCAGAAAAAATTGCGACTTACCCCCCATATTGATTATAAAACGTTTTCGTTAACAACAAAGGTTGTATTTCTTCACTCATATTTACTTACTTATAAACATAAAGTTAAACTTTTTGCAAACAAATATTAAATTAACAACATATTTGATTCTTGCGGCATCATTTTAACAATTATACACAAAGCAACATTTAATATATACAATATTATACATTCTTATGAAAAATTTACTTTCCCACTAATAACTTTGTTAACTTAAAGATTTATTTTAATCTTACTTATTTAAACTTGGTTAAGAATAAAATAACACTGATAAGACGAAGATATGATGTTAATACTCCATTCTACATAAATTGTTGTTTATGTCTGGTTTTACAGAAAGAAAGTGTTTTCTTTTTACAAAATATAAGGTGTTTTTAGCAGAATCAAAAAAGGTATGGTATACAGGGTGTCCGAAAAGGTGGGGTCATAAATGAAAAAGGTGATAGGGATAGGGTAAGCCAAAATAATGTTAGTACTTTATATAAAACAAAGTTCTTACGCGCTTCCTTAGGGAGATATTGACCTTCAAAGTTAGAATAGGAAAAACGTATTTTAATTATAACTTTATGTTACTACAGTACCACTAATATTTAAGCAACTAAATATCCCTATATTAATGCTTCTTTCCATAGCTAAACTACTGTTCAATAAGTCGGGATTATACAGACTCACAATTTTTTTTCATTTTATGTATGCATATTTGACACAGGTGACAAATTTGACATTTTGCTTTGACCGATTGATTCCCCATATAACATTTTTTGCCGGCGTTGTACATTTAATTTACTGGCATTGCCAACACTCTTTAATGGCAAGGCATTGGCAAAAAGGTATCAAAAAGACGCGGAAGTGAGCAATTGGCCGTTATTAGGCCACGTGTTGCAGATAAAGTGATGGCATCCGTCATTAATAATTTATGATAAAAAAATGCGTTTAAGATGATGGCATCCATCATTAATAAGTTATTGGCAAAAGATAACAAAAGACACGAAAGTGGGCAAATGCAGATACTCCCAAGCAGCAAGCTGACGTCTTATGGACGAAAATTGTCGCATATAACCTTTTTTTAAAAGCTAAAATGATGCGATATTTTATTTGAAAATTAAAATAGGAAAAAACTCCTTACTGCATGCAGTTTCCTTGCAATGCAAAGTACCATCTCTCGGAACACTGTCCAACTTGGAGATGCAGATTTTTACACTAGCCGAAGATATTTCTTTCAAAGCTAAGTGAGATCATCTACCGCAAACCGCTCTCGAATTATTTTTGTCTAGTGGGTACGGTTTAGACGATAAAAAGCGAAGATATTGAAGAAACGTAGTAGTTTATTGTCCATTACGCCATCTATCGGTATGTCAAAAAACTATTAAATATATATAATATTTTTTATTAACACGTCTTTAAAACTTTTAACAAAGTTTTAAACAAAATGTTTACAGCTCCTAACAGTCTACTTGAATATCTTGCCTTCTCGACTAGCCATCACCAATTAATCACACAACACACACTTATTAGGTAATGAATACATTTAATTATGTCTATTAAAAAACTCTTTTCTTTAAAAAGAAATTAAAAAGCTAGAAAACCACGTAGAAAACAAATGCACAAAGCGGTTACCTTTGGTCGAAATTAACGTAGCTAATTTTACCATCATTTTATTTTTATTCGCTTCAAAATACATAATAAACATTTTGTTTGACCTAATTTTTATTTGCATGATTTTTAACAATAAAATGTTATGAAAAGGCCATTTTCTTTAAATTATGTAAAAAAGCATAAAATAATGTTGTTTAGCTGCCATTATAAATAAAACAGATCAAAAAAATTGCTTTAATGTTAGTTAAATACCAATGGTAATAATATGGTTTAAAAAGTATGAATATGCGTTGAAGGTTTGCCTTCAAAAATCCAATATTTTTTTGCCTGCAACAAAAACGCGTGCTTTATTTAATCAGGAATGGTATGCCGCCATTTTTGTATGCTTGCCGGCAATTCGCCTGCATGTAAAATTTATTGGCAATTAAGTGTTTATTTAGGGTTGACTTTTTAATGCGTATAAGATGTTGGCATAATATTGCCACCAATTGCCAGTGCTTTACCATCTATGCCAATATGAAAAATGTACATTGCCGGCAAATAGTGTTTGCTGGGTCCTTTATCTTTTTTTACAAAAAAACGCCATTTCATGAAAAACGGTTCAAGATATCGATTCAAATAAGATATACCTTTTTAACCAAAAATGATGAAGGAATGAAATGGTCAAAGCAAAATGTCATATTTGTCACCAGTGTTAAAAATGTATATATTAAATAAAAAACAATTGTCGCATCCTGTAAAATTTCGACTTACTGAACAGCAGTTTACATTTGAAAAAAGCACTAGTATGAGGTTATTTAGCTGCTTAAATATCATTTATCACGTTTATATCGAATAGTTGAAGCTGGCTTGAAAACAAAGCGGCTTTGACGATTTTCAAGTCTACATGTTTATTTCGGTGGCTTGAAAGTCGATTGAAAATCGATGTTAAGCACGTTTCAAGCCATCGCATGCTGCAGTTTTGCATCTAACTTCACAGTAAACATAAAATGAAAAACGAACCTCACTTTTTAATTCGTCCCCTTTGTGTTCTGTTGTTGGTGTGAGCGTGTTTTAAAGTTTTTTCACCTGTTTTTCAACTCGTATTTTTTATAAAAATGTCAAAATCATATATGAAATTGACACTGATGACGTTCGAGGAAGCATTCATCTGAAGTTAGGCAGTTATTAAGCCCGCTTAAATCGTTATCGTGTTTCTAATCGGCTTCAGTGAAGTCAACCCTACTTATTTTCAGGCTTAACTTGAACGATTCATGTCACTTTTATGCGCGTTTATATCGCCTTTTTCAAGCCACTTTTAAAAGCCGCATACTTAAGCTAAGCTAGCTTCAAGTATTCGGTATAAACGTAGTGATTGGTACTGTGGCTACAGTTTTAAAGTTATAATTAAAATAAGTTTTTTTTACCAACTTTGAAGGTAAATATCTCCCTAACGAAGCGTGATAGATTTTTTTATAAGAAGTACTAACATTATTTTGACTCACTCTATCACCCCTATAATTTATGACCTCACCTTTCCGGACACCCTGTATTTTTAATGAAATGGCACCTATTAATAAAGCACTAGAAGACTAGGTAAGTTTGGTGAACCTCTTTCATTTTTATAGTGATTATAATAATATTATTTTATGACCGTTATAATAAACTGTGCAAAATTGTGGCTTTTTTATTGCGGATTTTTCCGAAATATGTTTCTTTACGGTATTGTTGTTTCCATATACAAGCTGTCCTAAATTTGAGGGCGGCCATTTATATTCCAAGAAGTTTTTCGATGTATTTTTGATATTAAAAAAAAACTATAAATTTTGGAGATATCTAGGAAAAAATTAAAAATTTGTGATTTGTTTTTATTTTCCTTTGGCGTTGTTTAAAACTCTAGAGATACAAACGCACGAGGACAGCAACTGATTCATCAAATTATTATATTTTTTATTTAATAACGCTGAAATGAAAATGATATGTGGTGATACAGACCACCAATATCCACGAGTATCAGTCACTTATATTATAAGGAAGAAATAATAAGGGCAAGGAATCACCCCTTGAAGTTAAGAACATTATTTCCCAGTGGCGGCTATTCAGGTGTAGTAAGTGAAGTGCCACTTCACCAAAAATAAATCATAAAACATTAAAAACATATTACGATTATTCAATTCATTTTTCTCATTTCTATTCCTTATTTGTAAAATTCACCATGAAAAATCTAGCATATAAATTGACCGCTGGCGCGAGTCGCTTTCCTCCTCTGTCGGCAACGCGATCAAGTGTATTGCAAATATAAAACGGACCGAAGTATACACCTCATGCGGGGTATCTGTTTACGTTTTGTCGCTCCGTTGCCATGACAACGTCATACTTGCCGGTGGCCAGAATCGCGGGTGGAAGTATCAGGTGTATTGCTTGGTAAATCGCTAGTCTTAAAAAGATAGTATGGGTTTTGGTCGTTTCGTTGGTTTTCACGTATTATTTCGATTGTTTCCGTTAGAGTATTATTAGCGACAGTGATTTTTCATAGGAAGAAATTAAAGTACAGAGCACCTCTCAATGAAATATTAGATCATATTTTGATGGAAATGGAAGTAAGATTCGAAGATTGTTACAAACTACAATTTCTTTGTCTTGCTGATACTGCAAAGTTTGGCCAGTATAACCAAACTTTTCCCACTGAATCTTTTCAAAATTTATTGGAGATATATGCCGAATCATTTCCAAAAAATTAGCGGCTCAAAAATAAACTTGACCTAATATTTGCTGGAGTTATAGAAATAGCTAATTTTAACGATGTCGTCGACAAGCGTGTCAGTGGAACGGAGTTTTTCTTGTCTTAAGCGTTTAAAACTTTCTTAAGAAACACTATATCCCAAGATAGACTTTTATCTTTGGCCAATTTTTCAATTCAAAGGGAGCTTCTACAGGAACTGATAAAAACTTAACCATTTTATGAATATATAATTGATAAATTTGCTGAATTAAAAGATAGAAGAATTGATTTAGTGTATAAAATTTAGGTAAGTTTAGATATTAAGACTTTTTACTTAGACTTTTGATAGTTGAGTATTTTCAATTTTGCTAAAATGGTGAATGCACTTTTTTCCTTTCCTGCACTACACCTGTTTTTAGAACCGCGAGCCGCCACTGTTATTTCCCTAACACCGTGTATATTTCTACAAATCTGGCACTTCCATTCATACCAAAAGTTATATGCCAACTTTCTTATTTTAAATGAGCCACATTGTATATTTTTAATTTTTTAGATTCTGCGTAAAAGCCTAAGTATTTATATAGTAAAAAGTCCTGTACTCAACTCTAACCATTTTAACCTATTTTATATTTTATGTTAAAAACTCCGTTTCCGGTGTAAAGGTCAATTCTCATACGATACGTCCCGTTTACTTTCCATTCCCATTACAAAGCCCTCGACTTACCGTGACCGTGAGCTTCCTTCTCACCAGACGTCGAATTGAAACGGATGGGGTAATAAATTTTATGCCAAGGAAACGTGACGGATATGGGATGATGCCGTAACTCGTTAGAAGTCAAAGCCATGCCAAAGATTAATAACAGTTTAACTATTCTTTGGCCATACTTGATATATCCAAAGCTTTTGACCAGGTCTGGCATGCCGCACTTCTTAATAAACTTCCCTCCTATGGTCTTTCAACTAAACTCTGTACTTGGTTCTCTAGTTATCTATCTGATCGACGTATATCAGTTATTGTGGACGGCCATTCTTCAAGCTTTCACCAAGTAAATGCTGGAGTCCCTCAGGGCTCAGTTCTGGCACCAACATTGTTCCTTCTTCACATCAACGACCTTCTCTCGCCCACAACTAATTCCATTCATAGTTTCGCCGACGATAGTACCCTTCACTCCAGTTTTCAGGTTCCTAAACCCATCACTAAACCTAACTTGGAAAACAAACGCAGAGCGATGCAGATATCTCTTTCGCAGGATCTTAATTTAATATTGGATTGGGGCGCCAAAAATCTCGTCCATTTTAATGCATCCCAAACACAATCATGTTCCTTGTCGCGAAAAGAGTCATCAAATACTCATCCTCTACTTATGAGCGGCCAAGTTTTACAGAACAAAGACACCTTCAATCTTGTGGGCGTCACATTTGAAAGTAACCTTAACTGGCATAAACATATTGTTTCTATAGCCACGGCAGCTTCAAAAAGCTTGGATTTCTCTTTCGAGCCCAAAAGTATTTCTCCCCTTCTAATTTATACACTTTGTATGTGTCCCAAATCCGACCTCCCTTGGAATATTGTTCTCATATCTGGGGCATGGCGTCCCCCACAACCCTAAGCATTCTGGATTCTATTCAAAGAAGAGCTATTCGTCTCATTAATGATCCCGTACAGAAAGGCTTCCTCTCTTGCCCATCGTCGGGCTGTGGGGGATTTATCTCTTTTTATAGGTACTTCCATGGCTTCTGGTCTGAAGAATTGTCCAGTATAGTTCCTCCACTCACGGTTCCCAACAGAGAAACTCGTGGTTCCGCGCGTATGCATCTATATACGGTCCAACTGGACAGGCCCCGAACTTCTCACTTTGTTCGTTTTCTAGATTGTGGGAACCTGCTGCCCGCGGAGGTCTTTCCTTCCCCCCAAATTTTCAAGTATTTAAGTCCCGTGTCAAGAAACTCCCTCTTACCCTGCTTAAGACACCCACGGTACGTTAGTATTTAGGCTTTTAGCCTTCGTGGTTTGTCCAAAGATAAAAAAAAACTTGCTAATATTTCGAACACTATAAATGTTTGTAATAGACATCCTTATACTTATTTCCCTTATTTTTGATGGTTAATAGGATAAGGTAATCAAAGGTAGGTTTTTTATTTGACAAATTTGTTTTAAAAGTTCTTATTTTTTTAGAATTTCATATTGTTATTCAAAATACATCAGTAATAAAACACATAAATATCATAAATTTTATTTTTTCCTCTAGGAATAACGTGCAATCAGTTTTAAATTATTTTATTGGTTCAGCTGAAAATCAAATAAAAAATTATGAATAAAATAAACAGCGTCCCATACTGGGTGTCCCAGTAAAATAAGATTATTTTATTTTTTTTACAGGTTGTTGTTTTTTAAGAACTTTTATTTTAAAGTTAAAATAAAATCCATATTTCCTGCACGTTTAAATTGCAAGTATATCTTAAGTTGTCATTGACACTTGACTGATAAATAATCAAAAAAAAAAAAATCTGTATGAACTAATTTGATTGTATGGCCTGGTCCAAAATTTTTGGACATAAATTATAAAAATGTTGTAAAATGTGTCGTTGTTTTACCCACTAATAAATATAATTTTTTAAAAAGATATATATATATATATATATATATATATATATATATATATATATATATATATATATATATATATATATATAAAGGAGGAGGGGTAGTTTCGTGACTGAAACTAGTTAGAAAGAGAAATTTTAACCAAAGAGGTTAGAGTTAGTAGGGTTGCAGTCAGTGGTTGTTTAGGGTCGTCAAGTAAAACTCTTTTTGTTAGCCTAGCTTTCGGAAATCTTTATTCCTTTTTCAGGGCTTCTGTAAAGCAAAGAAAAAGCACATTGTGTCTCTCTATTAACAAAACTGAAACCAAAGAGAACACAATCGTCCCCTTTACAATTTTAAGACTTACCAAGGTGAATTTAAGCTGAAAAATAGCATCTTGTGCCGAACAGAACATACTTATATTATAAAACTACTAAAATTCTACATGATTAAACACTACTTTGATTACAAAAATAAATTTAATTAGCCTTAATTTCTAAAAAAATGCAGACTAACTTTTTCAAGACATTATTATTTTTTTTTTTTTTTTTTTTTTTTTTAGAAATTAAGGCTAATTAAATTAATTTTTGTAATCAAAGTAGTGTTTAATCATGTAGAATTTTAGTAGTTTTATAATATAAGTATGTTCTGTTCGGCACAAGATGCTATTTTTCAGCTTAAATTCACCTTGGTAAGTCTTAAAATTGTAAAGGGGACGATTGTGTTCTCTTTAGTTTCAGTTTTGTTAATAGAGAGTATACAATGTGCTTTTTCCTTGCTTTACAGAAGCCCTGAAGAAGGAATAAAGATTTCCGAAAGCTAGGCTAACAAAAAGAGTTTTACGACGGCCCTAAACAACCACTGACTGCAACCTACTAACTCTAACCTCTTTGGTTAAAATTCCTCTTTTCTATATATATATATATATATATATATATATATATATATATATATATATATATATATATATATATATATATATATATATATATATATATATATATATATATATATATATATATATATATATATATATTATTGTGTAAGGCTTTCGCGGCCATCTTCTGCTAAACTCGCGCTGGCAAAACGTCAAGGATACAAAATCTACAACGACGGCCGAATAGCCCAAAAACTTAAGTTTAACAAATCAATTGTTGGACAAATATACAGGGTGATTTATTTAAAAAAAGCCAAACTTACCAACATTATTATTTAGAGCAATTCTGACTACGCCACTGCATTCTGCGAAAAATATTATGTAAGAATCCTCTTTTACCTTTTGATAAATTGTCAGTTAAGTGGGATGCAAAGGGAAAGGTACAAAATTTTTTAAATTTTTTATATCGTCCTGTTTTTTTTATCTTTGGACAACCCACGAAGGCTTAAAGTCTAAATACTAACGTACCGTGGGTGTCTTAAGCGAGGTAAGTGGGAGTTTGTTGACACGGGACTTAAATACTTGAAGATTTGGGGGGAAGGAAAAGACCTCCGCGGGCAGCAGGTTGGCTCGAAAGAGAAATCCAAGCTTTTTTGAAGCTGCCGTGGCTATAGATACAATATGTTTATGACAGTTAAGGTTACTTTCAAATGTGACGCCCACAAGATTGAAGGTGTCTTTGCTCTGTAAAACTTGGCCGCTCATAAATAGAGGATGGGTATTTGATGACTCTTTTCGCGACAAGGAACATGATTGTGTTTTGGATGCATTAAAATGGACGAGATTTTTGGCGCCCCAATCCAATATTAAATTAAGATCCTGCGAAAGAGATATCTGCATCGCTCTGCGTTTGTTTTCCAAGTCAGGTTTAGTGATGGGTTTAGGAGCCTGAAAACTGGAGTGAACGGTACTATCGTCGGCGATACTATGAATGGAATTAGTTGTGGACGAGAGAAGGTCGTTGATGTGAAGAAGAAACAATGTTGGTGCCAGAACTGAGCCCTAACGGACTCCAGCATTTACTTGGTGAAAGCTTGAAGAATGGCCGTTCACAATAATAAATACTAATAGCTCTAAAAGTGAAAGGGCTATGACGGCTTTTATTATGGCATTTTTGTTTCACAAAAAAGTATCTCAGTTACCCCGTAGTTGCAACCAAAATGGGAAACCCTGTTCATACATGCTCCAATAGTAATGAAAACTCGCAACTTTAAACAGTTGAAATTGACTATTTTTCTTATTATAAAATAGACTATTATTTTTAAATACATTGTTTAGATAAGGGATTAAATCACTAGTGCTGTTTTACCGCAAATAAATTTGTCATCCATACTAAATGTCAAAAGTGTTAGAAAATGTCAATTTTTTTATCAATACAATGATTGTGTTTGGCAAATAGTTTCATAGACAATATTTTAAAGAAGCTCTCGATTGTCGCGGTATTGTACATTTAACTATTTCTCTAGCACAATCATGCTCAAAATATGTTGGATAGTTTAATCCAAAAAATTTAAATTATAATAGTTATAGGAATTTATAAATATTTGGTTTAGTGAAAGCAAAAGCAAAAACTTACCCATTAAAAAGTGGATCCAAGAGCGATTTTTCATTCTTCTCCCCATCTTTAGACATTAAATAATCAACATCAACAACTATAAGGCCTTGGACATTTTTCGTACTAAATTCAATATCTTAAAGTATTTTTAAATGTCTGTGTAATCTATTGGTTATCTAACTCTGATTTTTGCTTCATATATTTTTTCCTTTTGAAGTACTGATTTAATCTTATCTTAGGTCAGTTAATTGGCAGTTATTGGTATCGTCTAAAAATTGTAATTACGTATTAATAGTGTCTACAGGTCCGGATTTAAGGAGGGGCAGGCAGGGGTCTACACAACGAATTTATGGGTCTCCACTTACATATTATTGATAAGGACTTTTTTGCTCTCCATTTTTTTGGGTACAAAATTTTATTAACTTTTACTTTTAGAGGGGTCTCCACAGGCTCATTGCCTCAGGGCCTCCACAACCCTAGATCCGGCGCTGAGTGGCTACTGACACAATATTATAATGTAAGGGGTAAGGGGAAAAATGATGTTTTTCTTTTCGGGGGACTTTAAAAATATACTAAATGCCATAGAAAAAGGAACACTTAAAGATGCATCTATATTTGAAAAAACTACAGTAAAAAGCACAGGGACGTATAATTTGATTGGTTGGAAGCGCTACAGACATTCATGCATAACTGTTATATTGGGACTATTGGTGGGGGGTGTTATAGTTAGTTTTTTTAAATTTCTTAATAAAGCGAATTAAAAAAAATTTACCTAACCAGAACTAAACATGACCCCTCGCTCAAGGTGACAGTTTTGCATGACCGTCTGTAGCGATTTAAACCAATCAAATTACAATGTGCATGTGATTTTTTACTGTAGTCTGATTTAAACCACGATCTGCAACGCAACCTTGTCAAAGAGTAGGTATATAGTTTAACCTTGTCGCGAACCACTACGACAGCTCCGTAAGAGGTTTGCCCCGATCTACAGCTTGTTCTGGTTAGCTAAATCTATTTTTTTAATTTGCTTTATTAAGGAAAAAAGGTCTTCGACCCAAAAGTTACTTCTGTTTCTAGAGGAACAAAAATAACGTAATATTTGCACGGACCCCCCTCTCCCCACAGTCAGGGGCGGTCATAAGTGGGCCCATGGGGCCATGGCCCCCCGTTCATGCCACATTCTTTGTAACTGATACATTTTTTTTACCTAAACACACCTAATTGCAAATATGGACATTTAATGATGATATGCCCCCCTCGGAAAGTGAATATGACCGCCCCTGCCCACAGTGAGATTAAATGAGATTCGACTCGATCCCCTCCCCTTCCTATTTAGGAGGCATTTGCCTCACGTAATTTATGGACGCCCCCTAATAACCCGACACTCACGGTACTCTGGTACTTCTGCATAAGCCGTCGTAGGCTATCACAAAGATAAAAATGATAATCTACTTAGAGGTACTTTAAAAGTACTTACCTAAAATGACTTACAATTTCTTATAATGTAAACTTTGAGTTTAAAAAGATATTTAATATTTATTGTTTTAAATAATTTGTTGGGTACAATATTTCGATTTAATTTTGTCAAAAATAAGGATTGTATCTACAGGTACTACCACGAAATTCAAAACAAAACTGTAGCAAAATGTACACCCGAAGATAAGTTATTATGGTGCAATATTTAGTCAGTGGGTTTTGCAATCAAAATAAGACAAACAGTGTCGTAGCTTGCTTGACTGGTTGGTCATCAACAACAAAGAAACATTTAAGATATTTTGTTGATTATCATTATGACCCGTGAGCCAGCGACATATTTTGGTCAGAGACAAGAATGAGACGAGCAACCAAATGTAAATAAATTATCCGAGAGAGAGATAGCTCCTGGGCCTTCCTTGATTGTCTTCAAGGCAGGTAAACGCAGATGGCGCGTGAGTCGACTTTATCGTTTGCCCGCCAAATTCAAATTATATAGCTGTGCTATTTTTGCCCTTAATGTTAGGTACTTGTTTTTGTTTCCTATTAATATAAAATATTGGGGTTTAGTTCAATAATTACACACACCTTATTAAAAATGTCATTTATTTGGTTTTTATAAAGATTTTTTTCTTACAGATAACCATGTCAATATTACCTTAAATTATCTGTTGAAAAGCACAAATTTAATATATACACTGTGATCACTAATAAAAGTCAATATTCATAGTCCAATTAAGTGTAAAAACCACGAAACACAATAAATCACAAAAAAGGTAAACAAACTGCCCAAACAAATCGGCCATTGAAAAATATTAAATACAAATATCGATTACCATTTCGGCGTGACTGCCTGCGGTAACGTTGTCAAGTTAAAAATATTCGATTCATGGTATATTTTCTTTCTCTTAATTAGATGCGAGCCAAAAAGGACATTAAAGTTTACATGCAGAAATTGTAAACAACTTGGCAACCAGGGCAAAGCGATGATTGCTCCATCTACGATAGCCTGCCATGATGAAAGACAAAGACATATTTATTGGAAGCAATCTAACATAATATACAAAGTCAAGAATAAGTAAGGTAGTATACAATAAAATTTTGCCTTTGTCAAGAAATTTTCAAAAATCCTAAATATCTCAAAAACCTTACATTTTTGGTGTAGGTATCCCTGATAACATTTACTTTATTTTTATTTCTATAATTCAAAAATAAACTAATATACAGGGTGTTGCATTTAAAAAACACAAGTTTAATACGAATATATTTTTGGAGCACCCTGTATAATTTTAGCATCGGAACCGCAGCTGAAGGTCACAAGAGGGCGTCTATAAATTAGGCGAGAAATTTGGAATGGGGGAAAGGAGGACGAGGTGAATCCCACCATGGACTGAGGGGAGTCTGTAAAGTAAGGAGGGTACCCAAGGAAGATAACCTTTTTAATAAGAAGCGCTCAATTTTTTATATTTGTCCGAAAATATAGGTTATGTTTATGACGTCATCTTTTTGCCGTAATATTTGTTATCTGACAAAATAAACCAATACTTGCATACCATAAAATTAAATCACTAAAAAACATAAAAAAAATTGTATCTTACCCTTAATAACGATTTAAACGTAAATTCCCTGTAAAAAAACATCCAAAGGTCAGTGACCCCTGTTTACAGGTTTTAAAATTCTCTGTGACTGCAGTACTAATAACTACTTAATTTAACTATAAACAGTAAAAACTAAATATATATGAAAGTCCAATGACTAAAAAGCAAAAAAATAACACCAAAACCTCAAAGAAAACCTTCCAGTACGATTGTAAACAAAGAATTACGGGAAAAGATTACGTCACAAAATTTAGCGAACATAGGCTTAAATGGGATCGAGCGCTCCTTATGAAATAGTTTATTTTCCTTGGAGGGTACTCTCCATACATGCATGGTTGTAATTATTAATAGTACATTACATACTAAGTTGGAAAGTGTTTTATTACAAGTGTCAAGAGAAAAGGATGGTTTGGAGCGCTGAGGTGAACCATTTCTAGAGACAGAAATTAAACTTTTCACCGAGGTTTTTGGTTAAATTTCTATTAAATTATTTTTTTATGAATAATGTGTCAGACAAACAAAATGTTTTTTTTATTTTTCAAGTAATTATGCCAACAGACATTTATACGCCCATAAAGTTGTCACAGAGATGTCTAAAATATCAGACAAGATGTTCAGTTGGCAAACTTCGAAATTTTTGCGATCGTTCCTACGGGTACTTCTACTTTCGGCCCACGGGAGGAAACTTAACTTGGTAAAAGTCAGTAAAGTGGTATTTTCTAAGTTTTAAAAAGTCGAAAATGTCAACATTAGGGGAAAGTGGGAGGCTTCATACAGTTTTTATATTTTGCTTGTGGAATGCCGTGTTTTAGGTATATCTCTTTTAATTTATGACACACTAGTAGCTTAACTATTTTATATTGTAGTAGAACCTTAATATTATTGAAAATCTACATGCGCGAGTTTCCATAAGACTTTTACAAAAAAGCAAAATGTATGAATGTACCCCATTAGTGCGGTACATTCATACAACCGAAGGGGCACATTTAACATCACTATTAATTCGTCATAATTATTGTTTATTATTGTTTTATACCATACTTTATAAAAAAACACAAATACATTTTTTTAACATAAAAACAAATAGTAAAATTCAAAATTAAAAAACAGGTTTTATCCAAATCTGTTAATGCCTATTTTAACATCGCAATAGTTTCGTGATATGAACATAAGTAACGAATAGTGAACAGAGTGTCATTAAACGGTCTTTACCTTACATGTATGGTTATCTACCAAAGACACTTAATAACATTTTTTGTTTTAGTCAGTTATATTTATTAAAAGTAACAATCTCAAAATGTAAAAAAATATTCCGTAAAAATGAAACTTAAACTACTTTATTTAATATTTACAACTATAATCGTCAGTGTAACAAAAAATAGTAGTTAAAAAAATATTCATAAAGGGCCAGGGGTACAATTATACAGTATGAATGTGCTCCATATACTTGTGTATGAATCTGCCCCATCACATGCTAATTAATAAAAACATTTGCAATAGAAAAACCGTATTTATCTATATTAATTTACACATTAAATTAGTGCCTTTATATTATTATAATTAGAATTAAATGGCAATAATTAATCCAAAAAATAGTAACTGGCCATAACATATGTCCAAAGTTACGTTATGAAATTACTTTCGCGAGGCAAAAACACATTTCGTGTTGTGCACTCGATCTTACCGCACCGAAAATTCTGAAACTTCACTAGTCTGTAAACACACATAAAAACTGTGCACACGCACTTACGTTACTATTTTACTTCGTGTCTAACTTCAGATAAACTCAATGTATGTAGGTGCCCCTTGTATGAATCCACCCCACTTTCCCCTACATACTTGGTTGTAAATAAAAATAATTGCATGCAAATTACAGCAAAAAAATATCATGCAAGAAAACTATCAAATTGTAAAACAGACTTACAGACTGTATAAGCTTCACCCATTTATAGACGATATGTTTTTAAGCATCAAAAAATAAATATAAGGTCATCGGTTTTATAACAAAACTGACCTCTTGAACTTGATTTTTTTCACAAAAAAATCCCCAATTAACAAATTAATATCGCTAGGTATATACTACTTACAGTTATTTATAAAAAATAATAAATATTCCTTAATATGCACAAAACTAAAAAGTAGTGTTCTTTAGAATCAAAAAAATATTATAAATTAGCACACAACTAACTGAAATCACGTGTAGTACTAAGGCACACATTACATTAGAAAATAAGTGTAAAAATAATTCTGATAAAGCAGCAATCTTTGGAATGAATTTAGTTTGTTAAAAAATACAAATCGTTTGCTGCTGATTTTAATTACTTAATTTGGGACATGTACTCAATAATATTAATTATTGTGGAACAACTTGTAACTTGAGGCGATCACCCGAGTAACCAAATAACAGAGGATGATGAATTTTATGTCAAAAATTGGTCATCCTCGTACAATCTGTTATTATAAAGACGGACGGACTACTACATAGAGGTATATGAGAATATATTTAAAATAAAAAGAATTTTAATAAAAAAACTAGAATGAACGGCAAAAAAAATCGTGTTAAGATGTGTCGGTGACCAGAAGGATCATTAAAAAAAATCATATACAGTGTGTCCACCTAAGTTCTGTACATATGGGAAACTTTTTATTATTAATTTTACAAAAAAAGCCATTATAAAAAGTTCTGTATGATCTAAAACATAAAACGCAATTATTAAATATTAATTTTTTTCAGTAGTAAGTATACGAGGTATCTCAAAAAATATGAATTTTGTTTAAGAGGAAAGTACCATTATTTTTAAAAATATCGAAAAATATTATTAAGGAAAAATGTTTAGAAATAAAAATAACTACTAAATATGCCAACTTGTTCATTTGCAAGAAAAAATTGACTGCTTGACTTTTCTTTTGATGTGGGATTGGGGTGCCAAAAATCTCGTTCAATTTAATGCATCCAAAACACAATCATGTTGTCTTGTCGCGAAAAAATAATCAAACACTCACTTGCTTATGAGTGGCCAGGTATTGCAGAGCGGGGGCACATTCAACCTTGTGGGCGTCACGTTTGAGAATAACCTTAACCTGGCATAAACACATTGTATCTATAGCCACCACGGCTTCAAAAAGCTTGGATTCATTTTCCGAGCCAAAATGTATTTTTCTCCTTCCAATTTATACACTTTGTATGTGTCCCAAATTCGACCCTCTCTGGAATATTGTTCTCATGTCTGGGGAATGGCATCCCCTACAACCCTCAGCATTCTTGATGCCATTCAAAGAAGGGCTGTTCGTCTTATTAATGATCCTTTACTTACTCTTGCCCATCGTCGAGCTGTGGGAGATCTATCGCTCTTCTATAGATACTTTTACGGCTTCTGCTCCGACGAATTATCCAGTATAGTCCCTCCTCTTGCAGCTCCCAACAGAGAAACTCGTGGTGCCACACGTATGCATCCCTATACGGTTCAATTGGACAGGCCCCGAACTTTCCATTTCGTTCGTTCTTTTATCCCTAGAGTTTCTAGACTGTGGAACCTACTGCCAGCGGAGGTCTTTCCTTCCCCTCAAATCTTCAAGTTTTTAAGTCCCGTGTTAACAAACTTCCTCTTACCCTATTCAGGCTTTCAGCCTTCGTGGATTGTCCAAAGATAAAAAAAGGTGTAATTGAAAGCGTAAGAAAACAGACTTATATTACTGCAATTTTATTAAACAAAAAACTTTTCGCACCGCATCTCCCTATATTTCACCAGCAAGACGCACGACAACGGGCTCGTTGCAGTTATGTGTGGCCAGACCTTTACGGGTATACCCCACAATTACAATTATTTTACTAAACGAACCATTAATGTAGATTTAAAATCTGGTTTAAGTAATTAAATAATAGCGGTACTAAGAAAATCAGAGCCAAGGTAAAGATGAAAAGATGATCTGCAAGGTCGAAAAAATTATTACTTTTTGTCATTAAAAAAGCACGAGATATTTCACGGTTCACCTTGAATTTGGCGAATCAAGGAAAGTTTATTTTACATTTTTAAATTGTTGATTTATGCTAGCAAGGTAAACTATCACGGAAGAGGATTATGATTTACTTAGATAAAAATTGTTTCTTTTCAAAATTCTAATATTTTTTATATATAATATAACACAACCTCAGCTCTTTTTTTCCTTGTATGATAAAAAACAATATATATTTTTAAATCTACTCGCTACGGTTCATCTTTGTAAGTTTCGCTATGACTTCGACGAAAGACCACAACGTACTAGCAATACACTTCATTAAATTTTTTAAATTTCTAAGTCATCATAACTACTATTAAGTAATGTCCGATAATTTCTATTAAACTTATTTGCAAACTGTCAAATTTTAAATTTAGTGACGCATGAGCTAAAAATATATACTGACGAAATCAAAGGTAACTTGACATTTAGTTTAGTTGATGTCGCGTTTACTGTTACGCCACAAATTATCAGAATATCTAGATGCGAAAGTGCGGCAAAATACGCTTACTTGTTTCTATGACCTTGAGAAATAATAAATGGATCATCTGCACCAATGTATGGATCGTAATATTTTTAATTTGTAAATGGTTAAACAGCACCAAGGCGCCAAGGAGGGATAAAGTTTTATAGTAACTAATTATGCAGCTTTTTTATGTGGGGAAAACGGAAGAAAATAATAATACACTAATTGGAAATTTAAATATTTCTTTATTAAAAAATATTACAAACTAATAATTTTACCTATTCTTTGAACTTTAAAGAAACCCCGACGCAATCTTTTAAAGCAATGCAGATGTTGCCTTAGTAATAACCAAACTTAACTGATTTGTTTTTTTTATTATTTTGGGATTATGTAATTTTTTTAATACTGAAAAAACACCTTATTTTTTTATTTGAAATATTGCCTTTCAAATGGCATAAAAAAATATTTTCCTGTGTTTGGGCACATACTGATTAATATCAATAACTTTAGTAACATGTCTAAGAATTTTGTAAAAGCTTTGTATTTATGTTAAATAGTCTTAAAAATATTACTTTTTAGGATTTATTTAATATTTATCTGATAAAATAGTTTTTTAGAAGGTTCTCAGAATTGTCTGTATTTCATGATGATAATGGCTTGAAAAATATTATCGGCACGGTAGTGTTAAATAGAGGTTTCATTGCGGATGACGAGATAAAAAAAATATTTATTTTTAAAATGACCTCCGCACTATTTATAATTTATCAGATTTTTTCAAAAGATCCTCTCTTACGGCCGACTTACGCCAGACCTTTGCGCTAAAAATATATTTCCAATATAGAAAAACCATCCACATAATTATCCACATATTTTTTGTAAATAGAACTTACTACATAAAGAAAATACTTTTAATGCATTTTAATATTAAAAGTATTATGGCTACGTGAACATTGATGTGCCCAATATTATCTATAGCTTGCACATCAACATGTACGGACCAATTAAAAATAACTTTATTATATAACAAAATATCACATTTATATTTGCCTCAAGTGATCCGCTCCCGGTAATGGAGGAACAGTATAAATATACACATTTATATCCCATATTAAACAATAAAAAAATTTAACAAGACACTATACTAACACTTTAATAATAAAAAACATAAAAGCTCACAAACAACTAAACACAGTTAACTAACTTATGCTCACGTTCTATACCAACAAAAATATGAGACTACATGACACCTAGATGAGCATTAGGTCACGTACTAAATCGTGGGGTGTATATCCACCACGCAGTGGGAGGGACGATAGTGGTGAGAGATTTCAACGAACACGCTTAGTTTCGCATCTGGGTATTCTGATAATTTGTGGTTACGCATAAATATGTATTTAAATAAATTGTAGAAGACATTGAAACAAAACACCAATTCAAAGAGTGAAAAAAAGAAGCATCGAAGTGATAAAAATTTACTTTTTTAACAGTTTCTGTAGTGTACTGATATGAAGTACTTTATCTTCATAATAACGATTAAAAAGACAGCAACTTTTTAACGGTCGTGAAAACAAATTATTTGATTATTAATCAGTGTACTCAATACATGATGTCTCTGTATTAATATGTGTTATTAATACGCTTTAAAATTTTTATTTGATATAGATAAAGTTGTAATAAGTATAGTACAAGTTGTGCGTAAACAATATTTGCTAATTATGTATTACGTCAATTGTAAATAAATGACAATATTTATTGATCTAAAAAATTATGCTGAGTTGAATGACCCATGATTTTCTCTTAAGTACTTTATTATATTATACACTCATAGACAAAAAAAAACCGGACCTTTTTAGTTTTTGGCAAATTTTAACATATTATCTTTTGTTCTAGTTGGAGATCCTTCCATCAAGATTATTATTTAATATGGAGATGGCAAAAAGTTTTATAAAAGTAGGCATACAGACAACACAGGAGAGAGCCAAATGTTGTAGTTTCCCTAAATTTCCGAACACCATGTGGAATAATTTAAAGTCACATTTTTTTACCAGTGGTCGGGATTTTAAAGCCCAATCTTTACTTAACATTTCATTTTTTATTTGTATCAGTATCTCTATTCTAAAAGGAAATGTAAATGTACCTGTAATTTTCTTATTTTTAATAGTTAACAAAAGTTATTCTTTATACAAATTTTTGCTTTGTCTGAAATGGTAAAAGCTATAATAAAAATCGCCGTAGGATCTACAGGGTGATTCAAAATGGCGAACATAATCCTTTCAAAAAAATCGGAAAGATATATTTTTGGAACCAGTGGCGTTGCGTGACCAAAATGATGCGAAGTCGTGCCCGCGAGACCCTTTTTATGATAAAAAGGTCCTGCCCCATTTTTCACTTTTTTTAACACATTGTACAGTTTTGCAAGGCCCCTGATTTACAATATCGGGCCTCCAAGACCGTCGCCATCTTTAATTTCAGTATTTTTTCTATATCATACCTTCACCTTGCCGCCAGGCCCCCTCAGGCGCGGGGCCGTTACGACCGCCTACGCTACTGTTTTGGAACTACCTTAATAAATAGCATAAAAAGTTATTAAAAGAGTATAATAAATTTTTTCTTATTAGTTAGTGGGGTCTAGGGAAAAATATGGGTTAACGTAAAAAAACAATCTAAAAAAAATATTTCTTACAATTTAGTAAAAAGGTGTTTTAGAAAAAAGCGTTAAAAAAATCTCCTTATGATAGTTATGTGGTTTGATTTAAAATTACAAAAATAATATTTTGACAAATACAAAGAAATCGATTATAAATATTATAAATCGTAGATATAAAAAAAATAATAAAAATGTCAACTTTTTGTTGCATAAATCATTACCTTTTGCGTTACTAATTACATACATACATTTAAACCTAACTTGATAATGTTAGCATATAAAAAGTAAAATGAATTACATATTTATAACGAAAAAACATTTATTTTAGTTTATATACCTAATGTTCCCATGTAATGATTAGCGATAAGAAAATAATGTATTGTACTTTTTTTATGACTTTTCCATGCTTTTTAATAAGGAACTAACCAAAACTAACTAGAACTAACCGGATTAACAATATCTTTTTCCATTTTTTGTAAGTTATCAATATATTTTTTCGCGATTTTGAACCATCCTGTATATCATCGGGCAATTTCTATTATAGCTTTTAGCATTTCAGACGAAGCAACATTTTTATGAAGAATAACTTTTTATCGAAATTTAAAAGAAAAAAAAATCATAGATATAGTTAAGTCCATCCGCGAACACACTGTATATTTACGCACCAAAAAATCATAATCAGTACTTTATTAACTAAAAGATTTTAATTCTGGAGCACTCTGTAGGTTTTTAAAACATTTATAAAATACGGGGAATTCCCAATTACCTTTTTTCACTTAACAGTTAACAAGTGGTACAACTACCACAATTCTCGGTACTCGATGCCGGTACTGAAGTACTGCCGGTCAGTAAAAAACAACTGTCGTTTTTAAAGACTGGTGCGGAACTAATGGTTTAATGATTGTCGTGATTTATTTAAGCAAACAAAACTATTTTTATGTCGGATCTGTAGATAGTTATATTGAATTATTGTCTAATTAATATATTGCAGTAACCTACATAATCATAAAAGCTTTATTTTTTTAGTACACCGTGCATTTTTATTCTATTTCTATTTCTATTTTTTTCTTGGTTTTGGTCCCTTCAGGTCCAATCCACCACTCTCCCCTTCCGGACTATGCTTCGGGCTTCGTCGGCGGAAAATCTGGATAATCGAGCTCGTAGTTCCCAGAAATTCCAAAAAGAAAACAAATAATTCAACAATCGATGCAATGCATAAATTGTCGGCTGTCAAACCAAGATCTGCTACTGGTGTTACGTATAACCTTCACTTTCACTACTGACAGTTCCCATGGCACGCCCATCCATTTCCCGCCATTTAAGAAATACCTCGTGTTCACCACCAAACAGGATACAATCAGCTTAAAGGAATCTTCGCTCACAGCGCTTAGGTCCAGAAGAAAGATGCCGTCAATTTAGCGTGAATCTTTCCTTGATCCCTGAAGGTAAAAAACGTTCGTACGACACCTCTAGCCGCCACTCCGGGAAGAACTTTGTAGTCCTCTACGCACGTCCGCACTGTCCGGAGAGAGAGACTCTCAACATTTTAATTAAAAAGAGCCAGTCAGATATTTGTACGCTTTTTGAAAACTAAAATTAAGCGACTTGGCAACGTTGCATTTGCAAATTATTGTCTCTCCCGTGGCGCAGTGGACAGAGCTTTGATCTTCGAAGCCAGAGGCCACCGGTTCGATTCCCAGCGGGGAGACATATTTAGGTAGTAGTTATTTAAAAATAACGACCGTGGTGGCACTACCGCTTTGTCTAAAAGGTGCTGTGAAATGAAGAGAAAAAAATTAATGCATATTGACATCTCTTAATAAAATTTTGCTTGCTGTTGTTACAGTTAATATTCTATTTTTTAAATAAATTTTATTAACACGCTTTTATTAGCTTGGGTTGTATCCATCTATCTATCTATCTATCTATCTATCTATCTATCTATGTAACGGAATCTTTAAGCCTAATTTTTACCAACTCCCAGCGATTCAATTTCTTTGAAACTTTGCACACGTATCAAGGACCGATGACAATGCAATAATTTAAAAACAGTATCCCGTTATCCTGATTAGGACCGCCAGGATAAATAAATTCCTTTACAGATTCTGTGTCCTAATACTACTCTTGACAAAATGGCGAAGGAATTTTTTAGTGAATAAACTGGAGCATTTATTTTTAAAAAACTAATTGATATATCGAACTAAAAATGAAAAATAAATAATAGTTTAAAAAACTAAAAAACACGCTTTTATATGCAACCGAACTAAAAATTAGAAAATAATTTTTCATTACAAAGAGTTTGTCACTTCAAAATAAAAGCGTGGGGTGCTTAATATATTAAATGTTATAATTATTCTATTTGCAAATATCTATGAGGGAAAAGTTATGAAAAAATAGTAAAATGTACCCCACGCTTTTATTCTGAAGTGACACTCTTTGTAATGAAAAATTATTTTCTAATTTTTAGTTCGGTTGCATATAAAGCGTGTTTTTTAGTTTTTAAAACTATTATGTATGATTTATTGAATAAATGTAATAAAAAATAAAAAAAAGATATCTACAACTTCTGTTAAGTGTTTAAGTCGTTTCTGCAATGAAGCAAAAAGTGCAAAGTTGGTTTTGGTTTGTCTGCAGTTTAAGTCTAAATAACGAAGAACTTACGTTTGATGGCTTTATACTGGGTTAGTACAAAGTACTGCAACTCTTAAATATATTTAAAACCGCTAGAACTACATTTACCATATTTGTTTTTTTATCTTTTTGACACCCCATGAAGGCATATGCCTAAATACCAGAGTACCGTGAGTGTCGGGTTATTAGATGTTTTACCCATCGTTCCCCTGTTCCATCACCGTTGTCCAAGCACTGAAACATGCAGTTATGCATTTCACAGCACCTTTTAGACAACGCGGTAGTGCCACCACGGTCGTTATTTTTAAATAACTGCTACCTAAATATGTCTCCCCCGCTGGGAATCGAACCGGCGACTTCTGGCTTCGAAGATCAAAGCTCTGTCCACTGCGACACGGAGGAGACTAGATAGATCGCATCTTTTCACAAATATCACTTTAAAAACAATGCAAAATAAAAATTCTAGACGCCACTGGATTAATCATCAGCTGTTAAAATATAATGACTTTACACAGTCTTGCCAACTTTTCTCGGTACAGTGCTTTCCCTTGCATCCCCGACCTCAAACCGCCTAAAGTCGAGGATGTGTCGCAACCTATTCCAAGTATATATAAATTAACCTTGTCAAATATCTCTAAAACCGACTGAGCTGCGTTTACAAATTTTGGCATTTAAAGGTTTCTGATTTGCTTTGCTTTCTCTGCTGTTGGTCCCGTTGCAAGACGATTAACCAGCTCTCCCCTTCCGGACTATGCTTTCCAGGGCTTCGTACGTGGAAAATCTGGATGATCAAGCTTTCCGCTCCCAGAAATTCCGGTTCAAATTATTCATATATCTACTTTGTCTCGATACGAAATAATAATCGATTCAATGCCTAAATTGTAGCTATCAATCCAAAAAACTGCTACTGGTATTGTGCATAACCTTCACTGTCAGTTGCTGACGCTTCCAGTAGAGGGCGCTACCGTCCTCGGCCGTTACGAAAACACGTGCACACCGCTAACATAAAAACATCAGGTTTTTAGGAATCTTTACTCACAGCGCTTAGTTCCAGAAGAAAGATGCTATCAATTTAGCGTGAGTCTTTTCTCGATCCCCAAAGGCACAGAAACGGCCGTACAACTCCTTCAGCTGCCTACCCGGGGACGCTATGTAGCCTCGTACGAAACGTGACCGCACAACTTGAAGATCGCGAAGACAGTTAAAGGTTTCTGAGCAAGTAGAATCGTTGTATTGAACAGTGATACTGTCATTGTTGCCAGATTTTCCAGTTTTGGGCGAACGCCCTATTTATTTTAATTGTAATAAAAGGAGCGTTTCTAATATTAGTAAAATTTCAAATTTTTAAAATTCAGTCTTTTACAGTTACCGAGATATGACAGCAACGCAATTTTATTAAAATTTGGCAACAATGCTGATATCACTGATCATTTAGGCATGCCGAAAAACCCCTAAATACCAAATTTGCAAACACAGCTCTATCGGTTTTTAAGATATTTTGGGGCTAAATAATTTTTTGCTGAAAGTGTAATGTATCATATCTCGGCAACTAATAAAGACAGAATTTTGAAAATTTAGAAACGTACTAAATTTGATGCGCCCAATTTAATGCAATAAAAATAAATGGGGCATTTTGTTTAAAAACCTTTAAAATTACGTGAAGCACAAAAGGGGTAATCTGGCAACAGTGCCGAAATCACTATTAATTTCGCATGTCCAAAACACCTTAGACAGACAATGATGCTTAATATTTTTGTGAAATTTATTGCTTAATTAGGATATTTCTGTAAATATTCTTCGCCAAATTTAATCTAGATATCCATTTTATCAGCTGTTTGACCGAGTTGCACAGTGTTGCTCCTTACTTTGAATCGCGAAAAAAAAATCTGAAACAAGTCAAATTTTTAATTTATAATCTAGAGTTCCATGAATGCAAATAAGGCAATTTACTAGGATTGTTGATTTTTACTCAAATTAGTAAAAATATACCGGATGGCTCATTTAAAATATGAAAGTTAAGGTGGTTTCCGGCTAAACTAAAAATAATAGAAAAATAACTTTATTCGTAAAACAAACGTACGATATACAAACGTACCAAATTTTATTTCGATATTTTTAACAATAAAAAATTATAGGGGTGAGTCACCGACTGGGGACTACTTACTTTTGGATTCGACTTCAACGTCAAATAACTTTTGAAGGAGTGAATTTATTGGAAAATGCATCATAACGGGGGGCATGGAGGCCATGCCCTCACCCTTTATGCCACATCCTCTCTAACCAATATATTTTTTTACCTAACACACCTTATTGCAAATATGGGCATTTAATGATGATATGCCCTCCCCTCTCGGAAAGTTGCCTAAGCTCCAACCTACTCAGTCTGCTAATAAATCCTTTAGTGTCTATAATCTTGTAAAATAAATGACTTAACTCCAAGAACACCCTGTAGTATTTCGCAGTTTTAAAATTGCTCATTTTCAAAAAAAAAAAAACAAGCCGTGAGGTGACTGAACTTAAATATTTAAATATATCTAGACAAAATAAGCAATGTTGACATAAAAGATTATAAAAAAATCTTATAACAATCGGATTGTTGTAAATCGCGGCACAGATAAAAAGATTTTGTTCGCGATAGAAACGTGGGGTTTAACAATTTAATACATATAATTATTAACACACCCATGCCGAATGAATTGATGTTTTCCTAAAATGGAATTATTTAACTAAAACTTTAATAAAAAAAACGTATTATGTAAATAGAACAGAACTTGTTGCAAAAACATTTTTTAAATTTAGAGCCGCGCCTTTAATTTTATATTTGGTATATTTAATTAAAAAAAAAAAGAAATATACGGGATGTTTCATTACGAAATATACCGCGCAATGATTATACTGAATATAAGGCGTGTTCAGTGACTTTTTTATCAGGTGGGGCAAATTCAAAGAGAATGGACAACTATTCTCTTTGGGCGAATTTTGTGAATAACTAACTTGTAATGAAGTATGGTAAAAATTGTCTTAATTTTTGTAAAAAGTATCTATTTATCTATCTCCTTGTTTTATGGCTCTGATACTAAGTCAATTCGCCGGTTCTCCCGTTCCGGTCATATAAGCTATTGCTTATAAGCTTTCCCGGCTTTGCACGTGGAAAATCTGGATAATCGAGCTCAAAACTTCCAAACTTTTCTAACATATGAATAAGAAACACTTCAAACAATCAACA
>JACEGR010000846.1:0-211699 GCA_014170235.1 Listronotus bonariensis | reverse complement strand
AACATTAACATTAAGAGATAGTTTCATGATGTAGGTAACAATTGGTCACGTTTGGTCATTAGGTCACAGTAGTTGGTCAGCAGTAAAATGAAATTAAGGAGAAGTTATTTTAAATTCATTAATTGCTACATCAGAATATTTAGCACCTCAATACTGAAGTTGAGAGCTAATCCGACGCAATACTAATTGGTCTCAAATTGGTCATGATTGGTCAATGAGTTGCAGTAATTGGTTAGCCGTAAAATAGACTCTCGAAAAGTCACCAGAATTTAAGGGTTTACTTTAAGTTAATATGAAAAAAAGTGTAGCAAATGCATGTATCGAAATATCGAATTGTACTGTTATAAACTAACAAGTAACAAGTAGGTCAAGACTTCCTAATGCCCTAAACAAGTAGGTCAAGACTTCCTAATGCCCTAAGCAGTTCACTTCTGTGGTGTCCCATAGACATGCAATTTTTAAGGACCAAACAGAAAAAAAAGTTTGCACCTTTAGAAATCGTGCAATTCTTTTTACTAATCCCATTTTTTAAAATTATTAAATTATGCATTTCTTTTCACACGCTCATAATCATACAACATTTCCTTTTACTAACCGAAACTTATTTTTAAACATAAAACAAAAAATGGTGCTTCCCAAAACGTGATGGCCTAAGCAATTGCTTACTTTGCGTTTAGGCCAATCCGGAACTGGACGCACGTAAAAGGCATGCAATTTTTAAAGACAAAAAAAAAGGAAAAATAAAAATATAATCTTCTAGTTCCTATTTCTACCTTACAGGGGGTCTACCAATTTTTAGTGGCCCGGGCCACCCCTGGCATCGCCACTGTTTCCAAGATCTGTCCAATAAAATTGTCTTACCAAATATGCTTTGACCGATACACGACATACGTAATCACGATAGTGAATAAGTATAAATCCGCGGTTGGAGAATACGCAAAGATATTGGAAAAAAGTTTTATTTTTTAAAAAAGTAATGTTCTGGTAGTTCTAGTTACACACACATGGTGTGTGGTTGGCAGCCACCAAATGTTGTCATGTTTATGTGACAATCAAAATATGATTTCTGAGTAAGGCCGTGTTTCCACGGGCCACTTTTTGAAGTTTATATGAGCCACAAAAAGTGGTTGGTCTACTGTCGCCAGCTTGTAGTTCCGTTTTCCAACAATGCTAAAATGTTTGTAGTCGGATTGGCTACCATGGAAACACTTTTGTGGTCTATATCAACTTTAAAAAGTGGCCCGTGGAAACACGGCCTAAGATCTAAAGAAAATATCGAATTGTATGGTGCTGTCACGATTACTTCTTAGGCCTAGTAAGACAGTCTGTGACAAGTGTCGCCAATCAGTTTTAGGTTTCTATTTCATTTAAAAGTAAACAGAAATATTAAGGCTGGTCGCATCGCATTTAAAAAGATCTTGATAGAACCCTTTAGGTGCTAGTAGGTGGGCGAGGGCCTACTTTGCCCATGTCTGGCTACGTCACTGCCTAGAAAGAAGAATACATTAAAATGCCATCTACAACTTTCGAAGGTAGAGGGGAGGAGTGCCATCTGAATATATTAAAAAGTGTCCATCAGAGAGGAGCAACTTAAGATAGCGCTGCTGTAGCAAATGGAAAGATTTTAACAATAGCGCCATGAATTATTAGAGTAAGATACAAAATAAAAAAGAAAAGATAGATACAAAATAGAAAAGAAAAGGAATGCTAAAATCTTTTCACTTGCTACTGTGGCGCCATCTCAATTTGCTTCCTTTCGATGGACACTTTTTAATTTGTTTGCCATCTGTATCCACAACTAAGAAGGCTATGTAATTTTGTCGCTAAAGGAAACAACGCTTTTGGGACAAATTAAATAATTTTAAGGGTATTTTATGTTGGTTTCTAAATGTAAATAAAACTTCTGGTTGCATTGTTTCTAACCTTCTGGGAGCTCGGTAAAACTAGTAAATTCACTATCTACATTTTTGTTTATAAAAGTCCCAATCATAATTTTAGGAACAATCAACGTATGTTACAAATGTGGAAAGAAGTTCAAACATCGACACCATATGCTGAGCCATATGAAAGAATGCGGACAATTACCTAGACAACTTTGCCCGTATTGCCCCCATAGAACTCACAGGAAATCAAACCTAAAAACACATATTTATAGAAAACATATCGATCCTAAAATTGAAAGCCTTTATCGATCTTAAAAGTATTTGTTGCAACTGATGAATCTATTGAATTTGGGTCTGGATGATTTGATGGCCAAAGTGAAATTTTGTGGCCAGCCAAAGCAATATTTGTATACTTTTGTAAATTGAGGGGTATAAAATTCTATTTTTATGTCCAATTCTGTGATTGTCGATGGTCTAATTGTAGGGCGAGATTACCCCTGTATGTGCGGGGAAAATTGGACTCCAGACAGACTTCCACATTAAAAAAAAAGAAGGAAGGAAGTAAACTGTTGATATAAAGGGTGTCTGCTTAGTAATGATACACACAGAACCCGATGATTCCTTATGCCAAAATATTCGGATTTGACCAAACATACTTATGTTCAAAAGTTAATATTATGGAAGATAAAGGATTGTCAAAATAAAAAATCGACATACATGTATTTTTTAATGATATTTGATACATTTTAAGGATTTTTTTGACATAAGCCATTTAGATACGATATTAATTTTATTGTCTTGACTAGACGGCGCGCTACCTACACTGCTTTCAATTGATCTATAACGTCTCAACTTTTTTATGCTAGCCTGTATGCACCATGTAAGTAAACGAATAAACTCCTCTATGCTTTTTATTAAAAAAAACATATTTTGTAAAAATCGCTCACCGTTTTCTAGATATTTGCTATTTAAGTTGTTTAGTGTCACCGAAAAATACCTTAATTACAGCGAATTACCTATAACTAAAAGTGCCACATCATTTATATTAATGATTTATTGGATTCCTCCATATACTGTATCGGCTATTTTTAACCGTCATCCAATCCAAAATGTTTACATGCCGGTATTTGCCTTAAATTGTCTTCTTTTCACACATTGCCTGTTTACATTTCTGACTGGCTGATTCTGTATAGTCAATACATAAAAATTAATATCGAGTATGTATCTTTATTATTATCAATTTTTGAATACAGGTATCTTTGATTACCTCTTAATATTTTGGCATAAAGAATTTGTGATTTCTCAAGGTACCATCAATTAGCGGACATCCTGTATATGTTTCTTTTAAAGAAAATTTTAAAAATAATTTTTGCGGTGACCATTGTTGTGCTTAAACTGTTATGTTTATTCAAAATATTTTTATAAAAAAGTATTGAAATTTGTTAAATATTTTTTAGAAAAAGATTATTATGTTTTTATTATTAACGCAATAAAGCGATTGTTTTTTAATATAGGTTTTTTTTGTTTATTTTTTCATTAATTGGTTTAAAGACAAGACAATCATTTTAAAAGCGCCTTTTCAATAATACCACTTTACGAAAAAAGTATCAAGACCAGTGGGCAAGGTTTTTTTTTGTATTTTGCCTCCTAGACAAAAAAACACAGAAAAAATACGTAAGCTTGTCGGTTTTCTTCAGCGATTTTCTAAAAGCAGTTGCGTTATGTATACCTCTTTTCGGGGTATTTTTTAATAAAAAAGAAGGAGGTTATATTTTCGACACATATTTTTTTTTAATGTATGACTCCGTCAAATGTAGACCGTTTTTAATGAAGCTATTTATGTATCAAGGGCGTTACTAGGACTATAATGCTCTGAAGGTCGAAATAGGTCTCGACCCGATGGGCGATTATAGTCCAGTGAAGCCCGTGGTGCATACAATGCTTTATTTATGTTTTGCCCAAAAAAGAGTTTTTCAATGACTAGTTACATTATTTATTCTGCAAGATAAAAAATAAGTTGCACCTGTAAATTCCTGTATACGTAAGTAGATAGCCAGCTGGTGTTAAGTTTGACTTTGATGCTTCTATCAGTTAGTCAGTTGGCATTTTCTTTTATTTAACGATTTGCTCAAAATGGAAGAAATTCCAAAAAATATATAGAGAAAAGGCCATAAAAGCGACCGAAAATCTTTTGCCAGTTACAATCAAGGCAACAGTATGATCGGGAGTATGGCAGATTTGGTATTTGGAAAGATGTGAGACGCAATTCTTCAAATAACCAGAAGCCGTTTTCAATGGCATACTTTTCAGGAACTGGAAAGTTAGTGATTTTATTTTAATACATATGTTTGTATAAACTTGATCTTTATTGTGAGAGACATAAAATTGGATAAGCAATAAGATCACCATATTAGGCCATTAGGGCATTATAAGCGGGCATTATCCCCATACGCCGCTTATAATGCCCTAGGTGTGATACCAGGGATTAATTGCTACCATAACATATTCCGCTTCTAATGTATTACAGATCAATAATAGATGGGTAAAAACATAAAATTCTTTGTTCTCTGTTTTTTTACTTTTATGAGCAGAAATCGCTTTTTACTTATTTTTGCGTGCATTAAATTTTAACGAAAATCAAGCAAACGAGCAAAATAAGCTTAGTTAAATATCCTCTATTAAACTTTTTACTTCCAAGATGGTACTGAGCTTATTATCCATGTAGAGAGCTGACATTATACGACAACACATCTTTAGCTCCGGTACTTTTTATTTTATTTTGTAAAGTGGTATAGTTTTTAATTTACTGCAATTAAAAAATTAAAGTAATGAACAATTTCAATAGATTTTTAACAAGATTTTTTAGAACCAGTACCACAAGATACCTCATCAGAAATAGACATCAAAGAAGAAATAGTTCTTGATCCCTTATACGAAATACAAGCCGCAAGATCTGAAATAAGTTTCCAAAAAACAATAAAGCCTGATCCAGATGTTAAGAAATTAATAATTGTTTCGAGGACTGAAGTGCCGCAGAACTCAAAAGCACCCAAAACATAACAGTAGCATCTAGGTTTACAGGATCGCAGGAGATCAGTAAAAACGCGTCAAAACTAAAAATAGTGGACGATCAAACAAGATATGACTGTCCTCAGTGCAAGAAAGAGTATAAAAGAAAATCGTCTCTCTACAGCCACTTAAAACACGAGTGCGGTAAACAAAAATCGTTTCACTGCCGTTTCTGTGCCAAAGCGTTTCATAATAAGCAGAATTGGAAAAATCATGAATTTAGACATCAGATTGGTGTGATGTGTTTTCGTGAATGAGAGTAAGAGAAAGATGAATGAGCTTTCTTGACATTAAATAAGGTACACCTTCGCCTTGGCCACCTAGGTCTCCAGACCTGCGTCCCATTGGATTAGTAGTTTGGAATAAGATAATAAATCGTACATGTATAATAGGGTGGGTCAAAAAATGGTAACGATGAGTTCTTAATTTTAAAAAAAGACGCGCCTCATATCAGTTTTGTATATTTTTTTTCAGATCTATACAAAAAAATCATATCTTTTATATAACAAATTTCTAGAATATTTTTTTGTAGAAAACTTAATGCTCTAATACAAAGTTTTCTGTGCTTTTTTAATAAATCTAACTATTATAAAGATATTTAAGGTAAAAGATTAAAGAATTTTAGAAAAATAAGTAACTCATTTAAAGAGTATAAGAGACCTTTTTGTAAAGCGCGTAATTTCCAAAAGAAATAGTAGAAGATTTTTCAGTAAGTTACAAAATAAAAAAATCCTCAATCCTCAAACAGCTTTTTTAGGTCTGCCTGTAGGATTAACAAATATTAGGATTTATTTTTTTTTAGATATGGGACTGAGAAAAATATGCAAAAGTATAATAAGGCAAATTTTTCTATTAAAATTAAGGGCTCATCGTTGGCGAGCATTCTCTCAAGGGGCCTAAAAACCAATTTTTCAGTATCAGAAGTCAAAATCAAAATAATAGATTTTTTTTTACCCACACAAAGATACATATACGATTAAATACTAAATAATTCCATTATTTCAAACTACTTATTCAATGGGACGCAGGCCTGGAGCCCTAGGTGGCCAAAGAGAACGGAGTTTCTTATTCGATGTATAGAAAGTTCATAGTTATCTTGTTGGAAATTAGGATTTCAACAAGTTGAAAGTGCGCTTTCTATTGCTTTTAAACGTTAAAAATATACAATCAATATTTTACACCAGTTTTAAAAACCTTACAGTTTTGATACAATTTCTTAGAAAAGTGTATTTTTTAAAACATATCTATTGAACATGAAAGTGTTATATTAAAAATGTTTCTTAATTATTACATTATTTCTTCTGTTGTTGCTAAAAATAAATATCTTTTTTTTATCAAATCATACCAAAAATGGGCATTTTCAAAAAATAAAATGGTATGTTTTATGTTTTTGTTTTCATTTTTTTTGAATATTTTTGGGGTTCAGTGGCAAAAACAAAATAGTTATTTGGTTCTGTTCAGTTGTTGCTTTTACTGTTTATTGAACAGTGTTCAATCTGAAAAACTAAACATGTTGATTCTTTGAAATTTTTGTTAATAAAGTTGATTTTTTAACCGTTGCGGTTATAGATGTATTTATTAAAGTTGAAACATTTTATTTCAGTACTACCTTTAACAAAATTGGTTATTTTTGACTTTTTTTTTTTCTGTCATCAAGTATATTTCTAATTTACCGTATTTTTGGGGTAAAGGCTATCTACAGGGTGTAATTTTAATAATGGCTAAAAATACAGAATATGATTTCTAAAGTCTGTTTTAGAAAGAAAAGTTCATGTAAACATATGTCCTAAATTTAGTTACAGGGTGTTAAAGTTTTAAGAAAAAAATCATTTTCACATTATACCTGTAAAACTGTTTCAGATATTCTTATAAAATTTGGCACGCACCTACTATAGGATTTTTTTATTGTAGAAGATTTTCAAATATTTTTACCAATGGCGTCCGTACGGGATAAATACTGAATATATTAAAAATGTTACGTCAATGCTTTTTTCAAAAACAAAAATCATTTTTTTAATTCTCACTTTACAACAAATTTGACCTCTTGTTTTAGTTTAAAATAATTTTGCTTTACAAAAATGCATCAAAAACGGTTTTTATTACTTTACGCGGAAACGGTGCATCAAACAAAGAAAATTAAAGAGGTCAAATTTTTGCAAAATAAATTGGAGTTTTAAAAATAATTTTTGTTTAAAAAAGCAATGGCGTACCACTTTTTTTTAAATCCCCAGTATACATCTTATTCGGAGCTCACTGGTAGAAGTAATAAGAAATCTTTTAGATCAAAAAATGCCCATAGGTGATTCCAAACAGCACAAACTTTCCATTGAGCAATCCCCCATATAAGTAAAGCATGCGTCCACACTATTTCTTGACCTTGCTGCAGAGCTGGGCTACACTACCAAACAATGGTTAAGCTGTGGAGCGGTCATAAAGCATCGCGAGACCCGTGCTTTACTTTTATGGGGGATTGCCCAATGGAAAGCTTGTGCTGTTATAGTTGGCGCTAGTGGTGTGCATATTCGAAAGATTTTGATATTCGAATATTCTTATTCGGAAGATTTTAATATACGAAAGATCTTTCGAAAATTTTACACACACACACACACACACAACATTTTATATTTCATTGAGAAAGATCTTTCGAAACATCTTTCAAAAGATTTCATATTTCAATGCAAAAGATCTTTCGAAACATTTTATATTTCATTGCCAATAAGCTTTTATTCTGTCAAAATACCGATTGAAAGATTGTTGCTATTTGCGGCAACGAATTATTTCACGTCTTATTCCGAGTGTTTTCGAGTTTTGACGCTATTTAACCATAAATATTACAGCTGATATTATTTGTTTGTTTGATTACTAATGGTTTGGGGTATGTTTTACGGGTTGTCTATATTAAACGCCTAGATATAAATATCATTCATCATTCATTCGGTATCTTTCGCATTTGTGTTCGGTGTTTACGAATATAAATTCATGACTGATCGTTCATGAAATATTTCACGACGAAATACGAATATTCGGAAGAAATATTCGAAACATTTCGAATATCGCGATGTTCGAATATCATTCAGATCATTTGAAAGGTTCCAACACTAGTTGGCGCGCCTTAAACTTTATAAAAATATCTCGAACAGTTTCCAAGTTAAGATATGAAAATGCTTTTTTTAACACCCTGTTGCTTTTAAAACTTAAAAGGTTTAGGACATATGTTTATATTAACTTTTTTTTCTTCTAAAATAGGCTAAGGAATCATACCCTTTAATTTTAGCCATCAGTTAAATTACACCCTGTATAAATGAGTGGCATATTATAATTAGTAATATGCCTCTTGGATTAGTAGTAATATTATTATTATTATTATTGTTTAGTTTTTGTATTTTAATATTTTAGTTTAGTTTCGGTGTGCATGTTACTTTGTTTAATAAATAAAGTTGTTTATTACAAAAATTAGGTAAATTTTGTGGTGCCTATTTACCTAAAAAAATCTAAATTCTATTTACACCTGATTTTAGCTATGTTACCTGAAACGCTCCAAAAATATTTGTCACGTGGCCAAGAAAACTTGCTTATGCCCCACCCAAACGCTTTAATACAATACTACAAATTTCTCAAAATAAAAATGGAGGAGGGAATGACGTCACTGGCACCTCCTAATATGCGGATGGCACCATCGGGTACCATGCACTTAAACGAACGAAAACCAGCGAATGTTCTGGAATCGACTCGCCGTTTCGAATGTAAAGTATGTCAAAAAAGTTACAAAAACAAGAGGCACCTGTATCGGCATGAGAAGGAAGAGTGCGTCGGGGTAGAACCGAAATTTAGGTGTGAAATTTGCTGTAACATGTTTAGAAGGAAGTACCATCTATCCAGGCATTTGTTTAATAGACACGGGATTGATATGAAGTTGGTGAAAACTGAATTAGACTTAAGTACTTCGAATTAGTTGATTTTTTTGCGTGATATCAGGGTAATTTACTTTTGCTAATTATTAATGTAGGGGAAAGTGGGGAGGCTTCATACAGTTTTTATATTTTGCTTTGTGGAATGCCGTGTTTTAGCTATATCTCTTTTAATTTATGACACGCTAGTAGCTTAACTATTTTATATTGTAGTAGAACCTTAAAAATATTGAAAATCTACATGCGCGAGTTTCCATAAGACTTTTACAAAAAAACGAAATGTATGAATGTACCCCATTGGTGGGGTACATTCATACAACCGAAAGGAGCACATTTAACATCACTATTAATTCGTCATAATTATTGTTTATTATTGTTTTATACCATACTATAAAAAAAAACACAAATACATTTTTTTAACATATAAAACAAATAGTAAAATTCAAAATTAAAAAACAGGTTTTATCTAAATCTGTTAATGCCTATTTTAACATCGCAATAGTTTCGTGATATGAACATACGTAACGAATAGTGAACAGAGTGTCATTAAACGGTCTTTACGTTACATGTATGGTTATCTATCAAAGACACATTTTTTGTTTTAGTCAGTTATATTTATTAAAAGTAACAATATCAAAGTGTAAAAAAATATTGCTTATACATTATTAATTATATCAAATAAAAAACTCTAGTTAACACAAAGATACCTTAACTTACAAAACCTAAAATTAATATGCCTATGTTATTAACAGATTATCACCTAAGATCTATGGTAATATCATCACTATGTTTGATAAATTAACTGATCCTTGACATTCAAAGACACAAAGTTCATAAAGCACCCTGTTTTTTTTCGTAAAAATGAAACTTAAACTACTTTATATATTATTTACAAGTATAATCGTCGGTGTAACAAAAAATAGTAGTTAAAAACTATTCATAAAGGGCCAGGGAGACAATTATACAATATGAATGTGCCCCATATACTTGTGTATGAATCTGCCCCATCACATGCTAATTAATAAAAAAATTGAAATTAGAAAAACCGTATTTATCTGTATTAATTTACACACATTAAATTAGTTCTTTTGTATTATTATAAGTAGGATTAAATAGCAATAATTAATTCAAAAAATAGTAACTGCCCATAAAATATGTCCAAAGTTACGTTATGAAATTACTTACGCGAGGCAAAAACACGTTCCGTGTTGTGCACTCGATCTTACCGCACCGAAAATTCTGAAACTTCACTAGTCTGTAAACACACATAAAAACTGTGCACACCCACTTACGTTACTATTTTACTTCGTGTCTAACTTCAGATAAACTCAATGTATGTAGGTGCCCCTTGTATGAATCCACCCCACTTTCCCCTAATGATAATATAAGTAGTTTTATACAGTCGGAAGGCCCATGAAAAGGATTTTTGGATTTGTTCTTAAAAAGTCTTCTTGTTTAATAAAGTAATAATATGTACACATTAGACTGGGCCTAAAGAAGGGACTTTTTTTTAACGATATATCGAAAATATTGTTTCCGGTGACAAAATAGAAATATTGTGAAAGTTCCAGCCCTTTATTGATATTAATTAATATTTAGAGGTCCATCTTCGACACTCACAGTTTTTTTTAAGCAAATTTAATTAAATTGTCGTCAAATAAGCCGGTTCCATGTAATCGGGATTTGAACATGGAACTATTTTTCATTTTTATTTCTTGAGTTTGGATTTTTGTTAATAAACTACAAATATAATTATTTAAATATATCCAATATATTTCTAAAGAAAATTTGATGCGCTACGAAAAAGGCATCTTAACATTTTTCAATAAATTCACTCATTTAAAGTTATTCTACGTTGGGGTTGTATCCAAAAGTAATTTCAACGTCTAATAACTTTTGAAGGGGATAAAATGCCGTAGCACGTTAAATTAAGCTAAAACGCGATTCGCTGCCGTTTTTCAAATATTTGTTTGGAAAAAAGTTTTATATAGAAAAGTTTCTTAAACTGATCCAAAGATTATCGGAAAGTTGGTTATTTTTACGGTTTTGTAAGTTTAGGAAATTTCATGTGTTAATTATTTACATTATCAAAAATCAATTAACTTTCCGATAATCCTTAAAACATTTAAAGAAACTTTTCTATATACAACTTTTTTCAAAACAAATATTTTAAAAACGGCAGCGAATCGCGTTTTAGCTCAATTTAACGTGCTACGGCATCCTCTTAAAAGACCTTTTTGTAGCGCATTCAATTTCCTTTAAAAATATTTTTTTGATTTATTTAAATATGGATATTTATAGTAGTAGCAAAAATTTATACTCAAGGAAAAAAATTGAAAAAAGTTTCGATTTTTTGGCCTAGTGTAGTACACATAGTATGGTAACTTTTATGAAGAATATTTTTTTCGATACTCGATAGCAGCACGTTGGACGTCAGAATTGCCGCTCTAATAATTTTTTTACTTTTATTTCAGCCTTCAATTATTTAAAAAATAATACAAATATTTGTCGGTGTTAAAAAATTCCACCCTAAGATTCGTGATCGATTTTGAATCACCCTGTATAATCGTCGTCTCATTAGAAATGTGCGCCTAAATTTGAAAATATTTGTTTGTCCAATTGACCAAAAATAATAAAAGCATATAAACATAAGAACAATTTATAACAAATCTATTTTTGTGTAAATCAAAAACTACACACGAAAGATTTTTGTAAAAATGTATATACGAGTAATTTATATTCTTCTAAATTGAATATTTAAATTTTTGTGGGTCTTCCAAATGTCTCCTATGTACTTTGTTTGATTTGTATAAGATTTTTTTAGTTAATAATTTTTCCAAAATATTGTTTCGTAAAATAAAATTTTCTTTTAGAAAATTTATTTATTTTTGTTTTTTTTAATGTTAGTTTTATGCTCATTTTAGTTACGTAAGGTTTGTGTGTAGTTTTTAAATTTTTGCATTAAATATTCAAAATTTTACAATTCTGTACAAATGTAAAGGGAGATTTACTATACTTTGACCAATATGCATTTTTTTAAAAATATACAAACATTTTAAGTACAAAAATAAGACGTCAAAAATGTGTCTATTCATTTTTCTATTTTGCACTTGCATATCTGCAAAATGTCAAAAAATATTATTCAGTGAGATCTTCTAGCTTCAAATTGCAATTTAATAAAAACCTATCCAAAATATTTACTGGAAAAAATGTAGTAAATCTGGAATATTGCTGCCATAGATAAGATATTTTTTTGTACTTTTAGGTCTAAGTTATAATATTATATAAAGTAAGTAAAAACATTTACAATAATTTATCGGTAAAATAATCGATTTGACTGACAAATTAAACCAAAACAATACGATATTTTTCTTAGTGCCTTTTTGACATTAGTCATAGCCTTAAGAACTGACTCATACTATATTTACCATTGTTGCCAAAAACATATTTTAGTATTAGGTTGTAATGTATAAAGTAGTTTATCAAATAGTGCCAATTTTTGTATTAAATAAAACATATTTTTTGAATATATTTTTTCATATATATTTAAGTATTTCTTTTCTTGTTTTGTATATTGTTATACATTCATCCAAATATTTAACGATAATTATACCGGGTAGTGCAGCGGCAGGGTGACCATAAGTAATCCCATGTAAATTTTAATACCTTCAAATATTAGGTCCCCTGTTGATTTTACAACAAACTTGTATTAGACTATTTTTACGACATTTATAAGATAAGCTCACATACTAAATTTTGTTATTTTCTAATAAGCTAATTTAAAGTTATTTAAAAAAAACTTTTTGTAAAATCGTTGCATACCTGATGATATTTGGTAGGCAGGAGTAATTTACAAAGAAATCATTTAAGAAAACTTAATTTACAGCCTATCAAACTTTTAAAGATATTGTCGATGACACAGTGGAAACTCAATAAAAATATTTAACCTAAAGATGATGTTAAATTGCCAAAACGTTGTGTTGAAATTAAAGGGTACATTTTAAGGAAGCAGGAAAGTTACAAAATAAGTGGGAGCGTCAGCTGCGGCGACGATGGTGGAAATATACAGGGTGCTCCAAAAAAAAATCGGATTTAAACTTGAGTTTTTTTTTTTATGGAACACCCTCTATATTAGTTTCATTTTGGATTGTAGAAGCGATACCTATACCAAAAATGTTGGGTTTTTAAGATATGTAGGATTTTTAAAAAATAAAATTTTAATATATTTTACCTTACTTACGCTTTATTTTGAATATTATGATAAATTTCTAGAATATTAACTGTACCATCACACACATTTATTTTTTTTTACTAGAAATTATACCGGATGTCCAAAAATTAATATAATATTAATTAGTAGTTTCTGGACACACTATATAATTTCTAGTAAAAATTTTACTATAGGTGATTGCACACTTAATATTTTAGCAATCCATCATAATAAATAAAGACAAGCGGAAGGAGGGCAGGATATATTAATATTTTGGTTTTATCATGTTTTTTTTTTTAATCCTAAATATCTTAAAAACCTTATATTTTTGGTATAGGTATCGCTGATAAAGTTTACCCTATTTTTATTGATTTAATCCAAAAATAAACTTATATACAGGGTGTTCCATTTAAAAAACACAAGTTTATTATGGATCTTTTTTTTTTGAGCATACTGTACAATTCCACCATCGGAGAAGCAGCTGACGCTCACAGCCATTCATGTACAACCCTCTTAAAACATTTTACGAGTTATGGAATGAGAGAAAATATTTGACAAAATTTTGCATTTGGCTCACGGTCTACAAAGTATTTGCAAAACCCAAAAAAGGTTTTAAAATTAGGTATTTTTTGGAAATTTTCTGTTCTCACAGATCTTGCTATCCAGTTGTTTTTTCGTCATCGGGACATCCTATTTCTACTTGTTTTTGAGACATTTCCATTTGGAGTTTATCTTTAAATTACCCTGTGTACTCAATTGTAAAAAATACCCAAAAGTTTGCTTAACTAATTTTCTTTAAACCATGCATTAATAACCCCACCACTTCATCCTTTTATTTTGTGCTTTGTGTTTTTTTGTTTATAACTGTTTTCTTGTTTCTTTTTCTTATTGCTTTTATATTTTTATCTTTTTTCTTTTTGTTTTAAACTAATTACTCAATTTTTAGACGACAATGCTGAACACTTTATCCGAAAAATACTCAAAAAAGACGAAATAGATGACGTGGTGAAAAAATTTCAGTGTCCGCGCTGTGGGAAGAGATACAAACACAAACATATCCTCAAACGCCATATTGAATTCGAGTGTGGAATGGAACCTCAGTTTCAGTGTTCGATTTGTGGACATAGAAGCAAAAGAAAGTACGATATGACGTTGCATATACGGACCAAGCATATGAGAGAATAAGATGGGAATATAGTAATCAGCTTGACAAGTTACAGAAATTAAATGAGACACCAAGATGGAAAACCAGATATATCCAACAGACGTACCACTTAGACGAATGCAAAAACTGATATATTTTTAGATTTTTTTAATTTTTACGAATTAGGCGGCTAAAAATATCGACTATTTTTATTTTGACTTTTAAAACTGAAAAATTGGTTCCTAGGCACCTCCAAAGAATGCTCGGCAACGATGACGTCTTAATTTTAATAGGAAGATCCGCTTCTTTTTACACTCCCTCAAGTTATTCGAAATGACAGATTTGAAGAAAATCGCCGAAACACGTCAAGATATTTTATTGAGGGGGAATGTGCCTTTACAAAAATCGACGGCGCCCTTTGCCCCTCAATCATCAGGCCGTACCTCTTATGAGAGCTGCGGGCTCATGACACAGCTTCCTGACGACTCTGAATATGAATGACATTTTCATCTGCTTTGTACTTTGTAACATCTGAATAGCCTTAGATTTTGATATATCATGAAACCAATAGTTAGATGTACCTAATGTGGTGTTTCTTAAAGCCCTTTGATGGGTCCTTTAATGGTGATATTGGTAGTACATACAGGTAGAAGAAAAAGTACATATTTTTTATTTAAGAACCTGCATATTATTTTACCAGTGAAAAGATCTTTAAATGAGCTTTAAGAAAATACATTAAGTACATCTAACTTTAATAGTTTCGGAAATATGACCATCCAAATCAGGTATTTAGGTAATTTTTAAAGTACCGCCATTTTGTAATAGGTGAAGATATTGACTTCATATTCTAGGGTTATAAAGTACTCGTCAGGAGCTTTAAAATGATGTATCACTCAACCTGCCTTCCCATTTAAGAATTTTGGGGTGGTAGCCCTTGGTGGTTAAGGGGTTAAAATGGGCGCCGTCCAATTTTTTGTAAAAAACGTTCACCCTCAATAAATATCTTGACGTGTTTCATGATTTTCAAATCTGTCTCGTTTCGAAGATAACTTGAGTGGAAAGTTTCAAATGAACACCCTGTATGTGTGTCGGAACTAACTTTTCAAAAATTAGGCGCATTTTGGCTTAAGACCTTAATTTATTGGGATAATTATTAATGGTAGAACAAAAATACTACAAATTGCTTATCGCCATCTTGAGACTACAAAGATTTTCTTCTTGTCTTTCACCTGCTTTAATATATGTTCTCTTTTTATTAAATATCTCAGCAATACTAAAGTTTAAAATTTTCAACTTCTTTTTGTAGAAAGAAACAAAATAACTTTAGAAAAATGTCAGATGTTCTTAACGTTAAGATATTAAAGAAAAATGTTATCATGTTTTTCGCCAAATTTTGAAAATTGATATATTATTTGGTTTTGCACCTAGTAGTCTCATATTAACAGGATATACATAGTAACTGTAGAAACAAAAAATTGTAATTCCCAATTTATTTTTTTAGACCGGTTTTAAAGTTACAGACTACTTTGGTCAATGAATTAAAATGAAAAAATTGTTTTTCTTAGTCTGTGTGCTTTTGAATTTGAGTTTTTTTTGTCAGTTTTACATTTATTAGCACAAAGACTATAAACTGTTTTTGTTTTTAAGTTATTTTAGTTGTAGAATAATATAGTTTTATGAATATATATGGCATGTTTTAAACTTTATTTAATAAAAAATAAATAACTTAAAATCTTTTATTATTTTTTTAAATTTATTTTAAAATACACTTTTCAGTGTCATTTATTAGTTTTTTTGTCTCCCATATACCGGGATATATAACGATCTATAGGCGCTCTCCGCCGTCGACACACCGTTGGCCGGCTGTTTATTAGCGCGTATTTCAAGTTTTACTTTACTATTGCTAACTTCTTATTTATTGGAGATACGATGTCGGTTAATTTAGAGAACTACTAGAATTTTCTTTGCAAATTTACCTGCTGGTAACAGGAAAACAATGAAACATCGCGTTTTGGATTAGTTTCCAAAATATATTTTTTAAAAAGAAACACCCTGTATATTTTTTTTTAGGTTTTTTTATTAAAAACTTACTTCCCAAAATATAGTATTATACTTCCCAAAAATTATCGTATAACCTCGGGTTTTTTAAATACTCATATTTCTTTAAATAATTAAGGTATGAACATTATTAGGTAAAGAAAAGATCAGGAATGAGTAAAGGTTTAATTTAATCACAAGTTTGTTACTTTTTTTTCAACAGTACATTTTAGAGGGCGATTAAAAAATTATTATTTTTTCTTCAAAAACCCTGTAGGATGTATTGTTAACAGCAAACAATAACGGTTATGCCGAAGTTATAGCTTGACCTTTCCTTAAAATATTGTTATTTTAAATGTCCTGATTACTAAATTATTAAAAGAAATATGGCCATTTTTAACACGCTTTTATTAAGTTGGTTGTAACTATCTATCTATCTATCTATGTAACGGAATCTTTGAGCCTAATTTTTACCAACTTCCAGCGATTCAATTTCTTTGAAACTTTGCACACGTATCAAGGACCGATGACAATGCAATAATTTAAAAACAGTATCCCGTTATCCCAATTAGGACCGCCAGGATAAATAAATTCCTTTACAGATCCTAATACTACTCTTGACAAAATGGCGAAGGAATTTTTTAGTGAATAAACTGGAGCATTTATTTTTAAAATACTAATTGATATATCGAACTAAAAATGAAAAATAAATAATAGTTAAAAAAACTAAAAAACACGCTTTTATATGCAACTCAAACTAAAAATTAGAAAATAATTTTTTATTACAAAGAGTTTGTCACTTCAGAATAAAAGCGTGGGGTGCTTAATATATTAAATGTTATAATTATTCTATTTGCAAATATCTATGAGGGAAAAGTTATGAAAAATAGTAAAATGCACCCCACGCTTTTACTCTGAAGTGACAAACTCTTTGTAATGAAAAATTATTTTCTAATTTTTAGTTCGGTTGCATATAAAAGCGTGTTTTTTAGTTTTTTTAACTATTATTTATTTTATTGAAGCCTATGGAAACAATCAAGCAATGCGATAATTTTTGTTAAGTCGAGTGTAGTTTTTATACTATAAACTTGTAATTTTAGGAATGTTTGGAAGACATTCGTGTGACCAATGTGGTCGTTCATACAAACACAAAACTAATCTTCTGAATCACAAAAGGGAGGAATGTAATAAGCCACCCTCATATTTCTGCCCTTTAGAAGATTGCAAAAAGGGTTCAAGAAAAACAACACTTACAAAGACATGTAATAATACATGGAAACGACAAGAGAATCATGGAGTATTTAAGGATGGAGAATGAGAAAAAAATGGAAAGGAGGCAGTCTTTGGATAGTCCAGTTTTAGGATTTCCCAGGAATATAGGGTCTACTATGCCGTGTATTGGGTGAGTTGCGGTGTTTAACGATAAAATGTTCGATAATTATTAGCTTTGTTCGCGGGTTCGATTCTGAACTGGTTCTGGGACTATTTGCATGCGCAGTAAAAAAGCAGCGTTCGCGGTAAGTAAAATCCTGAATTTTTAGTAACAGTTCTGTGTTCGCGGGTTACAATGGAATCAGTTCGTTACCGGTTCGTAACCTGATTAGCAGTCCTGGGATTTTTGTTTGAACTAAAAGTTCAGTTGGGAATTTCATGCGCATTGTCGACATGGTCAGTTGTTTTCTGTTTTTGTGGTACAGAAATAAACCGTTGTATTACAGTTTATTTGTTTCTGCCACTTTTATGCGGGTTAATATACCTAATGAATAATTTTTTTATATTTTTGTGATTCTGAGCGTATATAAACTAAGGATTTTTAATTGTATTCCGTATGAATGTATGTATGCAATAAAATAAATAAAGATTTAATTAAAAAATATAGATAATATTACAAGATTTTACCATTCCTTGTTGTTGTTGTTTGAATTTTATCTTTAGTTAAATACACATACTTATGTTAAAAACGAGAAGAGGCAGGGAATTCCTCGTCTTCCGCCGATAGACCTCGAGTGGCATTGGACAGTATAACAATTTACCTTTTGTTTGAATTTAATTTTTTTTTGTATAGTATCCAATTTAACCATGAAAATCCTAACCATGCAAAAGGCTAGGTTAGAATACATCCTCAGCTGTATAGAAAATGGTTCGCGGTAAATAAAAATTCCGAACTAATAAATAACTAGACATGCGCTTTAAAACAATTCTAAACCAGTTCGGTTCTGGTTCAGAATCGGTTCATTACTAGACCCGCGAACAAAGCTATTGTCTATAAACCGAGAAGCTGATCAAATATATGAAAGAATCTTTTTCGAAAATATTTCGTTTACGAGATATTCATCATCAAACTTAAAAATCGAACTAACCCTATTTTCACCATATTCTCCTTACTTTTTGAACCCAATTTTTAATTTAAAGCTAAAGTGGCATACATCATTGAGGAACACAACCATCTTTATTTAAATTAAAGTGTTAAATTAATTTAAAAATGGTGTTAATAAAAAGCCAGTTTTAAAAGGAGTTTCTGTTGTTAAATAAAATATTATGTGCTAATATAGTGTTAAATCAAGAATTGGGTAAGAAAAAAGGGAAAATACAGCGATAAAAGTAATTGGTTCGATTTTAAAGTTTGATGATGGATATCTTAAAACTATTTTTTCTAGATATGTTATTAGTGCCCCAAAAAACCCCGTATAATCGGCGCCAGTCCCGGTTTCTAAACAATAACCAAATGTTCCACTGGTAAACGATTTGTGGTGTTTAAAAATAAGTAATGTATATTTTTAGCACACCCAGTGGTTTTCTACCTCCTAGTCCTCAAAATTCAGTACTATCCCAGTTTCAAAGTACTTTTTCAAGTTTTATGAAGCCAGAGCCCCCTAAAGCAAGTACTGATGGAAAGCCCATGTCAGTTCAGAAAACTCATTCAAGTGAAATCACAAATGGCCCCGTACTAAACAATAGTATAAGACCAAATGTATCTCAAAGTAGTAATTTGAATACTAGCAATGTGTTTTCTCCATTGAATAGTGGAAATAATGCGATGGGTCTTGCTGGACAGGAAGTTTTTAAGTTTTCCATGGATATTTTGGATCCTTGTCGGATTTTCTCTAGGCCTAGTTGAAGAGAAGAAACAAATTAAACAATTTTCTTTTTTAATTGACCGGAAAATTGAATTTTCCACTCAATTTTTAAGCGGAAAATGCTATTTTACAGGACTAATTTACTTTCCGGTCCCTAGTTTACTTTCCGGTCTCTCATTTACTTTCCGGTCCCTGATATCAAAAAATCCTGTTAGCCATGACAAAAATTGTCAGAGTTTAATTGTTACTATTTGACAGTTCAAGATATTGTAAAGTAAAGAAAGCATCATTTTGCCAAAATGGAGTCAGACATGGAAAATCCAGATGAAATAATTGAAGCAGCGTCCTTATTGTCGTTTAAATATAACACTAAAAATTTACACAGTTTTTTTCCGGTCAATTTAAAAAAAATTATGTACGATACTCGACTCGCCTACGGCTCGCCCTGTAAATGTTTTTCGTCGACCCGTAAAATATCATTTTCCGGTCTAGTAACGTAAATAGCTATTGTAGTGTTAGGTGGATATACTGTAAATATTTATGTTTAGATTTGTTGTTTTTGCTATTGGAGGAGACGCCTAGAAATTGTAGTGTGACAAATGATAGTTTTTATAACTGATTCAGTGCCAAAACGACTAAGAAGTTATCACTTCTACTCTAGTGTTTACAAAATAAGCTCTGTACTAGATTTGGGCAAAAAATATGAATATTTTTTTTTCAAACGCTACTGGGAAAATATTATTCATGATGATAGAAGAAAATATTGTTAAAGTTAAAGTCCTTAATATTAATATTAGTATATTAATTCTTGAAAACAATTGTTTTTATGCAAATCATGGATCCGAAAAATTTTACAACACATTCATTAAGTAATTTAAATTTTCTACACAAAAGCTCTCTTCGTAAATTGTCGTCAAATTAGCCGTTTCCATGTAATCGGGCTTTGACCATTAAACTATTTTTTTTGGATTTTTGATGCCACCACAAATCTCAATATTTAAAATAATTTAATACATATTTTTGAAGAAAATTTGATGTGCTCGGAAATCGACAAATAATTACTTTTGGATTTAGCTTCAACGATCGAATTTACTTTTAAAGAAGTGAATTTATGGAAAAATAATAAGAAACCCTTTTTGTAACTGAAAAATGTTTTAAAAATATATATTGGATTTATTGAAATATTGATATTTTTTTACGCTTTTTTTCTGGGAGGTTTTACCGTTTTATACAAAATAATATTTGGCTTTTCTCCAGAATAGCATACAAAGTTTAGTGAAAACTTAAATTGTAAGAAAGATTAAAAACTTTTTATACTATGAAGATTGTGAGCAGTGGTGCAGTGGCTAGCGTGTCAGCCTCTCAAGTTATCTTCGAAACGAGACAGATTTGAGAAAATCGCCGAAACACGTCAAGATATTTATTGAGGGAACGTTTTTACAAAAAATTGGACGGCGCCCCTTTAACTTTTAACCACCAGGGCCACCACCTCAAAATTCTTAAATGAGAAGGCGGGTCGAGTGATACATCATTTTAAAGCTCCTGACGAGTACTTTATAACCCTAGAATATGAAGTCAATATCTTCACCTATTACAAAATGGCGGTACTTTAAAAATTACCTAAATACCTGATTTGGATGGCTATATTTCCGAAACTAATAAAGTTAGATGTACCTAATGTGGTGTTTTCTTAAAGTCTCTTTTAAAGGTCTTTAATGGTGATACTGGTAGTAATATACAGGGTAGAAGAAAAAGTACATATTTTTTTATTTAAGAACCCTGTATATTATTTTGGAGAAAATCCAAAAATAATTTTGTTTATTAATATTTTTAGAAGCAACAAAAATCCAAACTCAAAAACATAATAGGGAACATAGTTCAATGTTTAAAGTTCGATTAGGTGCATGAAATCGGCTTTTTGAACGACAATTTACGAAGAAAGCTTTTTATAGGGAATTTAATTTTCTTTAGGAATATGTGTTGGCAAAATTATTCAGATCAACAATTTGCGAATTTTGCATTTAAAAAAAGGTATTTTTGTCAAAATACTGATTTGCGATGATAAACCTCTCTAATAATAATATTAAGGGTTCTAAGTTTCACAATTTTTCATCAGAAATTATATTTTTTCAGAAGCTTTATAAAAATATATATATATTCATTTCCTTTTGGCTTAGTCTATTGTAAACAGGATTATCCAACGAAAGTGACACAGTATCTATATCCGTGTTAATATAGGTTGTGCAAAAAGTTGTTAATACGCAACTTGTTTGGTTTAATATAAAGATTTAAAAAATATATATTTAAAAACAACTAAATAGTAAATAATAAACATACAACAAAAAACAATCATTCGTTTGGCTTTTTTAAATGGAAATGCATATGTTACGCACAAATATCGAAAACGCTCAATGAGCGGAAATAACGCACACAACGCGTTATGGACGAAGGTAAATGACCAAACACCGAAATTAAATAAGTTTCCGTTTTATGGTCGTGAACTTATGACCGCAACGCGTCGTGGTCATTTTAGAAGCGACCACAACGCGAAGTGGATGGTTTAAATCAACCGAACACCGGATTCTTCCTGTCTTAACTAGTTTCCTTAATGCGGTGCACCATTTCACGTTTGTACTTTAGTTGTTAGTTTGACTTCAAGCAGAGTGAGTCGTTTTAAATCCCAGATGTTGACAGAGGCAGGCTAGCGCCAAGAAATGTTTTGGCTGTGGTTTTAAGTGTACATGAGTCTGGTATGTACCAACTAGGCACTAAAGAAGGTGTACTGCAGCGAATGTATGGTCGAAATGAGTTTACTTTTGCTGATTTCAACTTTATTGATCAATCGGATGTCCCAAGCAATTCATTAACTTTAAGAAAAGCTTCGGCTTTATCTTCAGGCTACAAACATGGATTTGTGTTATGTCATTATAAGCGTTATTGTAACACTAATAAATGCCATTGCCGTTCTAAGCAAGTATTATGCAACTCCAAGTGCCACAACAGTAGCTCTTGTAAGAACAAATAATTTGTTACAATGTGGTTCAATCTACAATTCATCCTTTTATGGTCGTTCTTCAAACGAACAGAACGCGTTATGGTTGCTTCTAAAATGAACACAACGCGATGCGGTAATGAATTCACGACCATAAAACGAAAAACTATTTAATTTCGGTGTTTGGTCATTTACCTTCGTCCATAACGCGAAGTGTCAAAATGACACGTAAATCTTCTCTATTTATGGCATGCAGTGTTTTATACAGGACAAAAATAACATTGCAATACGTTTTATTTCAAGAAATTAATAAAAAAAAATTCAAAATGTATTAGAGACCCAAATTTTTTTCTAATTCTTAACATAATATAAAAATATTCTTTTTTAAATACCAGGAAAAGTTACTTGTTAAATCTTATTATTATTTTATGTCCAATTGTTTATGTTTATATAGATACTTTATCTTCCTATCTCCACAATAAACCACACAATTTTTGTATCAACGATTTTTTAAAACTCTTATTATCAGCGTAATAAGGACTATTTCACTATTGTTGGATAACCCTGTATATATTATAATAGTAAGAATATACCTAAGGTAACAAAAGTTTCTATTTTTTGGGCATGTAATAATTTCAGAGCCAACTTGATGCTTTAAGGCATTATTGGTGTAAAAGTTAATACTAATAGCTGGTAAAAATTAACACAACATATCAGAACTTATAATTTCGTAGACTTGATATGTACTAACCAAAATAAACCAAAATATAATTTATTTTATTTATAAGAAAGAAAAAAATTTCATTAGGTTAATTATACATTTTAACAAAGAAAATATATTATAGGTTTTCCGATAATATCAGGACTGAGATACGCTTGTGAAAATTGCGATAGATCGTATACCCTAAAAAGAAATTTGAGGAGTCACCAAAAAGAGGAGTGTGGAAAAGCGCCATCTTTTTATTGCAATGTGTGTTCCAGAGGGTTCAAGAAAAAGCACCATCTTAACCGGCATTTGCTCACTCATATGCCCAAAGAAGCCAAAACGTTTTTTGAACCAAGCTAGAAAAAAAGTTTTTGTATTTTTTACAATTTTTTAAAATACAATTAATAGAGAACATTTCAAGAAAATTGTATAAAATGTTGAAAAGAATTGGAGCAAACTTAAACAAAATACAGTGGTTTAAGTAAACAGACCTCATTCAAAAATCTTATAAACGTTAACTTAAAAAACCCTCCCAGCGTTAAGGTCTGGCCACACATAACCGCAAGGAGCTCGCAGTCGTGCGTCTCGGTGGTGAAATGTAGGGGGATACGGTGCAAAAAATATTGTATTTAATAAAATTGAAGTACTATAAGTCTGCTATACTAAGCTTTAAATTACACCTGATCCTAAAATAAACCTTTACAACACAGTTTTACCTATTTCACACTATAATTTTGGGTAAAAAGGAACAGAGATAAGTAGGAAAATCTGTTTTATTTAAGCAAGGAGGTTTTTGTATTTTTGAGGGCATAAAAACTGCTTTTGATTCTTTCTGCCCCACTTTCCTCTATCATTGTGAATCCGGGCTCGGTGGTGCTTGGGTGCGGGTTTGTGTGGCCAGACCTTAATTCTGACTAGTTGGAAAAATAAATCCGATTCATTACAATAATTAATTCAGTGGATAGTCAGCAGATCAAAATTTAAAACAATTTTTGCTTCCATGTGTACCTACACCGAAAGAAAAATCTAAAAATTGATCAAAAGTCTTTGTGATATCTTAAATTTCTTTTTAAAGTTTACAAGTTATGTTTATATTTCTCATTTTATTTTCATTTTGTATATAGACAATTGTTTCCAGAAAAAATGTATGTTGCCTTATTAGACATTATATCACTATCAAACCAAAAATACAAAATCGTGGACACATTCTTTGTATTTTTATAAAAAAAAGATTTTTTTCTACCAATATAAAAAACTGCCTTGAATTTTGGAATGTAACTATTTTTTTAAATTAATTTCGTGACAAATATTTTTTATATTTCTTCAGAAATATTTTTCTTCATGACAATCGTTGTATACATACGGCTGTAATTTACAGGGTGTTCTCAAAGTTAAGTCATTTATTTAAACGGCCTATAAAATGGCTTTTCTTCTACAAGCCGTTAAAAGTAGTGAGTCAACTCTGACAACAACCTTCTATATTTTAAGGCTGAAAACAGACGAAGCGTTTTCCGCCTAGTCGGCGACGAAGCGGTGCTAAACAGACGAGTCGGCGAGCAACGATTGCTGTACTAATTCCATAAAGAAGTCGCCGCGTTTGGCTGCCAACTCGGCTAAAACCACTTCGTCTGTTTCAAGCTTAACGAAGTAAAAATCTTTGAAAATTTTACATTTTTGTATTTTGGGATGTTAAACTCTATGAATTTTATATTTTAGATATTGATTCTTAAAAAGTGTAATTAATATTTTATATTGTGATTTATTTGTATGTAAATATATATTTTATACATAATTATAATTCTTGAGAAACATTAAATTTTAATTCTCAAAAGTTTTTTTTTCGCTTTGTTTGACAACCTTTTTATGCTTGACTTTTTTTTAGAAACAATAGATATGTGCATATTGGCTGATTTTTTTATTTCTAGCAGTATTTCGAGTGCTTTATTTAGTTTTTGACTTGTTTTAGTGATTTTTTTTGAGTGTGACTTTAGCCTAGTCCTTTTGCTCTGCTGCCCGGTTTTTCGTTGTGAGTATCCATTCCATTTTAAATTTTATGCCATTTTGTATTGTACGCCATTTTGTTTTGCAGGCATAGTGTTCTATGCGTCGGACTTTGAGGAGTATGGCACCCTAAAGGTGTTCAACCATGAAAAAGTTCGGTACGGATGCAAAAGATGCAAAAGACTTATCAACAAAAGAAGACTCTCGGCCGCCATCTTAGATTCGATTGCGGTCAGAAACCAGCTTTCGTGTGTCAACTATGCTCGAAGGCTTTTAAGCATGGGTATATCTTGCTAAAGCACATGCGCAATACGCATGATATTTACATTAAAAAGCTAAGACAGAGACATGTGAGTCAAGGTAACGTCAAAAATGACGTTCAAGTTGTCAAACTTGACTGTCAAAGTGCTAATAATGATATTCCAGCTTTCAACATCAACATGGAGAATATTAGGTTTGATACTCAAAATACCGACGTTGATATTCAAAGTGTTAAGCTGGATACGCAATATAACCTCAATTTTGAGCATGGTATATTTGGAAGTACCAATGTAGGGCAAATTTAATGGTTTAATGTACATGTCGAATTAATATTTCGTATAAAAGCTAATAACTCAGATGGAATAAATACTTTTTATCATACCCTATAAAATAAAATAGCAGATCATGCATGCACTATTATTTAGTAACTTTATTTTTTTATCTGAAGACACATAAACTATTGGCAACATTGTTACAACGATATTTTCGAATATGGCCGACCCATTTAACTTGTAGTCCCTGGGCCAGTAACTCAATGAACTTTATGATAAGAACACTTTTTAAACCTGTTTAGGGGTCCACCACGAATATTCATATCGCCATATATGGAGTCGGCGCTTTAACTCAGCCTGTCAATGTCAAATGTTTCGGATGTCTGACTGGGCGAAAGCGTCACTTCTTTTTTTCGGACAAGTTAACCATAATGTTTCACATGCAATTATTATTTTTTTTTTTTTTAAATGGTAAGGGTCACGCTCATGAAACCATAAGGCTCAAACACATGTTTCAGGTATCGGATTAGGCGGGTTACGTGATCGTAACACATGACGGGTTCGCCCAGTAAGATACCTGAAACATTTGACATTGACAGGCTGGTTTAAGGCGCCGCTTCCATATATGGCGGTATGTTTATGTTTACACTACACTAGTCAAAAGTAACCTCCTAAAAAGGTTTTAAAAGTGTTCTAATCATAAAGTCAATTTTTGATTAATTTTCTACAGGTTCCCAACATCTTAAAATAAAAGTGACTAAATATTAGTATATATGTAGGATCAAACACCGATTTCGGCCAATGGTCGAAAAATACGGCCAAAACGCGTTCTGCCCCCACCATATTGCCAATGTCCGAAATATCGCTTTCCGGCTATTTAATGTATACCAGAACGCGTTCTGGATCTTTTGAAATTGCCAGAATGCGTATTGACTTTTCGCAGTTAGCCTGAAAGCATTCTGGTTAGTTCTGGTTCTGGTTAGTCTAGTTCTGGTTCTAGTTCTGGTTAGAACTAACCAGAACTAACCAACCTACATCGATTACGAATTACAAGTTGAGACACGTACAAAATCGCTTTCTGGACGGTTTGTTTGTATGCTCGACGCGTTCTGGCAATTTTAAAAGATCCAAAACGCATTCTGGTCTATAATAAACGGCCGGAAAGCGATTTTTCGGACTTTGGTAATAGGTTAGTGACCAGAATGCCATTCATCGCGATTTAGAGAAAGCAGTAGTTATTCTAGTTACTTTGTGAGAGCCGTGGTGCCAACTAGAAGTGCACGCCAAGCCTCTCTAACATTCTAGCAAAGTAATTAAAATACACAATATCATTTAAACGGGTCTGAGTCATTTGGTTTTTCTTGGAACTCCTAAAAAAATAATTGTAAATACGGATGAACTCAAAACATTCCATTAATTATTTATTTATTTAATTTATTTTTTATTACTCGTTTCTTAGAGAATATGTGCCATTTAAGTTAATTTTTATTGCTCAAGAATATTTGCCTTATTTTCTGAAATATCTTTTCTTGGGTGAGTATTTATTTATTTTTTTCTTTAAAATATCTTTTTGTTGTTTTTTTTTAAATTTGCCATTTATTGGGATTTTTTTATTTTTAAGATTTTAGTGCCATTGGTCAATATTTAATCATTAATTTATTTCTTTAAAAGATTTTTTTGTTTGTTTTTTGGTTACCATTTTCTCGCGTTATTTATTTATTTATTTATTCATATTTTAGATTTAGGAAACTTTTATTCCTATTTATTGTCTCAGCTTGTAGGACTATTTATTATTAGCATATTATTAGTTTTGTAAAGTCGAATATAAAAATTTAATGGGGTCGCGTCGAGAATTGTTATTTTTGACTGTAACATTTCTGGTTTTTGAACAAAATGCAATTATTTTTGAAACAAGTGCGCAAAGTAAAATCGATAGATGAGCTTTAACGGAGGTTAAAACACTTTGCGCACGTATTGAAACAATTTTTTTTTCTACAACCGGTAATCCGACAACCCAAATGTCAATATTTTATTTTTGGTATTTTTTTTATTAAAATTGTATATTTTGTCTTTTAAAAGGCTTAAATTATCTTGTTACCACACTCATACTTTCTTTGGAAAATCCTATACGCTCGTACAAAAAGGAGGTTTAGTCCAGTTTGTCTCATGTTGTGGTTTATACGCTTTATTTGTTTTCTTAGATCTTACTCATATAATATCTACATAATTGATCAGATTTTGAGGATATAAAGTGTACTATAAGTCACTAGTGACTTATACTAATTCTTTATTACTTCCAACATTTCACAATTAAAAAAATAACATAAAACAACTAATATATTATACTACAATTTATTCGTGTTTATATTAACAGTAATTGTTATATTAGATTTATCTTGGACAACGTTACATTGTGCGGAGTGTTCTTCAGGAAGTCTTTCAGCACTAGTACTTGCCTTGGTGCGCTCTTCACCCTGTATTCGTCTTGCAATCTCAAACTTGTTAGAGATGCAATCTTCTAAATATCCTTCTGCCACGGTAGAAGACTTCCACCCGCCATGGCGTTTAAGGTTGGTGATATCGGCCCCAGCGTTGACTAGAAGTGTCGCTGAAGAACGCCGCATGCTATGACCACTATATAAGATTTCATCAGGTAGTTGCAAATAATGAGCAACTACTCTCGGAATTTTCGAAATTTTATTTATTCCCACGCATTGCCTAGTGCATTTGCCTTTTTGAAAGTTGACAAAAAATCTTTGTGAGGCGTGTTCTCTGGCCTTAGGGACACATATTTTCTAAATAATTCAAGCACATTTACCAAAAATCCTTCTTTTAAAATTGTAAAGCTTCTCGATTTGTTCGTCTTGGTATCAGGTATAGAAACATATATGTACTGGCCTTTATCTACTATATCTTCAATACTTAAGCGAGTTAGTTCGTCACAACGGCATGCACCAGCGATTCCCAATATCAATGCAACCTATAAAAATCCGAACAGATAAATATTTAATACCAGAAACTAAAGTAAATTCATACCTTTGACATTAAGTGCTCGTCGTCAGGTGCCTCAGCCAAAAATTTTTCGATGTATTGCCTCTCCAGAATTTTTGCCTTTTTCGGTTTGAAATTTCTTGAATTGCTCTTCAAATAAGCGACAACTTTTCCATACCTCCCTATATCCACGTTCTTATATACTTTTAAGGTCGTTTTTATCATTGAATACTTGGTCCACATTGATGAGGGAGCAACTTTTTCGATAAAAACAGAAAGTAAGCCATAATAACATCTTCATTTATAGTACCAACTCCTCGCCTTTTCCTCCATGCTTCAAAATCTTCAAATTCTTTATTGTACGTTAGTTTTGACTTCTCTGGAATTAAACTGCATGTACGCTACCACGCTTCTTCCAAAATTTCCGCAGAACTTCACAATTTTCCATTTCGCAAAGCATTTTTATGTTTGTCTACAAAGTTGTTTACTAAACAAACCCGTAGTTACCAACAAAATGCATTACAACCAAACAAGCTTGCTTTCAAAAAATACAAAATTTTGTTGCTGGTGTTGACAATGACAAGTAACAAATAATGGATGACGTTTTCAAATTATTTTCGATATTAAAAACGATTTATACGAAAGTGTTGGATAAAATTTTGTATTAGACACGTGAGTTATTACATATAAGTCACTTAAGAAAATTACCTCTCTCGCCCTTCGGGCTCGAGAGTTAAACTTTCTTGCGTGACTTATATGTAATATAACTCACTTATCTAATAAATAACTATTATTCTACAGGGTAGTTTCATCCCAGTCACTATTATTGGATTTAACCCATGGATACATCCTGTATAGTATAAAATTCTTTTATATGCAAAAATGTTGATGTGCGCTGTAAAGATGTATACAGGGTGTCCCAACTCTATTTATACACAAAATAACTTTTCCCCCTCACAAGATACAAAAATAAATTTAAAATAAGAAATGATTATTTAAATACACTCTTTTTTTGACAGCAGCAGTTAACATACAAGGTGTTGTAAAAACAACACAAAACAAATTATATTTAAATAATAATATTGTATCTTGTACAGGGACGACGTTATTTCGTGTATAAATAGAGTTGGGACTCCCTGTATACAGGGTGTCCCGAAATGAGCGTAATATATAGATCATAAGTATTTGCAAGCCCTTATCTAGAGATAAATATTATATCTACGTAAATGTTTACTTTCTAACACATCTAGCAACGGCGGAAAGCTACTATACCTTAACTTATTTCTATCTGTTCTAAACATAAATAACTAAAACCATAAAGTAAAATATTATATCTTTTTTTTATAAACTATAAAGATACCAAATAATTCTTAAGTCTTTTTAATAGTAAAAAACATTTTGGACATTGGTATTATAACACTCAGAAAACCATAGTTATTTATTTTGAAGAATATTAAATATCGCTCCACCGCCACCTCTGAGATTTTTCATTTAAGGAACTTTAACCCTAATCAGGGCTCATGTCATGTATGAAGTTTTTGTTTACTTTTTGCCCTAATACCTTGTGTAAGTGAATTTCGTGGCACCCTGTATATATAATTAAAAAAAAACTTCCAGTCGATCTTAAAAATAAACGCTTAATGCGTATTGCGTATTGCCCCTGTATAAACTTTTTCATAGTGCTGTGTTTATATTATTTACTATTTATCTAAATGCCTACTAATTCACTTCATTTAAGTAAGCAAAAACTTGCCTTGACGTCCTTTTTTTAATGATCACATCCGCTGTAAGACGGTAATTTTAAGGATAGATAACAAGTTCAGCATTATGATAAAGTTTTTGTTGCTGTTTAGTTGGGGATAAAAATCTATATTTTGATCGACTGTTGGATAAAATATCTTAAAATTATTATAAAAAAAATAAACCAGTGAGACGATTCCTATTAGTACAAAAGAGAGAAAGTGGGAGTATTCACCTTTGTCTTTTCTAGTCTTATGGAACCGAATTTTTGGTTTTACGCACTTTTGTTTTTTTAGCACTATAAATGGGCATACACACGGTGAGGCATGCCTTCGAGCATATCTGAACGCAAGTGAGAACTCGCGAGTAAGTGCGTTCGTGTGTCTACTGAACTGATGAAGCGTTTCTACGCAAATGTCAGAATCAGTCTTACTCGCAGACTTGTCTCTTCAGGCAGGATCGAAGGCATATTTAACCGAGTGTGAGCCCGTTAAAAGATGGGTTGCTTGCTCTCTATTTTTATCCCTATAATCTCAAAATCAAATAATAAATATTTAGTGTAGTTTGTGGATAGATTATTTAAAAAGTAGTTAGAATAGCTTTTTAGTTCTTGTTGTGTGTTTGTGAAACACGTGAAGTAAAATACAAAATAAAATGTAACATTTTTGTGGTGTTTTTTTATTTTGTTAACCCGTCATCCCTTCATAGGACAAGTTCGGTACTAAAAAAATTAAAAACAAAGTGTTTAATAAAACTTGGAATACAAAACTAAATTCCAAAGTTGGGTACTTTTTTCCAGAAACAAAAATTACCTAGTACTTTAGTGTATCATTGTTGAATACAACGCTTTTGCCTAAAAAGCAAAGAACTTACTAAATGCCATGTGCTTTATTGTAAAGATGGGTCCAAATTTAATTTATTCTGAAAGCGATGCCGCCAAGAACACAAAAAATGATAAAGTAAAGAGACCCTTTTGTGAACAATGATTTATTGCAGCAAAAAATATTTAACCCGACGAGTTTCTAGTACCACGCCACGTGCCACCGGTTTTATAGTAGGACAAAGGCGAAATAAGAGTATGTTTTGTAAGTAGGTGATACGTGTTTTAGCAATGTATTTTTTATTATTTATCTAAAAATATGTAATCAGGCTCTGTCGGAGGCTATGTGCATTCGAAAAGGTTTGTTTACTTTATCATTTTTTGTGTACTTGGCGGCATCGCTTTCAGAATGAATTAAATATGGACCGATCTATACCATTAAATACAAAAATATACAGTGTGTCTACGTAAGTTGCATCATGTAAGAATTTTTTTTAATATTGATTTTATAAAAAAGTTATTCTTTATAAAAGGTTCTGCATGGTCCAAAACCTAAAAGCAACCATCAGATATCAAATTGTATCAGTCATCTACGGGGTTTAACCAAAAATGTAATTTTTGCTTAAGAGTCAAGTACCTGTATTTTTGCTGATATCAAAAATTGTTATAAAAAAAAAAGATGTTTATAATTAAAAATTACTTCCAAATTTGCAATTTTGTTTATTTAGAAAAAGCAAATATTTATGATTTTTTTTGTGATAATGGTAAAAATTTAGGTTTTTCCATTAGTGCACTATATTTCATGATGACAAATGTCATGGAACAGTTTTAAATAAACTTTTTAACTTATTGGTATTAAAACAAGAAGTATATACAAGGCACTAATGTACAAACTTAAATGTTTTCGATTTTCGCAAAAAAAAAAAATATTTTTTGGAAATTAAAAAAATTGCATTTTTAAAAGTAACATCATTTCTTTATAACAATTTGCGATATTAGCAAAAATACAGGTACTTTACTTTTGAGAAAAAATAACATTTTTGCCAAACCTCGTAGATAACTGACACAATTTGATATCTGATGCAGAACTTTTTATAAAAATACTTTTTTTTTCGTTAAATTAATAATAAAAAAGTTTCCCATATGACGCCAACTTACGTAGGCACACTGTATACCAGTACAAATAGCTATCGACCTACGTACTTCAGTCTAAAAGAATAATTTATTGAAATATCACATAAAAAATAGACCTCACACTCTAAGATTGAGCAAGAAATATGGCAACCGTAATTTTCGTTATTAGAGAATTATTGCAAGTTGCCTTATTAGGCTCGGGAATTATTAATACCGGCCTTATTTAAATAGTGCGTGTACTCATAATTAAGAGTTATTGCAAATCATGTTGACAGTACCATTAATTTGTGTTGTAGGGTTTTTATAACAAAATTACAGAAATACATTTAAAAAGCAAGGGTTTAAGTATTTTTACTTCTAAAAACTTTTCGATTTTATGATCGACAGCCGTTCGGTTAGACGAACAGTTCCGAAGTTAAATAAGGCCAAAATAAGTCACGGCCCAAAACCGACAAAAATAAAGTCGGGCATTATATTTATTAAGAAAGTCCTTATCCTACCATGCATCTGCGCAAGCTCAGATGTCAAAATAAGGCCGGTATTATTAGTGCCTCGGCCATATTTCACTGCGCAATAATTATCTATTAAGACCCAAAACTTATATATCTGCAAACGTTTTAAGCTGTAATAACATAAAGAGATGTTTTTAACTTCTTTGTATTTTTATTTAACTTTTTTTTAATACTGTGATATTTATAACTTATACGAAGTCGTAGAGCCAAAAAAAGGATTTTAATTTTTTTTAAAGAGAGACTTTTATTTTAATAAAGTAAAAATTTTTGACATTTATTATTTGTAAAAATGGAAAGTTTTGATAGCCTGTCTATTTAGCGGCCGACTATGTAAAATTTAGGGTCTGAAAAACAGCCCCGAATTGGTCACGAAATGGTCATAAATGGTCACTAAGTGTGACGAATTGGTTATCCATATATCAACTTTTACGTCACAAAATGGTCAACATTGGTCAGTATGAATAATTAATTGGTCAGCAAGATTAAAGAAATTCTGTTTTAAATTAAGACATTCAAGGACGAGACAATTGGTCACGAATTGGTTACGAATTGGTCACGAATTGGTCACGATTGGTCATTAGGTCACAGTAATTGATCATCAATAAAATATAATTAAGAAAAGTTATTTCAAATTTATACGTAATAATGTTTAGCATTTTAATACTGTTTGTAATTTAAATATACAAATTAAAAAAAAAAACCGTGGACGATGATTTGGCCTCATGATTTAAAACCAACTCTTTTGAGAAAGTCTTTATGTCAATGTGTTTTTGTTAGTAATTAGCTTTTTAATGTGGTATTACAAATTAACAAAATAAAAACAATTTAGAGGAAGAAAAGTTGTAGTTGGGAGGACAATGACAAAACAATGACGTTTTAAATTTGACATTTGAACTTTGAGGTATTTTTGAGTTTTCAAACTTTCATAATAGTTCGGGATCCCTGGTCCATTTTTCCAAGTCAATATTAACAGGCTAATTTTTCGTGGGTTGCTTCATTTTGACGAGACGCCAACAATTTTCGTTGGTGGTAGCATACAGGGGATACAGGGGTAGCAAAGATTAAATATGTTGATTTGGGGTTGTTATAGTTATTAAGGTATCAAGGGTATAATAAGGATAATACCGCTTGAGGTCGATGGTGTGTGTTCCCGAGGGACTTTGGCCCGAGGGTTATACGTTGACCGAAAGCGGCATTATCCTTAATACCCGTAGTGCCTTCAACATTTAATGTCCGACTTAATATTCTTTATATGAGAAAATTTGAATTAATTTTAAATGTATTAGTTTAGACCAAATCAATTGACAAATAATAATATTATGTCAAAGTCGAAATATTACTCTAGGGCGGTTTTAATAACGCCTTGGGTATTGTGACGTATAATTTTGAATTATGGGGCCACTTACGTCACTTGGACAAATCTGCCATATGGAACTATCTTCACGGAACCATTAGACCGGTGGACTACCAAAATTACTTTTGTTTTCAAAAATAACTGCTTATTTGACTAACTAAATTTAGTGCGGGCACCCCCACTAGGGGTAGCCCGTACAGTGCTTAACTAAAACTGCTATATGACTACTTTACCTACTTACACATCCTAATCTCTTTCTAATTTCTTTTTCTCCTTTACAAATATTATATTTTCCAGTGTTTGTTTACTCTACGCGACCCAGTTTGTTTAATGTTTTTATTTTGTTATTATAAATGTACTTAGAAAATTGTTTATTATACCAAAACCTTGACACTCCGTATATCTTTATTTGGCAAAATTCCCAATGTTAAGTAACCTAATTAAAATGTATACTTTATTTTAAAATTCCCAAAAATGTATATTTTTAAAATTCCCAAAATCATATACTTTTTGCATACTAGGTGTTCACAGTATTATTATTTATTACAAACAGGGAAAATCCCTGTTTGTAATAAGTTTTTAATATCTATCAAATCAACACATTTAATTTTTACTACCTAGCAAGCTACTACCCAACGAAAATTGTTGGAAGGAAAAAAAAAGTTGGGCGTCTCGTCAAAATGAAGCTACTCACGAAAAATTAGCTTGTTAGTAATGACCTTAAAAAATGGTCAAGGATCCCTAACTATAATGGTAATATAAATTAATAAGCTCTAAAGCCAGCATTAAAACTATGCAAAACACATAAAATGTCTATACTTTTGAAGAAAAAAAGAGTAATATTTCTTTGGATTTTGGGTTCTTTAAACTTTCTTGACTCTCCTAACTCTCGTATGACGATTGGCTCACTGTTTTTGTTTTACCAATTCTGTAACAAATGTATTATTTTTAGTTTATCTACAGAGATATTTCTGCATCTGCGGACGGTCGTACGGGTCAAAAACAACACTGAACAGGCACAGAAAGTACGAATGCGGGAAACATCCTGAGTTTAAATGCTACTTTTGCGAAGCCAAGATGAAGCATCGATTTGACATTTTGAAGCATATGCGAAAAGTTCATGGATTTTGGGAAAATATTGAGATGAAACCTCAGGGCTAGACAAAGAAGAACGACAAATATTTATCTTCTCTCTATCTACCACAAACTCAGTGTAACCATAACCCTTATAAAATATCTAGAATAACTACTTTTTAAGTAACCACAGCCTTCTTAAACATATGAGCCGTGAAGGAGGAAATCTGGCAACACAGGACAGTAGGAATGTCAAGTAAAGTCAAGTTACGTTTAAATGTGCGCGTATAGTTGGTGCGTACTGCGTACATTATGCCACGAACGTGTTGCGTTTCGGGCTGCAAAACGAATTACCTCAGTTATATTAAAACAGAGGGTTATCAAACAACATTTAATTTCCCATTCCATTTTAATGCACTAAAAACAAATATTTACCCCAAGCAATATTCTAAGGACTATATCAACTAACGCGCATAAATATACTGGTAAGTTTACCAAAAATATTTATATAGATATTCTGAAAGTTATTTACGGTTTTAGGGTAAATATAGTGAAAAACCTAATTTAAAGCGTTTGTTATTTTAAAGTGCATCTTATGTAATACGAATTAAGCTTTTATATTTATAACTAAACACACATGCTTTCAATTTATTTTAGGTATTGCAAATACTACCAAAATAAAAAATGTTTAGTTAAATTTAAAAAGCTACATTGGTCTATTCGCAAAAAATGCATAAAGAGTGGTAGAAAAAATCATAACAACTTTAAATTTTTAAATCCTTACCAACAAATTTGTATAAGGCAGAATAGTTCCTGATAAGTTTTGCAGACACATTATTGCTTTTTAAGGCAACTATAGTATTTAAAATTATACCTATATGTTGTCTAAAAACATCCTGAAAAAAATTATACCTGTATTTTGTTTAAAACACTTAAAAAATTAATTAAATTTAGCATGTAATCTATTAGGAACTCATTTCAATATTCCTACTGTACAGTGTTATTTGCAACGTTGCTCTTTCTTACTTCACGGCTCATATGTTTAAGAAGGCCGTGATGTTACCCGATAAAATAGAACAGTAGTAATTTTATTTTTTAAATAGTGACAAATAAACTATTGGCAACATTGTCATGAGGATATTTTTCCAATATGGCCGATTTGTTTAAATTATTTGGGTTATATTTTGTGTTTCTTGGAATTTTTATTTAATTTTCTGCAATTTTGTGTTTTATTGTCAATAAAAACATTTAATTATTGAACAATGATGCGGTGTTTTCTGCGTGCTAACTTTAATAATGACGATATTCCCATTATCTCAAAATAAAAGTCGCTAAATATAAGTGCATATATAATCTGCTATTTTTAGAAGACAGTAGTTATTCTAATTAGTTCATGAGGGCTATGAGTGCTACTGGGGAGACAACTACGCTACCGGGGAAGACGGGTCAACCATATACAGCGTCAGCGTTGAATTCAGGGGTGACCCGGGGGAGGAACATTTCCCCGGAAAAAAATGTGCCTAGAGAATTTGGTATCAATTCATAATCATAAATGTAATCTCAAAGTATACAATTTTTTACTTAGATATACAAAAGCATGAAATAAGCAGCTGCTTAGGCTTTTACACCTGAAGACCAGATTTTTAAGGGTAATACTTCTTTGGGTTTGGGTACTTTAGGCTTCCCCTGGGAATATTAAACCCCTCCCTCCCCGCTCTCTACATTTAACACTGTTCAGCGTGTTAAATTCGTCTCTGGTATACTCGTAAGAGAACAATGCCTTGTTCTGAGGGTTTCAAAAATGTAATATTTTTTCCAGAATATGTATGTCGCAGGCAAATGGTTATTTTAGGCAAATGCCTTTTGCCTGGGCAAATGGTGTATTTTCTTTTTCGAATGCTATTTGCCAAGTCATGGTTAGTTAAATTTTTTATTTTTGTAATTTCTTTATAAAGCAAATTTAACTAACTAAAACTAAGCATGTCCGCCCTAATGTGATATTTTTGCATCACCGTCTATAGCGCTTCGAACCAATCAAATTACACGTGCTTTTGCTTTTTACTGTAGTCTGCAAAACATACTGTACGCCAAATATGTTATCAAATATATCACACTCATTTGGCCAGGCAGAAGGCATTTGCCAAGGCAGAAGCCATTTGTCTAAAATAATCATTTGCCTGCGCGTGTACAAGGTGACGCAAAAGGTCTCACTCGATTTCCTAAGACAATAACTTTGGCTATAAACAAATGGTAAAACTTAAAAATGGAGAAGTTTTAACTTTTTTAGTATATTTTAAAGACAAAATTTAAAAATAAACAAAAATTACTTTAATCCTTAACCTCATTTTCTTTTCAAATGTCAAAATAAGGAAGGGAAATGACCGACTATATTTTGGCACAATTAAAGTCTAGCAAGTTTCCCTTATTTAAAACTACTATTGAGCATGCGTAATGTCAAAATACTGCTGAATTTATTACTGCTAGACCTTATATGAATTCCAAGATTTCCCTAATATCTGTCAAGTTACCGCCGCTAGAGTTGATATACATTCAGGATGGTTTTACAGCCAGGGGCGTCGCTAATCTATGTCCCAGGGGGCAAGTTGATATGGAGAATAAGGAAAGTATGAATTGTATGTGTGTATCTATGCTTTCCAGGGCTTCGTCGGCGGAAAATCTGGATAATCGAGCTCGTAGCTCCCAGAAATTCCAAAAAGAAAACAAACAATTTAACAATCGATGTAATGCATAAATTGTCGGCTGTCAAACCAAGATCTGCTACTGGTGTTACGTATAACCTTCACTTTCACTACTGACAGTTCCCATGGCACGCCCATCTATTTCCCGCCATTTGAGAAATACCTCGTGTTCACCACCAAACAGGATACCATCAGCTTATAGGAATCTTCGCTCACAGCGCTTAGATCCAGAAAAAGATGCCGCCAATTAAGCGTGAATCTTTCCTTGATCCCCGAAGGTAAAAACGTTCATACGACACCTCTAGCCGCCACTCCGGGAAGAACTTCGTAGTTCTCTACGTCCGCACTGTCCGGAGGTCAAACAAAGAGTTATTTACCTGTTTTTTTTTCTTTACGTGCATTACGATAAATTGTACCTGAACGACCCTAATTGATCGACTTAAGTGAACCAGTTACGGGCGCACCTCTAGACCAATTGTGGCAGTGATGGTACCGACCTAAAAATCGAGCTAGCGAAGAAATTATGCCTTTGACAAAAATGTATCAAGAAGACCTAACTAAAATTCAAGACAAAGACCTGGATTTTATTTCCGAAGTTCTGTTTAGCTTTGGTTAGTTTTTTAGTTACTCTTTTTAAAATACTTTAATTGCCAGTGTCAAGTCTGGAAAAAGTGTAAAGGTTAAAGGTTTTTTTACTTATTACAAAATCGTAAATATTAGTGCCCCTAGCGGGAATGTCAGTTTTAGAATCGGGGTAATATTTAGGTGCCCCTAGCGAGAATGCACCTAGTGGTAATAGATTCAAATGCCGTCTAGCAAGAGTAGCTTTTCAGTGATGAAAGTTGAAGCTCTTGACATAAACTGTATGAGGCGCCCTATGCTAGAATTCCTGGAGCTCCTATTTTGCACGAAAAAAATTTGAGGAACAAAAAAAGTCCTTACCTCCGTTGCGCGTATTTTCAGTGCCAAGCGCCTCACCACCCGAAATTTCATTTGATAACCAAAAAAAAAGGTCATTTCCTCCTTTTTGCACCTATTTCATTAATTTCTAAGCACCTTATTTACAGAGAAATTAGTTCTAATCCCCACCTGACCTAAACTTTTTTAAACTCTCCTGTCTAGCGCCTATTACCTCCCTGTCTGGCGCCTATTTTTCATGGCGCCCTAGGCTGTAGCCTAGTCAGCATAATGGATAATACGGCACTGGCTTTTGATCTGCTATAAAAGTTAGTCACTGGAACGCATTGTTAGAGAAGGAAAGAGAGATAACTTTAAGAAATTTTAAAAATTCGTTTTTTAAACCTTTCTTGGCTTTATAATAATAGTAATTTCTTTTAAATATCTAATTCCATTTTATACAAATAATTTTAAAAAAATCCATTCTTAACCATAAAAAACACGTTTGAAGCACGAAAACCAAAAGGGGAGTTTGAGAGTGCATGAGGGGCAAGGAAAAAGAAAAACGGAGTAGTTGAGGTGCATAATACTTTCCGTCACTGGCACGCCATAAAGTAGAACGAAATGCTCCTGAGCTACTCGGAAGCGCTCTATTTGCGTCACTGGAAAGCCATTAAGGTCTTATTGTGTGGCCCGTCTTTTGGTTATTGTTCGAAGGGTATTCTTCGACATATGCAATCACAGAAGCTATTTTTTCAACCAAACGACTACTTCAGGGTGGACCACATCTGTTTTTGTTCTACCTGCTAAATGCACTTATGCTTTTTTGCAGTAGGTGAAAAAAAAACAGAAATTACCTTTCTTAAATAGATGTATTGCTGGTGGTAGGGACTGTTTTGGCTCAATAACATCAATAAAAGCCTTTATTGGTAGTTAGCAGAATTTTTACTTTATGTGTTATTTAAATACAATGCGAACTACGTAATAAAGTCACTTTCAAAAAAATTTCAGTTAGCAGGTACTGTCAGATCGCCAACGAAATATCAAAGTCCCGATAGAATATGACGCCATTTGTAAATGCAAGGCCGTATTTAGATAGGGTGAGACCTTTTGGGCCACTTGTTACAGATTTTTTTATAAGTAAGCTTTAGTAAAGTATTTTTTAAGATATTAACCCTAAGATGTTTTTTTTAAAGGCCAGTTTAAACAAAAAGAAAAATATATTTCTGAATACAAGTTAAATGTCATTATCCTCAGTGAAAATGCACGCGGTACTTAATTTATTGTAAGATTATGTAAAAATGTACATATTTATTAATTATAAAATCTGTAATTGTATAAATTCGACAATATTTTGTTATTAAAATATTTTTATTAATAAAAATTATGAGTAATTAAAGATTATTTTTATTACATGTACAATGCCTTATTTATCTTCCCTATTATTTTTTGAAGTTATTATTTTTAAAACTTGAGGAAATAAAATTGATAAGGACATACTATATTTTAGAGTGACGGTTTTATTCTAGTTGATCCCTTATGGTAAGGGATCCCTGGACCATTCTCCAAGTCATTACTAACAAGCTTATTTTTCGTGAGTGGCTTTATTGTGACGAGACGCCCAACTTTTCTCCTTAGAACAATTTTCGTTGGTGGTAGATTACAGGGGGCGAAAAAAATTCTCCTACAAAATTTAAGGTTTTATCAAAGAGTCCCCTACCACCAACATGTATGGTTACCGATGTCGTGAAAAATAACTACTAACCAGCTGATTTTTTTCTGTCGATTAAATAATATTTATATAATTAAACAACCACATTGTTCTACACATTAAGAAGTACGTCATCCTGTTTTTTTGATATTTATCAAATCCAAATATTTAATCTCTGCTACCCCTGTATGCTACCACCAACGAAAATTGTTGTAAGGAAAAAAGTTGGTCGTCTCGTCAAAATGAAGCTACTCTCGAAAAATTAGCTTGTTAGTAATGACTTAGAAAAATGGTTCATGGATCCCAGTCCAGTGAATGATAAAGTTTAAATGGATCAATATTTGTGAAATCAACTTTACTGGGTATTTTAAGTCGATTTAAGTTGATCAATAAAATCTTACGTTTCGGGTTCATGTTCAAAATTTATTTAGCTGTTTATTTGGGGTGTTTAATTATAAAAAAACATTTTATGTTTTCCCCATCTATTATTGATCTGTAATACCTTAGAAACGGAATATGTTATGGTAGCAATAATACCTGCTATCACACCTAGGGCATTATAAGCGGGCATTTTGATAATGCCCGCTAATATGGAAATTTTATTGCTTATCCAATTTTATTTCTCTCACAATAAATATATAAAAGTTTATACAAACATATGTATTAAAATAGAATCAATACCAGTTCCTGAAAATATGCCATTAAAACGGTTTCGGTTATTTGAAGAATTTCGTTCGCATCTTTCCAAATACCAAATATGCCATACTCCCGATCATACTGTTGCCTTGATTTAACTGACAAAAGATTTTCGGTCGCTTTTATGGCCTTTTCTCTTATATTTTGTGGAATTTCTTCCATTTTGAGCAAATCGTTAAATAAAAAATGCCAACTGACTAACTGATAGAAACATCAAAGTCAAACTTAACACCAGTCATTATCTACTTACGTATACAGGTACAGGTGCAACTTATTTTTTATATTGCGAATAAATAATGTAATTAGTCATTGAAAAACTCTTTTTTGGGTAAAACATAAAGCATTGTATGCACCACGGGCTTTACTGGACTATAATGCCCATCAGGGCATTATAGTCCTAGTAACGCCCTTGATACATAAATAGTTATTTACTATAACCATTTTTTTGCATTATGATAAACTCATTCTTCATAAATAAATTTGTTAATCATTTTTGGGTATTGGGTATAATATTTTGAAATGTTTTCTTATCATTAATAAATATTAATTGTATACTAAAAAAATAAAAAAAAATAAAAAATAAATAATTGCTTAAGAAATGTTTTTAATAACTTTTTTTTGCTTTTAGAATATAGGTGTCCTTGTGGAAAATCCTATATAACAGAAAATCTGCTTAAAGGGCATAGGGAGAAAGAATGTCAAAAACTGCTGAACATTTTTAAATGTTTAATACCTACACGGAATCCTAAATATCCACAGTTTGTTTAGAAATTAAGAAAAAATGTTTAATAGTTTATTGAATAGCACCAAGGCCATAATAATTTTTAGATATAGTTACAAAAAAAAATTCTTATAACTTAAGACAATAAAATAGAGTGTCCATAGACGCGTATACCGAGAGTACAACTGATGTGAGCGTTTAGTTTGCCTTTATATATGTAAATAGTTAAGATCACATATTTTTATTTTTGTATAAAAATTGTCAAAAGTCAATCTCGATTTATAAATTTATTTTATGCTGAATACTAAGTCCAGCTAATAAAAATGTAAAAAGTTTTTAAATTAATATGTTAGTTTAAATATTAAATAAAAAATCCTAAAAAAGGCTAGTCGGTAAGTTCACAAAAAAAAATACGATAAAAATAACCATATCTTTCTTATTTTATATTTTTACAGGGTTTTTTTCTTGCATATTTATTTCTTGGATAGTACTTTTGGGTACACGTCAAATCATGGAAAATGGAACTGCTTCAGTGCTGGTCCCGAGGTATAGCGAGCAGGGTCTAGCTCAGTCCTATTGACCCCTATGAACTCGTCGGCCTTCTAAGAAACAAAATAGAAAAAAATCCCCACAAGAAGCAAAAAATGTTTTTACAGCTTAAAAGAATTTTTGCTGCGATTTTTTTACTTGAAAATGCTATGTTTCTGCAATTTTTCCTTAATGCAAGAAGAATTCGACAAGGACTATTTTTCTTGCTACAATTCTGCTATTTGGGTTATATTTTAGTAGATTTTTTTTAATTGTTTTCTAAAAATCACTAAAATATCAAAATTTCAGGATTATTAGAAGAAAAATAGCGCTTGTCGAATTTTTCTCTGTATAAAGGTAAGATTGCAGCCATAAAGCATAAGTACACATATTTTATTGGCTTGGGTTGTAACTATCTATCTATCTATCTATGTAACGGAATTTTTGAGCCTAATTTTTTACCCACTTCCAGCGATTCAATTTCTTTGAAACTTTGCACACGTATCAAGGACCGATGACAATGCAATAATTTAAAAACGGTATCCCGTTATCCTGATTAGGACCGCCGGGATAGATAAATTCCTTAATACTACTCTTAACAAAATGGCGAAGGAATTTTTAGTGAATAAACTGGAGCATTTATTTTTAAAAAACTAATTGATAGATATCGAACTGGGTGGTGAAAAATAGTCAATAGTTTAAAAAACTAAAAACACACGCTTTATATGCAACCGAACTAAAAAATTAGATAATAATTTTTACATTACAAAAGAGTTTGTCACTTCAGAGTATAAAAAGCGTGGGGTGCATTTTACTATTTTTCATAACTTTTCCCTCATAGATATTTGCAAATAGAATAATTATAACATTTAATATATTAAGCACCCTACGCTTTTTACTCTGAAGTGACAAACTCTTTGTAATGAAAAAATATTTTCTAATTTTTAGTTCGGTTGCATATAAAAGCGTGTTTTTTTTTAGTTTTTTAAACTATACATTTTTAGGGGGTTTCTTTTGACGAGTCTACCACAAATATTCATACCGCCATATGAAAGCGGCGCTTTAACCCAGCCTGTCAATGTAACATGTTTCGGGTGTCAGAGTGGGTGAATGCGTCACTTTTGTTGTCGGACAAGTTTACCACAATATTTAACATTCAAGGGTTCGGTCCGATGCTCCGAAACATGTGTTTGAACCTTTTGGTTTCATGACTGTACTGTAACCCTAATCATGGTAAAATGTTTAAAAATTGCATGTGAAACATTGTGGCAAACTCGTCCGACAAAAAATGTGACGTGTTCGCCCTGTCGACACACATTTGACATTGGGTACGTTCAGCCGAGATTAGCGGCTGAGTCGCTTGGTAAGCGGTCGCGTTTACCTGACAGAATGACAAGCTGCTTGAACTCAGCAGATGTCCATTTTACAAAGCGGTCTTTATGTATGCTAACCAAACTCAGCATTTATTTGGGCTTGCGCAAATGTCGACCTTTGGGAAGTTCTGTTAGTCATCTGTCAAATTTTGGCTATATTTTTAACTAAAATGTCGAACTAATAAGCGAAGCGTTCACAGATTTGCCAACTGCTGGGTCGTTTTTCGCTGAATCGCTTTGTGCTTACGAAAAGCTGCTGATGTCGGATGAACGTACCCATTGACTGGCTGGGTTAAAGCGCCGCTTCCATATATGGCGGTATGAATATTTGTGGTAGACTCGTCAAGGAAACCCCGTAAAATGGTTTTAAATGGGTTATTATCATAAACTTTATTTCACTACTGACCCAGGGAGTATATGCGCAGGTACAAAAAAATCGAATCAGCAAAAAATCTTGCAAACTGTGATAATTTAATCATTTTCAGAATATTTCAACAACGTTCTTTTTCCACCCCATAATGTTCAGTATAACTGCCCAAAGTGTTGCAAAAAGTACAAATGCAAGTACACCCTCAACCGCCATCTTAGACTGGAGTGTGGCAAAACCCCTCAATTCCGTTGCCATATTTGTGGGCAATTGTTTATACATAAACATCGACTTCTGAGTCATATGAAGTCATTGGTACACCATAACCATATTGCTTTAAAGAAGAATATTATTGATTTTATGGGTAGCAGCGCCCTATTAAAACCTATGGTTAAAGAAACTACTTACAATTATTTTAGAGAGCAACCTCCATAACCTTAAATTATTTATTTTTAATTATTATTTGTCTGAACTGTGTAATGGCGTTGCTGAAGATCAAATACAATAATTATACAGGACCCCTCTATAAGGGGCGGAAATAATGTTACCACAATTTTCTGAGGTTAAAATATGACGATTCATATTTTTATTAATATATATATATATATATATATATATATATATATATATATATATATATATATATATATATATATATATATATATATATATATATATATATATATATATATATATATATATATATATTAATAAAAGGTAAATATATAGTATATAGTATTTTTCACCCTGCTTTTAATATGATTTTTATCATATTTTCAGTCACTGCTGTACGCCACCTACCTGGATTTGGCAAAACTACTCATCCGAATTCTGCAAACCCGCAGACTGATGGGCGGCCATTTTCCTTATGGTTTGTTGGCATAACAGTATGTTGCATTTTTACCTTTTGCCATATACAACTAGATGGCGCACTTTTTTACCTACCACCTTTAACCTCTCGATGCTATGGCTGGTTGTTTTTAAATTTCTTGGTGAGATGGCACCGGTGTCTGTATTTGTTAGTTCTGGGATACAGAAAGAATATTTACAGTCAATCGGGGCATCATCAATATGTAGATATCCTAACAAAGGTAGCTTAAAATAACTTTCACGATGGATATCTTTTTTAGATAAAGCATTAAGGAATAAGAATTTTTATTTAAAAGTTAAATACAAAGTGACTTAAAAAAGTTATTTCGTTTTAAATGTCTGTAGATACCACAGTTGGCTTTAGAGTTTACAATAAAACTGAACGCAGATTCAATTTTACATAGAACCCCCTCTGGCCAAATACTGTAAAAATACACCAATTATTAACAAAATATTAAAAAAAACTAAACCCAGGTAGGATTTTTGACTATATCTCCGAAATCATCCACTTTTGAACAAAGGTAACTTGGTAAGAATAAATTACCTTAGAAATTTGTGGTAATTTTTTTGACCGCATATTTTAGAGACCCTGTATAATATTATGCAAAATATGGTAGATCGAAAATTGTTGTTCAATTTAAACAGTTGTGTCTGTGTTATAAATAATAGAAAATAAAGTTTATTTTATTATTTTTGTTTTTTTTACGACGACCTGTTATCCTAAGGTAAAAAAATGTTATATTCAATAAAATATCTGATAATAACATCCAGTCTTTTATTTCGCCTTTTTTACCAGACCATTTTTTTGCTGAGTTTGCCTTTTTGAGTTTTTTTGGGCTATCTATGTGTTTTTATTTTGTGTTTTGTGTGTGAGTTTTTATTATTTTGAAGCATCTTGACATTGACGTTGTTATTTTGAGTGTAGGTATATTATTGTGTTACATTTTGAAAACAAATTTAGGCGTTTATTGTTTTTTTCAAGATTTTTAAATTTATTTTACTATTTTGTGCCGAAGTGTTTAAATATCGATAATAAAAAGACAAAAACAAACATAAACGCCTAAAAACAACACTGAAACAAAAAATAATAAAAAAATAAATACATGTTCTAGAACGTTCGCGGGTACGACTTAAAACAACCGAAACCCGATTCGCCACCATTTTCCCGTCCGAAGTGCGGAAAGATGTACCACCATAAGAAAACCCTCAGCCGCCATATTAGACAGGAATGCGGCATCGAACCAGAACTCAAGTGTCCACATTGGTCCTTTATAGAGCCAGAAGGGCCTATGTTCTGAACAACCATATAAAAGGGCATCAGTACTTGTACAATCCCTACATGGAACAAAATTCTGAAGGTGATAGTAAGCCTGATACTCATAAAGTCTGGCTTGAGGATGTAGGTACAGCTAATTCCGAAACATTTTAAACAATGCCTATTGTTTTAGTTTAGGTTTGGGGGTTTTTAAAAGACCATTTAGAATTTGTTTTTCTGCAGGTGTACATTGTTTTTTTATACTAATTTTAAAAGCTTAGTTGCTTCTTAAGATTTTTGTGCCGTTACAGGGGTATTAAAATCTTTATTAACCTTGTTGAATATACAGATTGTCCAGAAAATGTGGGATAACTCCCGGATATAAAGAAATAACAGATTTTTTTCTGTTTTTATCAATACAAAACTTAAAAATGAGGCTTTTAAATGCTACAAGTCAGTCACTCTATCTTTGAAATTTATTTAAACAGTCCCAACTTAATATTACCTCTTAATAAAATAAAACTGAAATGTACTAGGTGGTTCAATAATAATTTTCCAAAAATTTTGATTTTATTTGAGCTGTTATACCTTCTTTTTTATATTCAGAAGATTTACCAAATTTTGCGGACACCCTGTACTGCTACGGTGAGAATAGTGGTATTAATTTTTGAAAACTCAAACGGCAAAATACTGTCAAAAGAAGTAGACAAAGTGTTTTAAGATTATTTTATAAAGACTTAGTTTAACTGTTTTAAAAACAGATACTTTTCGTACCAAATTTCCCAGTGACTCTATTGTAAATAATAAGCTAAAGATTTATTTATTGCCCTGTTGTTATTTTGACCACCATTATCAAAATATTTTTGGTTTAGTTTTTTTTCAATACATACTTTTGTTTCTACAATTTTTTATTTTAAAGCGTATTTTTGAGAAATTAAATTTATTTTTTATTATTTTTTTAGTCTGTTTGAGTTTTAAAAACAGATACTTTTCGTACCAAATTTCCAGTGACTCTATTGTAAATAATAAGCTAAAGATTTATTTATTGCCCTGTTGGTATATTTTGAACCACCATTATCAAAATATTTTTGGTTTAGTTTTTTTTTAATACATACTTTTTGTTTCTACAATTTTTTATTTTTAGCGTATTTTTATAAATTAAATTTATTTTTTATTATTTTTTTTTAGTTTGTTTGATAATTTCCAAAAATGCACTTCCCCGGAAAAAAATATCGCATAATCTCGGTTTTTACTACAGTCGTATATATTCTTTAATAATCAACATATCAACACAATTAAGTTAAGAAAATATGAGGGAATAAGTAAGGGTGCATATTTAATCAGAAATGTGATTACTTGGTTTCAATTTTTAATCACTTTTTTTTATCTATATGACACTCCCACGAGGGCTTATTCTCTAAACACCAGTGTACCGTGAGTGCCGGGTTACTGGATGTTTAACCCATTATTAAGTCGTGTTCCGTCAACGTTATCCAAGCATTCCTGAAACATGCAGTTTCTGCATTTCACAGCACCTTTTTAGACAACGCGGTAGTGCCACCACGGACGTTATTTTGTGGGATGTATTGTCAACAGAAACTAAATAAACGGTCACAACCGAAGTTATAGCTTGACCTTTCTTTAACATTTTCTTATTTTATTATCTTGATAAATTAATTATTTAAAAAAAATGTCTATTTAAAAATAACGCTTTTGGGAAAAATCGAGCATATGCGAAAATTTTTGGTGGTGGAAGTGCAGAGTAACTTACTGTAAAAATAGCTTATTAATGTTAGTTAATTGCAAAAGTAAAAAATCTCTAAGTCGTAAATAATATTTTCTTATACAAAGTGTGACTTATTATAAGTACTTTTTTCCCAGTATACCTACTAAATAAATATCCTGCACACTATGTAGTCAGGCTTAATAGATACATTGTGTCATGTTTGAAAAGTTATTTCGGATTTTTTCTGTATAATATTAAAAGTTAATTTAGGTAGCTAGTTGTATCGAGAATTGTACTATATATTTCTATGTTCTCACTACTTAAAAGTATATACAGTGCTTAAAATTATTGTAGTTAGGAAGCTTGTTTTTTTAAATGTCCAGTCTTGACGTTTGTCAGGTGAGTGGTTTTAAATATATTAACAGTAAAAGTTCAGTTCGGGATTTCATGCGTATTATCGACATGGTCAGCTGTTTTCTGTTTTTGGTACAGAAATACACCGTTGTATTACAGTTTATTTGTTTCTGCCACTTTTATGCGGGTTAATATACCTGTTGAATATTTTTTTAAATATTTTTGTGATTCTGAGCGTATATAAACAAAGGATTTTTAATTGTATTCCGTATAAATGTATGTACGCAATAAAATAAATAAAGATTTAATCAGAAATATGGACAATATTACAAGATTAGCAGGTATATATTTATTTTACCATTTCTTGTTGTTTGAATTTCATCTTTAGTTAAATACACATACTTATGTTAAAAACGAGAGGAGGCTGGGAATCACATGTCTTCCTTCGAGAGACCTCGAGTGGCTTTCGACTGCATAACAATTTACCTTTTTGTTTGGATTTATTATATTTTTTTGTGTAGTATTTAATCTAACTTTAAACCATAAAAAATATAACCAAAAAGCTAGGTTAGAAAATATCCTCAGCTGTATAGAAAATCGTTCGCGGTAAATAAAAATTCCGAACTAATAAATAACTGGACATGCGCTTTTAAACAATTCTAAACCAGTTTGGTTCTAGTTCCGAATCAGTTCATTACTAGACCCGCGAACAAAGCGTTCCCAATATAACCTCCTGGTTTCGAATATTTTATATATATATATGTGCGACGTCTGTACTGGCCGAAATAGGTCGGACACGGTTTGCTCTCAGACGCAATCCTCGATTGTGCGAAAATTTGTGTTTTTTGAGTAGTTATTTTAGTTGTAATTTATTTAAGTGTTTAAATACTTGCTTCTTTTGTTGGTTGTACAAGTATTTTGTGGCTCTTGTCTTATTTTTTTTATAAGTAACAATTTTATTTATATGTTCGTTTATTTAAAGAAAAATTGAAAATATTTTAAGCACGTTCCTGACGAATGATTTATCGTTGACGCATACTACATACATTTATCGACATAAAGTCAATATCGATATACCGTTTCCATTCCTAACGAACTCCATCAGCGCTGCTACTATAAGCGCCTTACGTTGAGATGTCCGAAATAAACTTCAAATGATTATACTACTTTTTCCGTATAACTCAAGTAAATTTTATGTTTCGTCCAAACCTTTTTGGAAGGCCTAAAACATTAAAATTTTACTATTCTGTTTCTACAGCCTCATAAAAATATTACGGTCATATTTTTACTGCTAACTACTTCTTATGCTTTGCGTTACGCCACGCCCTACAAACGTTGTAGGTAGAGTCGTAAAAGCAACCTTAGAAGTAGTATGCGCCCTTAACATAAAGAGAAAATGTCATATTATATGATGGCCTTATATTACGGTGTTTTAAAGGGGAATGTAAAATGTTTGGTCGGTAGTAAAGTGTTTTCATCCTATTTCAAAATTAATAATAATTGGAGTTAAACTTAGTTTTATTTTCTTCCAAATTTTTAATCATCATGAGTCTTTACCCCGTTTAGTCCCTCCTCTAAAATTGAGTTTTTACATTTTTTAGGACAAGCCGAAAGTAACAGAGCTTATCAAATTTTCCTAAAATTTGATGAAAAATGTAGCTATAGTTCAACTTTTTGGTTGGGAGTTTGAGAGTAAATCTTTGGACCATCGACGAAGGCTGAAAGCCTAAATACTAACGTACTGTGGGTGTCTTAAGCAGGGCAAGAGGAAGTTTGTTAACACGGGACTTAAAAACTTGAAGATTTGGGGGAAGGAAAGACCTCCGCTGGCAGTAGGTTCCACAGTCTAGAAACTCTAGGGATAAAAGAACGAACGAAATGGGAAGTTCGGGGCCTGTCCAATTGGACCGTATAGGGATGCATACGTGCGGCACCACGAGTTTCTCTGTTAGGAGCTGCAAGAGGAGGGACTATACTGGATAATTCGTCGTAGAAGCCGTAAAAGTATCTATAGAAGAGCGATAGATCTCCCACAGCTCGACGATGGGAAAGAGAAGGAAGTCTTTGAGTAAGTAAAGGATCATTAATAAGACGAACATTCCTTCTTTGAATGTCATCAAGAATGCTAAGGGATGTAGGGAACGCCATTTCCCAGACATGAAAGCAATATTCCAGAGAGGGTCGAATTTGGGACACATACAAAGTGTATAAATTGGAAGGAGAAAAATACTTTTTCGCTCGGAAAAAAATCCAAGCTTTTTTAAAGCCGCGGTGGCTATAGATACAATGTGTTTATGCCAGTTAAGGTTATTCTCAAATGAGACGCCCACAAGGTTAAATGTGTCCCCGCTCTGCAAAACCTGGCCACTCATAAGCAAAGGGTGAGTGTTTTGATGATTTTTTTCGCGACAAGGAACATGATTGTGTTTTGGATGCATTAAATTGAACCAGATTTTGGCGCCCCAATCCAATATCAAATTGAGATCCTGTGAAAGAGATATCTGCATAGCCCTACCAGGGCCGTATTAACCCTATGAGGCGCCCTAGGCTACAAGTCCCGGAGCGCCTATTTTGCATATTTTGCATAACAAAAACATTTTGAAAAGCAAAAAAAAACAAAAAAACAAGACTTCTTTAAAAACTCATCTGTCTAGCGCCTATTCCTCCCCTGTCTGGCGCCTATTTTTTTTTCATGGCGCCCTAGGCTGCAGCCTAGTCAGCCTAATGGATAATACGGCACTGAGCCCTGCGTTTGCTTTCCAAGTCGGGTTGAGAGATTGGTTTGGGAACCTGGAAAGTGGAGTGAAGGGTACTATCGTCAGCATAACTATGAATGGGATTGGTTGTGGAATAAAGAAGGTCGTTGATGTGAAGAAGAAACAAAGTTGGTGCTAGTACTAAACCCTGAGGCACTCCAGCATTAATTTCGTAAAAGCTTGAATGCTTTGCTTAGATGGTCCGATCAAGAAGTTCGGTTGGATAGTTCGGTATTAGGCTACCCTGTTTAGGTGGTAGCTCATACCAAATTTGGGGGTTGGGGGAGGCTTTATGTCCCCAGAAATTTAGTACCCATGGGGATCAATTATTTCATGTGTATAAGTGCTAGAAAAATAAAAATATACAGGGAGATATCTAATTTTAAAGACCGTTTAACTCTTATCATATCCTTTAAGTTTAAAATAGCTTACTTTTACAGAAAATTTAATAATATACATTAAAAAATACACGTCAAAATTTTGACAAGCTGTTATATTAACAGAAATAACAGCAGAGACTTCCAACTTGGCAGTTGTAATCAGGATCAAAAGACCTTTAAAATAAGTATCACTTGACCCCTCTTTTTAATTAAAATTTTGGGGGTGAGTCTGACCCCTGCTAGATGGTTGCAGTTCAGGGGGTAAAAGGGGCAAAAAATGATTCTCTTTAAAATTAAAAATTGACGGGTCCAAGGGTTTTCCTTAAATGACCTGGAGTGTCCAAAGTTATCTTTGTTTAGTTTTTAAACAGCCATATTTAAATGAATAAATTATCTATTTTCTGCTTAGAAATTCAGTATATAATAATAAAATATAATATTTGTACAACCAAAAAATAGATTATTAGCAGATTTTTATTTAACACATATTTCACCGGATTAACAAACTTTTCCAGTGTCGATTAATATGTTACAGGATTTTGTGACTGAAAGCATAAAAGTAACATACCTACGGATAAAGAGAAACCATGGCATGCTAAAATTTTTCGTACCGCTTTTTGCGGCAGGCTTGTCATTTTTCCAGTTTACACTTTAAATGCGTCGGTCGAAGCCTCGCCTCGTGTAAGATCAGCGGTGGGGAGACGCGTCAAGCTTACTGAAATGACTAACTGACGGTATTTCAACGATAAACGAATAAAATTATATTGGGAGTTTTCGCATGACCTGTCCTTAAATCGGCTATTCCATGATAACTCTTATAATTTCCTTACTCTATGCTGGAAGTAACAGTGAACGATCAGTTCCTGTTTTTTCTACCAGCACTATTTAAAAAGAGATGAAAGAATGTTCGAGCGTAAGGCTACCGTAAATGAAATATTTTTTTGCGTCTATGCATGATTGTGCAGAAATAACCGTTTTCAAGTAGTTCTTTTAGTGTAATTTTGTTAACTGTTTGATTACTTGCATTTTTAGTTTTAAAGGTATTTTGTGAATGGTTTTTTCCGAAAATATTGTTTTTTGTATGTTTAGTCACTATTAGGCCAATTTGCTGATTAATGGCCTATAATAAAAATAAAAGCTCCATCATACAATATCCTCCCGAGTTTTATCTCCCCATGATTATTTTTCGTGAGCAAATATATGACGTAATTTAAATATTTCTCATACCAGCGCGTCACAAGAGGCCTTAAATTATGTATAAGAAGATTCATAGGTCCATTTAAGAAAGTGCACATTTTTGTAACTTTTACTCATTTGTAATGCATGAAGCTCATACAATAAAGTGAGCATATTTATCGCTCGAAACGTTGGAAAAAATACGAAGTAGTGTTTTGTATATTTTTACAGTTTTAATAAAGAAATTGGATTGCTTATGAATTTTTAAATAAATAAATAATAGTTTAAAAAAACTAAAAAAACACGCTTTTATATGCAACCGAACTAAAAATTAGAAAATAATTTTTCATTAAAAAAATATTGTCACTTCAGAGTAAAAAGCGTGGGGTGCTTAATATATTAAATGTTATAATTATTATATTTGCCAATATCTATGAGGGAAAAGTTATGAAAAAATAGTAAAATGCACCCCACGCTTTTTACTCTAAAGTGACAATATTTTTTTTAATGAAAAATTATTTTCTAATTTTTAGTTCGGTTGCATATAAAAGCGTGTTTTTTAGTTTTTAAACTATTATTTATTTTTCATTTTTAGTTCGATATGCATGTATGTATGTATGTATGTAAAAATGCTCCAGTTTATTCACTAAAAAGTTCCTTCGCCATTTTCTCAAGAGTAGCTAAAGTTCCTGAGAAAAGTTTGGGATATTGCCAAAAGATGGCAACACAGGTGTTGTTTTTATAATATAAAGGAATTTTTTTATCCTGGCGATCCTAACCAGGATAACGGGATACTGTTTGCAGATTATTGCATTGTCATGGGTCCTTAATACGTGTGCAAAGTTTCAAAGAAATCGAATAGCTGGAAGTTGGTAAAAATTAGGCTCAAAGATTCCGTTACATAGATAGATAGATAGATGGATAGTTACAACCCAAGTTAATAAAAGCGTGTTAAAAATATTTTTAGTTTAAGGAGTACGCTTTGGGTATTGTTGTTGCCAGCGGTTTTTATGTATAATTTTTTTTTTAGCCATTACATCATGTTTTTGGATTTATTATTCTATTAATTTATACACTTTACTGCATTAAAAATGCACAAAAGAAAATTAAAACAAAAATATATTTTTTGCATTTTGTTAAAGATTATGATCGAATAAAGTCAAAATCGTTATCTTTTATTTCATTTTAAAAATTCAATGAAATTGAATTGAAAAAAACAATAAAATGGCTTATTGGATTAAATGAAATTTTTGTGTAGTTTTTGTGGGTATATTAAGTATAAAAGGCACACTTAACATTACTCGTTTTCTCGATACTTCCAGTTAAGCGCCTGATTATCCCAAAAGACACCTAAAGCCCTTTTTTCTTGATTTTTTTAAATTTAGTTAGTCCGTTCTGGTTAGTGTAAGTAAAAATGATTAACAATACACTAGTGGAAAAAATTAGGGTAACAAAAAATCCTAAAAATTCCAAAAAACATTTTTTGTACGACCGGATGTAGAATACAACTTCACGCCACCATTTAAGTGCATAAACTTGCACTTTTACGCCCTAGGGCAAAAAAGTGTCAAAAACGCCCCTATTTATAAATGAGGGCGTAAAATAGCACTTTTACGCCCTAGAGAAAAAAAGTATCAACAACGCTCGCATTTATAAATTTATAAAACAATATTAAAATTAAATAATGCCTCATTTTTTAAAATAATTTTTTTATTTAATTAAACATATGTTAAAAGTACACATGGGTAAAACCATAGTCATTTATTCGGACAGCCAGGCAGCCATCAGGGCGATCAGTTCATGCAAGATCAGCTCCAAGCTGGTGCAGGACTGCGTTGCCGCCCTGGAAGAGGTGGGTGCGCCCAACAAACTAACTATTGCCTGGGTACCAGGACATGAGGGCCACCAGGGCAATGAGGAAGCCGATAAACTGGCAAAGGAGGGTGCAGGCAGGGCAATGGTAGGCCCCGAGCCCTACTGTGGTATTCCGTCATGCCAAGTAAGGTCATCTATTAGATCATGGATCATGAGGGAATCCCAAGACTGGTGGAGAAGAACACCAGGACAACGTCAGGCGAAAAAATTCATAAAGGCATACTCGCCGGAATTTACGAAAGACCTTCTGAATTACAACCGGAAGGCAGTAAGAATTATAGTGGGTCAACTAACAGGTCACTGCAGACTGAATAAACACCTGGAAACAATAGGCCTGGCAGAAGAAAACCTATGCAGGTTCTGCCAGGAAGAAGAAGAAACTGCAGAACACATATTGCTGAAGCCCTTTTTCGTCTGCGGTTTGCAAGGCTGGGTGAGGAAAAACCTAAAGCAGCAACATTTACCAAGGAGCCAGTTTCAAGATTGTGGAGTCTCATTAAAGAGCCGGCTTGGATAGCGTGCTCCAACATATGGATGGAGGATACACAATAAACCTGAGCTGGTTGCAGTGTTAGAGGATTACAATCCACCTCCAAGCTAATCTAATCTAATCTAATGTTTTTTTAATTTTTTTTCGCCCTTTCAGGGTCATCCCACCCAGGTCCGACGATCGCCCTTCTAGGTGGTGCACTGCAGCCTAAAGACTTATTGTACCTTGACCCCTACTCCTTCTCATTCACACTAATCTAATGTTAAAAGTATACTGATTTTAATTTGAAACATTAAAAGCTAGGAAATTTTCTCCTAACTACCGAGAATGCTTGTATATTAATTTCAGTCGTGCCAAAAATATTGTGTGTGAGTAAATATTAAAGAACTTTACGCCCACAGCTGATTGTTGCCCGAGCTCCGAGAGCGAAAAAGTGCTATTTTACGGCCTTAGTACAAAAATAACTATTGAGGTTTCGCAAGGTGCTGTATTTCGCTTAAAAATGGTTGTACTGAAATTTTAAAAACAAGCACTTTCTAGTTTTGACATCTTACAATGAAAATATTAGTATTATTGGTACCCAAACTCTTTACGTCTTATATTAATGCACCAAAATATATAATACCTTATTAATTAACTTAATTAAAATTTATATTTTTTAGTTATTCGTCAATTTTATTTTGGAAAATTTATAGCTTTTGTACAATTAATTTTATAGGTTAGCTTACCTTTATAATATCCGTAGCTGCGTAGTAATTTTCCGATGGTATAACGCCATTTGGTGTTCCATTGGGTGCCTGATAATTTTGCACGTCGTAAGTAGGAGGTCTTGAAGTTGGGGGAGGAGGGGTGTAAGATTGTAGAACGACGGTGAAGTAAATTTAAGTTCTTCTTGAAAGCTGTTTACGCTTGTAAAATCTGTAATAAAAATAATTTTTTGAATAATAAAATTTCATATTTTGTACCTACCTAATATATAAATTATAAAACCTCATTTTTACAAGAAAAGTTTCCGAAATGCTTGTTTTATGGTACGCACGTTTATACAGTGGCTTGCCGTTTTATTTTTAGAAATATGTCCCTTAGCTGTCCCGCGCGCCACTGAACTTTTAAATGTAATTAAGTGAAGTGATAAATTATCCCTATAATGCCATAAATAACATTGCCAAATTTAAACAAAACGAGGTAATAGGTATTTGAGATATTAAACAAAAATGTTTTACAAGTTTAACACCTTGTATTTTGAGAACGATGAATTTGCGAACCCATGTTTAAATAAACTTTTTTTTATATTTTAATAGTAAAATCTGTCCTTATATTTTTTACTGTTTCACTCTGTAACTCCCTGTATAGCCTGAATATAATCGAACAGGTTTTTTAAATTTAATTTTAATAATAAGAAATTATTCCAACTTTACTTTTGTTTTTTAAACTTTTTAAACTTAATATTTTTACGCCCTGTATGGTAAAGACACAAAAATATGTTTTTGGGTAGTTTAAACCTTTGCTAAAAAGTACTCTGTTTGACATCGATAAAATGAGCCGTTTTCGAGTAAAAAATTATTTTAACAATAAGAGTTTATTTTTGTTTAATAATACAATATTTTATTTTCGATGTAATTTGTAATTTTTTGATTCATTCCACGTGTGGAAGAGTGAAGTCCTCGCGTAGCGGGTCCGGAATTTGTTGCAAATGTTGTTTGTTTACTCGAAAACGGCTCATTTATCGATGTCAAACAAGAGTAACTTTGCTCTGGCAAAGGTTTTATAACTACCCAAAAACACTATTTTTATGTCTTCACCATACAGGGCGTAAAAATATTATCAATAATGTGCGAAAACTAGTCCGTCCCTGGCAAACCATAAAAGCGACATAAGTTTCAGGGCACTATTTTAAGAGGTCTTTACTAGTATGCATCGTACTAAAAATATTATCAAATTATACGGGCGCTTTAAAGGTTAGTTCACGAAAAATCGATTTCTAGCTCTTTTTTTATATATTTTTTTATTTACAAATTTTCTTTCTTACTTTCTGATACTTTTTTTCATGTTTGTTTATAATCTGCAAGCGGTTAAGACTTTACCAAAAACAAAGATTTTTATTATAAGAAAGACGGCTCAAAACAACAGCGTCTCTTTTGTTTGTTTTCTAAACCAAACCAAGGTTAGATTGAAACACAAGCCTACGCAAAATAGGTTTGATAAAAAAATATCGTAAAGGAAAACAGAGATTTTATTTTTATTTACGTTTAAAGTAAAATATAAAAATATAAAAATATTTTAGTATTTAAATGGGTTTGCGTTATTAAACGAATATTTATGAAAATTTAAAAGTACATATGTACAGTGACGGAATTAAAATCTCGTACACCTAATTTTCCCAGTGTGATGTTGGCTTTTGCGTACCTGGATCACCTGGAAATATACCTTACTTGACAAATTGTTATCTGTCACACATTTCAAAATTATATTATTTTACTTTTTTAATTTTGGAAAATGAATGAACTAGAGAAGGCGAGAGTAATTACTCTATTCGAAGAAGGTGTTTCTCTGGGAAGAATAGCTCAGCAAGTTGGGAAACCAAGAAGCACTATTCAAAGCCTCAGAACTAAATGGGAAAATACAGGATCATTGGAGAGAAGGGCTGGAAGTGGTAGAAGAAAAATTTCAAACGAAAATCAAGATAATGATCTGATAGATTTTTGCGAAACAATCCATTTCAGACAGCTGTAGAAGCACACAACCAAACTAATTTTCCTGGGACAGTAAGAACGGCAAGAAATCGTATTAGGAAAAATTCGGAATTGAGAAGCAGTGTAGCTGCTAAAAAGCCAATAAAGAGCAAAGGGTGGGGTTTGCACGAACAATGATTTCCATCCACAAAACAGTAATGATTTGTGGAATAAAATTGAAGAAACCTGGAATAATTACAATGTTCACCATGCACAAATGCTGATTGCATCAATGCCCACACGTTTAAACTTATTAGTGAAAATAAATAACAGTTTAGAAAAACCAAAAAAACACGCTTTTATATGCAACCGAACTAAAAATTAGAAAATAATTTTTCATTATAAAGAGTTTGTATTACAGTAATAAAGGTCAAACAATAAATCAAAATTATATGCATTTTACTATTTTTCATAACTTTTCCCTCATAGATATTTACGACAGAGGCAGCAATTATTCAAAAGCTGCCCAAAAAAGCAAATTGAGATGCCTATCAGTATCTTTTGCAAGCTAAATTATGTGAAATAATAATAAAAAGTTTCTTCATTAAATAATTCAGTTTTTGCCAGTAAACACTGGGAGATTTTCTTAAGATGACAATTTTGTACTTACTGTGAAAAACGCAATTTTGAGGAAAAAATCAGTGTATTTGCTTTTTAAAAATTCGAAATTCATCTGAGCTCTAAAGTTATGGTGTACATCGACTTTAAAACGCCAGTTTTGGAAGAGGGTTAAAGTTCTAACCACTGAAAAATTTAAAATAAAATCTTACTGCAAATGCTAAAGAATACTGATCCATAGAACCTCACAAGTGAGATTTCAGCGTACCCTAAAATTTTAGTACCTACCTGACCACCAGATAGCGAAAGTTGGCACCGGACCAATCAGAAAATTGGTCGATGCCCATGTCGAGTTTCTATTGGTCGATTGGACTACTTTCGCTATCTGGTGGTCAGGGTAGGTACTAAAATTTTAGGGCAGCGCTGAAATTCACTTTTCAGGTTTGATGGATGACTCTGTGTTTGACCTCCGGACAGTGCGGACGTGCGTAGAGGACTACAAAGTTCTTCCCAGAGTGGCGGTTAGAGGTGCCGTACGAACGTTTTTTACCTTCGGGGATCAAGGAAAGATTCACGCTAAATTGACGACATCTTTCTTCTGGATCTAAGCGCTGTGAGCGAAGATTCCTATAATCTGATGGTATCCTGTTTGGTGGTGAACACGAGGTATTTCTTAAATGGCGGGAAAGAGATGGGCGTGCCATGGGAACTGTCAGTAGTGAAAGTGAAGGTTATACGTAACACCAGTAGCAGATCCTGGTTTGACAGCCGACAATTTATGCATTGCATCGATTGTTGAATTATTTGTTTTCTTTTGGAATTTCTGGGAGCTACGAGCTCGATTATCCAGATTTTCCGCCGACGAAGCTCTGGAAAGCATAGTCCGGAAGGGGAGAGTAGTGGATTGGACCTGAAGGGACCAAAACCAAGAAAAAAATAGAGAGAGAGAGAGAGAAGTTTGATGGATTTGTATTCTTTGGATACGAGTTACAGATCAGACGTGGTTATTTAAACCGCTGTATCTTCGTTAAGTTTGCTTCGATTCGCCTTAAATTTTTACACAAAAAAATCATTTAATGGTCTTTATTTAGAAAATAAAATAAAAAGCACAAAAAGTTTAACCTTTCTCCTCTCCCCTTAAGTCAATCGCCTAAAAAATTTAGGTAAACTTCAATCATATATTTTTATGTTATGATACGGACTTTAGGACTAAAATAATTAAACTTATGGGAAAATTCATCTAAAATATTGTTAAACAGAGGTAAAGGGGCTCAACTGTACCAAAAACCAATTAATTCCAACATTTAAATGCAAATTGGGCAGATTACAGTCATCCCTTCCGGAAATATGAAGTGTACTTATGCGGCCCTTGAACGTGAATTAGGCTAAAAGGCAACCAGCGACTCACATGTAGGTATTTACCTACTCTAACAAATTAATTCTAGTTTATAAATTTAGATTAATTACTTTTGGATGAGATGGGAATAAAACCACAAGGGTGTCGTTATGCTGAATTAAATACCGTTAGGAAGTCGGTGGAGCTGCGGATCGGCGCTTCCCTTTGTTTATTGTTTTCCGTTGCCGAATTTAATATTATTAATGAATTTGCGTAGAGTACTATATCGGCAGTAAGTAGCAATAAAGGATGTACAGAATTATGAAATACGTATTTTAATTAATTGAAATGGAAATGAGTTGATGGCTGATGAAAACAATTAATATTTTTTTGAAATATATCGATCACCACTGAGTATTTACGTGAAAAATAAGAAAATCATGTGTTAGTCGCCTCAGCATAGACGGTGGCATAGTTCAACGTGGTTTTCGGCCTTCAGTGGCCGATGGGCAATAGCAAGAATTCTGCCAACCTAAACATTTTGAAAGTCTGTAACAATATGGTAGCGTGCCTGTCAGAAAAATATATTGAGATGAAAACTACTGAAATGAAGATGTTAAAAAAGAGAGTTGTGAACACTTCAACAGTTAATAAAAATAATTAAGATGTGCATTTTTGCAAAGTGCAGTAGAAATTTTATTTTAAGTATTTTTGAAATTATAAAAGAGTATGGGACGCTGTTAAAGCTGTGCGTATTCAGATTTTATTTTAACGTTTCGATTTTGAACACCATCATCGACATTTTCTTATGGCTTACCATTGTTTTTTACGCATTTTGTAACGTTGCAACTGGGTAAAAATTGATGTGATACAGTATATTCGTTTTCATCGTTAAACGCCAAACAGAATAAAAATATGTTAAAACGGAATTTACTTAAAAATTATAAAAGATAGGTATAGGCAACCCATACACCATTTGAAAGAGCATTTGGTTTGTCATCATGTGGTGTAAAAAAAAAAAGATTATTTTATATAAAATTAAAGAGATATTGCTATTTGACTTTAAAAAAAATTGAAATTATTTTTTGATCATCCTGTATAATCTATGATCTCGATATGACCTACGTATGATAAGGCAGACTTTTCCTAATCTTGAAACAAATTTTAAAGTTTAAGGAGTTTATATTGTTAAAATAAAATTAATTTAATAGCAACCCTGCATTTTGAAAAAATCAAATATCACAAAAACGAATAAACTTAGACACTTGGTACTATTTACAAACTTAAATTATTTTTTTGTGTAGAATCTAAAACCGTCATAAAATATAGGGTGTTCCATTTAAAAAATATAACTTTGATACGTCACACTTTTTTAAGACACCCTGTATAGAGTAAAATAATTTTATACTGTGGCCTTATCCGACCTGTATATGTTTCAGTATTTACTTTTTATAAACCCATGGTTATCCAGCTACGAACCGTGTCGAATATGATGGGCCACCCTTAAAAAGCGTGGGGTGCTTAATATATTAAATGTTATAATTATTATATTTGCCAATATCTATGATGGAAAAGTTATGAAAAAATAGTAAAATGCACCTTACGCTTTTTACTATGAAGTGAAAATATTTTTTTAATAAAAAATTATTTTTAATTTTTAGTTCGGTTGCATATAAAAGCGTGTTTTTTAGTTTTTTAAACTATTAATTATTTTTCATTTTTTAGTTCGTTATATCAATTAATTTTTTAAAAATAAATGCTCCAGTTTATTCACTAAAAATTTTTCGCCATTTTGTCAAGAATGGGCTAGAATAGGAATGTCTCACTATATTCCCCGTCTTTTGCACAAAATTCTTAATATAACAGTAAATTAGAACATACTATTTAATTAAGCAGCAAAAGAAAATAACCAGCCCCTTTTTTATTAGTTCTGTGCCCCTGTATATCAAATTTGGTCAAAATGGGGTTGCTCCAACTTTCGAAACAATTACCCAATTTGCATAAATAAGACAAATATTTTTAAAATATTACCTTTTAAACTAAAAAGAAATTTACCATAAATGTTTTTCTAAATATGAGTTTACTTTAGTTTACTTACCTTAAGTGATATTTTAATGTAGTTTGCTAATCTCCATTTCCAGTCTTTGTCCTAATCTAAGATTCGGTACAAGTACCTAACACTCAATAAAGGCCTTCTTTTAGAAAGTATAAATTGAAGATGGTATAAAAGTTATATGCAATAACTTGTTAGTTACTTTTCAAAGCAATAAGTAATTTTTCATATTTTTTCATGGTTATAGGTTATGTGATTTAGGAACTATTTTGCTTACGAATGATTATTCTGGCTGCGGAGGACCATGTTAATTATTTATTTGCTTCTTGTATTTCAATTAAAGTGTATACTTTGTTTTTAATAGCTTGGTTAACTGATTTTTCAACTTTCATTTCACATTAAAGGAATTTTAGGTTATGTTATGACTGTTAATTTTTTCAGATGTCAGTTTGTAATACAGATTTCTGTTTTATGACCGCCTGTTTTAAAAAACAAGTGAAGGTTATTCGTTCGTTAAAAAGCGTTTTAAAAAAACAGATGATTGTTATACGCTCCCGGAACGAATACTTTCAGCGAACGAATGAGTTCAATTTAGCAGAATTGGGCCCCTGGTCCCCAACCCGTCGGCAAATGTTGTCTAGTTCGATTATTCAATTGTCTAATCTGGCGCATCCGCCAGAACGTACGATTTTTAAAATTAGCAAAGTTTGAAATGTTGCCAACAGATGGCGACCCAGGTGTTGTTTTTATAATATAATGGAATTTCTTTTTCCTGGCGATCCAAAGCAGGATAACGGGATACTGTTTGCAGATTATTGCATTGTCATGGGTCCTTAATACGTGATGCAAAGTTTCAAAGAAATCGAATAGCTGGAAGTTGGTTAAAATTAGGCTCAAAGATTCCGTTACATAGATAGCTGGATTGATAGATACATAGCAGTAGTTTCGAGGGTAAAGACTTTTTTTTGGTCGTAGAATGCAAAAATGGGGGGGGCCTAGCCTTGGATAGTGCATATATCATGCTATGGTGGAAGGGCCTTGTGTTGAGGTGAAGACCCTTTTTTGGTTGTCAATTTTTTCCAAGAAGAAAGAAAACAAGTGGGGGAGGCGATGTGCTGGTGGAAGGGTCCCGTTTGTAGGTGGGGCCTATTTTTTAACAAGAAAAGTTCACTGAAAGGGGCCCCGACTTTCCTTTTTGCCCCGGGCCCCAACACCTTTAGCTACGCCACTGATCGTGAGTGAACAGTAAGGGGACCGAGACCTGAGGGCCTGGTATGCATTGACCTATATTGTATTCTTCATGTACTTTTTGGTTTTACTAAACAACTTGAAACACAAATATCTCGAAAATGGTTGCTTAGAACTATTCTCACAAAGTACACCTTTTTTGTGTAAAAAGGAAAGGCGTATTTTCTGATTTATTTTTACAGGGTAGTACAAAAGTTGAGAGGTTTTAAATAAAATTAAAGGAGTGAATGTAGCTAGTTTAAACATAAAAATGAATAATAAATCTGAATAGTTTGTATCAAAAAGCCCTGAACACCAAGTTTCATTACATTATTCGAAATGTAACAAAAATTATCGAAATAAATTTAAAACATTTTTTTTTATTTTAACATTGTATATTTACCTAAATCCTGATATTTTGGCATAAAAAATCTGTGGTTTTTCCGTGTACAATCAGCATCTCTATAAGTTGTTAAAGTAAATAAATAAACTTTAAGAACTCCCGGTATATTAAAAAGTTACTAGAATATAATTTTATTTTCTCTGTATATCAGACCTTGTATAAAGATTAGTAGATACTATTTAAGACTCCGCCTCATATAAAGACGTGATTCCATTTTTCTCGAATTGCAATTTTCACCCAAGGAAAATCTACAGGTTTTCCTCTGAAAATTTGCAATTTAAAACTGGGAAACTCGTCAGACCGTTATATGTGAACTCTCACGTTGTTAAGAAGTAGAGAACTCATCTTTTTGGCTGCATAAACATTTTCATATGAAGTTTTAGGTGCAGACGAACTGTTTGAGAAAGTTCTCCTTTACTTTTGGGAAAATAAGCACAAGATATTAAGAACCAGAAGGAAGGTGGAAAACAGCGATGGAAATATATAAAGCGTTTTTACTTATATTCAAAGCGTTTTGACATTAAAATATTTTGCTTTACAAAGACAAAAATATTTGATATAGCTACAGTGTGCCTGTGTAAGTTGGCGTCATATGAAAAACTTTTATTATTAACATAAAACAAGTATAATACACTATACGTCAACATGTTACTGGTTTTTAAGATAAATAAGTAAATATATGTTTAGTGTGGTCCATTAAGTGTGTGATGCTGCATACACATTTTCATATAAAGTTTTAGGATACCGATGAACTGTTTAAGAAAGTTCTCCTTACTTTTGGGAAAATAGGCATGATATTAAGAGAAGGTGAAAACAGAGGTGGAAATATATAAAAGCGTTTTTACGTATATTCAAAGCGTTCTGACATTAAAATATTTTGATTTGCAGAGACAAAATATTTGATATAGCTACAGTGTGCCTGTGTAAGTTGGCGTCCTATGAAAAACTTTTATTATTAACATCACAAAAGTATAATACTATACGTTAACATATTACTGGTTTTTAGGATAAATAAGTAAATATATGTTTAGTGTGGTCCATTAGGTGTGTGATGCTGCATACAAGGTTTTTGTCACCAAACAATAACAGAGTCTAGGTCATATTATTTTATTCAGGGTCAACAACGTGCTAAGTCACCAAAATACTGAGTTCAACTTTGTATATATACCGAAATTGTCCTAATAATGGAGAGAAGAAATTAGAAAAATATTAGATAAGAAGTAGGTAGTAAAAGTGAAGTCAAGTATAAAGTTAAAGTTTTAGTTAAGCCCCGTACGGGCTACTCCTAGTGGAGGGTATGCCCGTACAAAATTACGAAGTTAAGTTAGTTCCCGTAGTTTAGTTAAAAATGCCAAGATAGTTTTTTGTCCACCGGTATTTCCACTTACAACTGTACCATCAGAATTCATAAAACGTGTTTTAGAAATATTGTAATGCAACCCTGAACAAAATTTCCCAAACGTACACTTATCTTATGAATATTCTAAAAGAAAGAAGTTAGCTTAAGGCGTATTTTACAACCAATTTTATTTAACTGTATTCTTTTCTGTTTTATTTTACCTAGAGGCACAGTGGGGCCTTGTTCATAAAGTCATTAAAACACATTTTGAAAAATTAGTTGTTAGCTTTATTGCTTTAAAAAAGTAATAAGCATTGTATCCAGGTGTTCAATAATCATGGCCGAAACGTGTCAGTCTTGTAATAGAGCAATCCTTTTCTTTTTATAGTTCTCTACACTTTAGCGGGCACGCACAACTTGGTTCCCAAAATCAAAAATATTAGGAAAATTTGTCCCTAACCCCCAACCATTCTGGTTGGCCTGACCTTTTCTGTAGAATTAGTCCCAACCGGGTACAACGTTTACAATGATGAGGTCTTAAATGGGTACGAATATCGAAAAAGTAATGAAATAGGATTGTGTTAGTGTTAATAAATTAGTTTATTGAACTGTTTACACTTACAATTATTTGGACCATTTTGGGATATAAGGCGTAAAATGCAACACAGCTGTTTATTTAGGTACGCAAGACACAAAGTCACAACAAAAATGCATAATTGCCTAATTGGATTGGTCAAAATAAACCCTTTTAGGTAATCGGTGTCTGCCCGGAGCTGCCTACCTATTTATTACCAGTTCAACAGCACACCTACGAACATTTTGGTTGCTCGGGAAACTGATTTATATATAAAGATTGTAAATGGCTTTATAGCTACTCTTTTAATCAGGAAAAATTTACCAACACCTATTTTAACTTGCTATTTTTTAATACAGCATATCTACTTTATATGAACCATATGAGAAAACTTTTTATTATTAAAGAGAAGTTTTTCTTTACTAAAGATTCCGGATGGTAAAACCCAAAATTTTATTCATCAGATATCAATTTTTGCAATGGTATACGAGGTATGTCAAAAATATGAATTTTACTCAAGAACAAAGTACGCCTAACAATAAATTGGAAGAGCAAAAAAAAATACATTTTCTAAAAAGCAAGCAAGCAACAACAGTCCCTTGTTTTCAGTCCTTAAAATTTAACAGGGCAAAAAAGTCCTTGTCGATATATAGATATACCTGACCAAAACATACACCTCCACTTCACTTTTTTCTTAGTAATGCACTAATGTATAAACTTAAATTTTTACCCTAAACATAAAAACTGTTAAAAAAGTTCCTTTTTTTGAAAATGAACAGGTTTTATATTTAAATGTTATTTTTAATCCTAAACATTTCTCTTTATTAAAATTTTTGATGTTCTAAAAAATAAGGGTCACTTTTCTCTTAAGCAAAATTCATGTGTGTTTGAAATACCTCGTTTACAACTGCAATAGTATATTACATAACAAGTGTCGAAACTGACATATTTCACTGAGGAATGTTGTCGCACGCGGCGATAGCCGAGTTTGACAATACCACAAGTGTGAAAATCACTCTGAGCACGAGTCATGTACAATATTTTCTACGACCAAAAAATGTATATATCAAAAATTCTAAGTTAGTTTTTAATATCTGGTGTACCGTATACAGAAGAGTCCACAGGCAAAGATGAAAGTAGTACATCTAGAAAGGCTAAGCCGCTTAAACTCAAGACAGTGAAAGATACTTGATCGAGACGATCAAAACTTGGAAGGGGGGCAATGTTACCAGACTTCAAAAATGTGTTTAGGTTATAGAATTTTAGAGAGTTAGGATCATTTAATTTAGTTTGTTAATTTATTTAAATAATTTACCTTGGTTTTACCAAGTTCTTTCATCACTTTCGAAGGTTTCCGAAAACGCCCGAGGTGGCCATTAATAGCTTCCTGTGCCAATCATGTACTATCGAAACTTCGCCGATATTTCTCGGAATATTCTAGATCATTCTTTACTCTTCCACCCATACTATAAAGGGCGACGGAACCTCCTGATCTCAATGCTGCATAGATCTGACTTTTGTGCCCAGTAAGCTTCGTGAGACATTGACAAAAAGTAGATTTGGTCGTTGTTGTAAACCATAGTTACGTTACGCGTTGTTAATAAAAGTATAAAAACAGAAGGCACGTGTTTTTATACGATCGGGGACGTTATTTTATTATTGGTTTTATGTTATGACCAACGCTGACTTCACCAGCGTGTAGCTCTCCACTTTTACTGGAAGAAATGGCGCCTTTTTGAGTAGGCAACCATATTCCTGCTGGCCGTTGCCAGGCGTACTTCGCAAGGTTCGTGGTGCACCGACGAACCTTCGCTGTCTGATTCTTCACCACCTTCACATGACCTTGAACAAATTAGTTTTTAGAATCATTTTGGGTATATAACTAACACACTTAAAATGTATATGGGTAGGTATAATGGGGCAGCCTAATAATTTAGAGATTTCTTTAGAAAGCAAACACCAGGTTTATATCATCAATTTATTTGCTAAAAACTATATTTCATAAGTGATTCGATGTTTGGCTGTGAAGTTGGATGCAGCACTGCCGCATACGTACGACGATGGCCTGAAATGTGCTTGGCCTCGATTTTTCGTGAATTCGAGCTCAAGCCACCAAAATAAACATGTAGACCTGGAAATCGCTTCAAAGCAGCTTTGTTTTTAAGCCAGCTTGAACTATTCTATATAAACGTAGTATATGACTGCCCTTTCTTAGTTTTGGAACAGTTATACTTATAGTATGTCATTTATCCAAAATTAAAATTCTTAGGAGGTTATTTATAACAACATTATTAGCAGAGATGTAGGGCAAGGTTTGGGGTTACGTATGGACATTTACAATTTTTAGATGTCTAAAGGCATTGTTAGAGACTTACGCATTAACAAATTTAATTTCTTTATTTAAATTTTAAAGAATACATTAAAATTTGTATTTTGTACCTAAAAGTACTTCACCATAAATTGCACTTCTTTTGTTTCTTCGCAGTTCATGGCCAACTTGTTTTTACTCTTACCGATATTCTAGATCTTGAGAGGCCATTGTTGATTATTGGGGTAGATAAGGTTTTCAGGTCCTTCATATTTATAGTTGTTGGTTTGGTACTACTAGAAACTAGAGCAGTGTGTTTGTGAAGGAGAGCAACCTGAAATTTACAATACAATGTTGTATGATACGCATGTATTTAAAACACGTATATGTTTTAGTCCACTATAAAACATGAGGGCAGTTTGTTTATTCTAAGAAAACCCTTTGCAATATTTAAAATAATTAAAATTGTATAATTAATTCCCATATATCCTAATATCAGATGAAAATCGCTTAATATATGAGTATTTAAAGATTTAATTTCATTTTGGCATCCAAAAATGACATTAATCAAGGCATAACAACAATGATCACGTGGACATTTATAATGATACATAACAGCGTTGCTAGGCAACACATTACGGTAACAGGTACCGTAATGTGCAATTTACCGGCCCCAAATTAATACAGGGTAAGTTGGATTTACTGGACAGTATGAAATATTAATTTTATACATGTAACACATATTATACCGTCTTTTTTCACATTGTCTGTGAATCTTTTGGCTTAGCTGATGCTGTATATTTAGGATTTTATACATATGAGGAAGACAGATCTAACTTTATATATTACCTTCTTTTTTCCTCTTCTGACCATTAAAAATACCGTACAAACCACCAAGAGAATAACCATTGCCATAACGCCCGTTATAAGTCCAATGTAGGCTTGGCCGAAATTTGTGGGGCTGGAAGCTGGGGTCACCTCTTTTCTTGCATGCGTCGTCTCTCCACTTGAGTTTGGAGAACTTGTAGAAATAGGAGTTTCGGGGAGAAGATAGTATTTTTCTAAGTCGTCCACTGTAAGGTTATTGGAAATCAGAACTAAAATAAAAAAGAAAATTTAAATATTTGCAAATAATTTATAAAATTATAATATACACCAGCAACAAATATTTTTATACCTTTGGTAATGTGTATTTTTCAATTAAAAAAAAGTAACTGTAGCTAAAATTTTATAGTAGGGGAGCCCACGATACTAAATGGGAATTTACTCGAGGGTCAGATGTGTGATAAGAAAAAAAAGTTATATAATGCGTACTTTTTCAACGGTGGGGAGACAGCTGAGGTTTTTAAATATGTAAAAAAATACTGTTATAATTGTGGCTTGTAAAGGATTATATATTTTTCATTATTCTTGAATTATTTTCTTTAAAATAAAAAAAAATAACCACGCTTGAGGTTGTCAAAATGACATTTTTGTTACAAATTTGTAGCCCTCCGCTTTTTTAATCTTTCGACAAGCCACGAAGGCTAAAGGCCTAAATACTACACCACCGAGGGTGTCTTAAGCGATTTAAGGGGGAGTTTATTGACATGGGACTTATATACTTGAATATTTTAGGGGAAGGAAAGACCTCCGCGGGTAGCAGGTTCCACATTCTATAAACCCTAGGGATAAAAGAACGAACAAAGTAGGAAGTTCGGGGTCTGTCCAGTTGGGCCGTATAGGGTTGCATACCTGCGGCACCACGATTTTCTCTGTTGAGAACCGTGAGTGGGGAATTCTACTGGAAAATTCTTCAGAGCAGAAGCCATTAAAGTACCTATAAAAAGCGATTAATCCCCCAGCCGACGATGGGCAAGCAAGGAAAGTATGTCTGTAAGTGAAGGATCATTAATGAGGCGAACAGCTCTTCTTTAAATGGAATTAAGAATGCTAAGGGTTGTGGGGGACCCAATCCCCAGATATAAGAACAATATTTCAAGAAAGGTCGGATTTGTAACACATAAAAAGTGTATAAATTAGAAGGGAAAAATACTTTTTGGCTCGAAAGCGAAATCAAGGTTTTGTGAAGCTGCAGTGGCTATAGATACAATTTGTTTGGGCCACTTAAAGTTATTTTCAAACGTTCTGCAAAACTTGGCCGCTCATAAGTAACGGGTGAGTATTTGATGACTCTTCTCGCGATAAGGAACATGATTATGATTTCGATGCATTAAAATGGACACAAGATTTTTGGCGCCATATATTTATCCAATATTAAATTAGAGTCCTGTGAAAGAGATATCTGCATTCCTTTGCGTTTGCTTTTCAAATTAGATTAAGAAATTGATTTAAGAACCTGAAAACTGGAAGTGAAGGGTACTATCGTCTGCAAAACTTTACTTTTTCTCTTTACGTTTTTCTCAATCAGATAAGTAAAATATCTGATGGATTTATTTTGTTTTTTTATGATCGGCCCTGTATACGGGGCTCATATTTGGTGAAGGTACTCATCCGGGTACAAGGTATCCTCCGGTATATTCATCTGTCGCGCTGTAGTAAATCCCAAAATCCCCTCTTCGGCTCCCCCACTTTTAATAATGCTTGTTTTTTTTTATAGAACATGGTTTAATTTTTTTAGAAAAAAAAAGAAGAATATCGAACTAACAACCTGCATAAAATTCGTTTAGCATTAAATACAGTGCTTGTCTAAAGTAAGGACCCCCTAACTGATATAAATGTCAAACTGACAGCTGGGCGCCATTTTAAACAGAAAATTAAATGGAAAGGAGGGTCTTGTGGCACATCATTTTAAAGCTCCTGATAAGTTCTGGTTAGTTCTGGTTAGGCTAAGTAAATAAATAAAAGCAATTTAAAAAACTTTTTTTTTCAGATTTATTTTTTGTTTAAGTTTCTTTAAGTAGGAGTCCCTAAGACTCCCTATAGTAATAATGATTGAAAATTGCACTATAGTACTTAAGGGTTAAGGATCCACCTAGTATATTCACATTGGAATAATCGTATGAAAAACTAACTCATTTTCCACAACCCCAAAATTGCCATAAATTATTTACTTTTACATGTAATTTTAAGACCAATTGTTTCGCCCGCAAAACAAATGAATTAACGCGCGCGCCACGCAACTGTTAAACTTCAATTTCAAAGATAAACATGGCGGCGTATGCTACTTTCCCCGGAGCTATTTGGGATCGGAAATTCAATTGTTTCGTTACTACGCCAATGACGTTGTGCCACAATGAAACAAAACAAAGTCGGCATCACGTGGTTACTAACAAAATACTGCCGGAATGTGTTTGTTTAGGAAAGTTTTTAAAAGCTGAAAGTTTTGGGTGTGTGTTTTACTAACAATAAAATGACTAAATATTAATCACTGTGTTGAGGGTCATATTTTACATATTTTATAGGGTGTCTTAAAATTTGATTTTTTTTTTCTATACAGTATGTTCACGAATGGACAAAAATTTAAATGTCCAAGAAAGTCGTGTATGGCAACTGTTTTTTCTTCTTAAAAAAACAATATTTACTTTATAAAAATTGTTTTGTTTTGTCCAGGGGCTCTAAAAACTACAAAAATGTGAAAATGGGCAATGACAAAACTACCTTTATTTTTACTAATTTAGCAAAATGTCTTTTGACCAGGTAAATTGTTTTAAAAGTGAAAAATATTTTCTAATTTTAAGTAACTATTCGAAAATTGAATGGTAATTATGAGGAAATAATCTTAATTTAAGCGTATATGATACACAATTGCTAAAGAATTCACATATTACAACTGAAAAAAACCAAAAGATTTAAGTTTGTTCTGGTTACGTTAATATTGTATTTAATTATTTTGTTTTTTTATTATGTTGTTGTGTAATTTCTTAGTTCCATCTTTTTAAAAATAGTTTTCTAAATTAATGTTTTTTTTTTTAAAAAGAATCTGCAGTACACGTGGCAAATACTAAATACAATATAAGAAGAAGATCGTTACTTAACAAAAAAAAAATGTATTTTTTTATTTTAAAGTCGTCTAACACTTAAACTAAGCTTTGTATATTGATAAGTAAATAAGGTTGTGGTTAATTGTTGGAATTAATTGATATACAGTACCTACACAGTTCGTACTGTGACACCTCGACCTCAGTGGTTGACCTAGTTTAATATACTTTTAAATACTTAAATTCGACACAACAGTATAAATTATAACGATTAAAATGTATTTTTTCTACTACTGTATAAATAAGAAAACTTTGTGGTCCTAGCAACGCGAATGATAACGAAAGAGAACCTTCGTGTTACCTGGTTGCTAAGCGTTGCTACGAAAGTAATATTTTCAGTGCCTGGACAAAAAAGTAACAGTAAAAAAAATATGCTTGTGGGAAATATTAGGATTTATTTATAAAAAGTAACTAATTTATGACAAAATATTAAAAATTAAAAAAACTAGGTTAGGTATTGACATTAAAAGTAATTGTGCAATTTGAGCAATTAGCAAAAGAAATTGGAGGAATAATACTTGAATTAACAGTTTTTAAATTTGTTGTTGGGGTATCGTTATCACCTTTAACTACGTTAATATTCATATTTTTCACTGTTACTTCATTAGAGGAAATATTGGTAGGAATTTCGTGTAAAATCTTCTTTGAAATTTCCACCTTATTACTATAGGATTCAGCAATATATCCCTCCGCAACAGAAGAAGACTTCCAACCTCCATGCCTTTTTAAGTCCAAAATATCGACATCCGAAGCATTGGCAAGGGACGTAGTTGACGTTCTTCTAAAAGAATGGCCAGTGTATCTAGTGATGTATTTAAGCTTCAAAAACTTCCCAATTTCTTTAGGTACATTTGAAATAGTGTGCTTTCCATTTACTTGATTAACACATTTATCTCTTTCATAACGATACAATAAGCGCTCATCTAGATCATTCCTTGGTCTCAGCTTAATATATTCCTGTAGAAATCTGAGATAAGACACTGAGCCTTCATCGTTGGTTACTACAAAGTTTCTTTTAACTTTATTTTTAGACTCCACTATTTTTAATATAGCCACGTCATTTCTTATTTCTACATCACTTAGCTTCATTCTGTATATTTCGTCTGTCCGGCTTGCCCCAGCCACTCCCATAATGGCTATTACTTTCATTGCTAAGTAACTTTGATCAGGCGCGTTAAGTAAAAACTTTATGATTTCTTCTTTTTAAAAATTTTTGACTTTTTTGCCTCATAACCATCGTTTTTCCTTTTAATAAAAGCTAAAAACTAGTTTCTTGAACTCTTGACGTTTCTTGAAATTGTTAACTTGAGCATGGAATATACAGACCAGAGGGTTGGTGGTGATAAAGACTCGGATTTTTCTTGAAAATACGCCAACATCACATTCTCGTCAATTCGCCCCACATTTTTTGTAGCAAGCCATTCAGAAAACGATTTATATGTTTAATGGTACCTCTCTTTAGATTTGTCTGGCAGAAGTGAGGCAGGCACACGCAAGGTCAGCTGCCTTTTGGATGCCATTTTCATATTCATTTAACATTTTAAAATGGGAATGGATTTATACTAAATTAACAATAATTCAATATCTGACAAGTGCTGATGACAGGCAATGTCAACAATAAATGTGTTGCTATGGATTAATTTTTAACAGGTAAAATTTAAAAATCTGATATTTCTATTAAAACATGATGTTAATGATTATTAAATTATGCGATACATAGAACAGTAGCAGAAAAAATATAATACATTACACGATGCGAAAGGCCTTTCAAGTGTTCGGAGGTTTTAAATAGCCTCGGCTTCGCCTCGGCCATTTAAAAACCACCTCACACCAAAAAGTAAACTTACGCATCTTGTAATGTAAATAACTATTCCTTAAGTGGATGTTGCCTTTGGGCAAAACCATCGAGTAATAAACTCCATTAGAGGGATTCATTGGGCCACAAGTCACTTTTGTCCTTGGGTATATATTATACAAATAATTAGTATAAAATATATATTTTAAATATATTTTCGGTCCCTTATGCAAGTTAAATTAGTAGACTCAGGTGCAAGAAAAGGTAAAGCAAGCCTTTTAGTCCCTTAAGTTAATGACGGTGCCATTTATGAGAAGCTTGCTGTAATTTATTGTTGCTTTTAAAATATTCATAAAAGAGAGTGGAAATTATTGACACTGTAAAGCTCCCAAGAAGGCTTTTAGTTAAATTAATTTTTTTTACAAAATAAATATTGTAGTTTATTTTATGCGACATTTTATAGTAGCTCTTTATATTTGTTTTTATATGGAGACTGCTATTCGGTAATAAAGGTAAGCAATTGGTGTATTCCTTTTATGCTCCAGAACCGCCCGGAACGACACCATGAGTGTTCCTTTTACAATTTTTTGACATTTTTTCATGTTATAGAACCGTTCTTGACATTATTGACAGTTCAGAGAACGGTTCAGAACGGTTCTACAAGGTAAAAGGAATACACTAAATATAGCATTTTAAATTTAGCGACCTCATCGGACACTTTTTGAACCCTAAAGGAATACTATGTTTGTTTAGCATTGTTTGGAAAAGACGGAAAAGTTTAAAAACCCCGTATTTTTAAAACGAAGAATTTCTGGACCAAGTTAATACAGGGTATCTTTAAAAGGTCTGTACAAAATGTTATTACAAAATCGGTAGTTTAAAATATAACAATCTAACGCAAGTCAAAGTTGCTCTTTTGCAATATACCAGAGGTTAACGGGGATCTTTCAGGGTAAGATATCTAAATCTGCCTATGTTTTTGTTTTAAATTTTTTGCAGATTTTTGGTTATTTTCAAAATGTCGATATTTTTTTTGCCTTGGTATATTATTGTTATTGACGACCCCTTTGTACCTATTGTGCATTTTAAAGTAATATATTTTATCTATCTATCTATCTATCTTGTTTTAGTCTTAATTCACGATTTATCTAGGTCACTCGGCGGTCTCAAAAGATCTGTACAATATGTTGCCATACTCTAGATCAATTTATCCTAATCAAAAAGTTGCTCATTTTTTGGCACCCTGTAGCTCACAAACAATCAACTTTTCAACAGAGGTCAATTGTGGTACCTCTTTAAATAGACCTTTAAGAAAAACCCGGGTGGTCTTAAAATGCCTGAAGAAGTGTAAACATTTTTTTAATGTAAAATATAACGTTTAATTTGAAATATTTTAAAGACGGTTGCTTGTAGTGACAGTTATTTTTTTATTGTAGGGTTATGAGATAATAGATATTCACACAACCCCACTAGGACAAAAAAATTATGACACTTTGAACATAAACAAAAACTCTACGTGACTTCCTCTATATTTTATAACAAAAACATAAGCAGATTTTAAATACATACTTTGGCAAACTCCTTAAAACCAAATTTCGTAAAAAATATAATTAAATAAAATATTTAAAAAACAAAGTGAAAATTTTGCCACCTTGTATTTTGCCAACGATCAACTTTTTAACTAGGCTAAACTTTTTTTTGGCCAAACAATTTGTTAGAGCTTTCTGTACAAAATTTTAAAGAAAACCAAGATTCTGTAACATCCTGTATAAAATATCTCTTTAAAAGTCCTAATTTGCTATTGAAATACAAAATTCTACACAGTTAAGCTAGATTGGTACCAAATGAAAAGCAATCCATTACAGATTAAGTAAAAATCACTGAACGCATTAAATTTGTAATTTTCCCCTTTTCTACGACAATAAAACTTGGAAAACACATTTCGACTAAAAGAAAATCAAAAGAAAAAACGAGGAAAAACGCAAAAAATTTCCCGCTTTTTGCGACATCGATTAAAGGTGAGATTGTTAGTTAATGACCGGGAAAGAAAAGTTCGTTAAGTGAATAGTCGCCGATATTTGATTAAAGTCGCTGATGGAGAGCGAGTTTTTACAGTGTCACGGCATTTTCCATTAGTTTGTAATTTTGTAGACAAAATTCTTTTACGCTAATACAAAAGTGGAAGAAAATTCAGTAAAATACGAGAAATTATAATTTTTTTAACCTAATTTATTTAATTATTATAATTACTTTTATAATTTTATACCGGGTGGTCGGATGTATGGTTGGATAGAATACAGATTACTGATGTTTCAGATTTTATGTGGATTATCCGATTAAAGGTATGCACACATACGTCGGCATCGGACTGACGGTACAGATCGGAAAAATAAAACTTGTTTTAGTGAAATTAAATGACACACACGCACATAGTAGAGTAATAGGTAAAACGTAGGTAAAAAAGTTGGCGCTTTTTCACCCGGAGTATAAAACCACTGGGTTAAAACCCTGTGGTAATAATCGGCTTAAATTCTTATCAAATAACGCAATTTCTAACCCGTATCGCACATATGAAACGGTAATGACCGGATTTTAATTCAAGTTGCTATATTCTCGCGGGATTTTTTAATTCCAGTGCCAACCGCCCGCACATAGGTGCACTGCTTCATTTAATTTTACTAAAACTATTTTTTCCGGTCCGTACCGTCCGTCTGATGACGACTTATGTGCGCGTACCTTTAACCAAAACTGCTTTCCGCTTTGCTATTTTAAATGAAACATCATATATTTATTCATAAAAATTAAACTACAGCTAATTCCAAGAAAATACATGTATTGTATCTATCTTAATTAGTTTTTAAGAAAATGACGTTTGAAAATGTCATCTAATCGCCATTTTTATCGTTTTAATAAAAAAACAAATGTTGGTAGAAAAGGGCTATTACGCTGTTTTACATATAATGCACTTTATATGATATTACCGTAAAAATACAATTTCCGTTTTTACCGGAACTGCCACGGATATTGACTTTCATAAGTTAAGAACTTCAATAATTTAAATGGAAACCACTACTTTAACCCTCAAATTTAAACTTACCAGTTATTTCTCAATCTTTTTCTTTGTTATGTCCTATCTCTCAACCTGATATTTTTTAAGATATTAAAAGTATAATACTAGGCTTCCCTAAAAATAGTAAGGTAAATATATTTTTTAACGTTTCACTATTAATAACTTAAAAACTATTAGGTTTAGAGATAGGCTTTAACAAAGAAAAAAGATTGAGAAATAAGTAGTAAGTTTGAATTTAAGGCTCAAAGTAGTGGTTTCCATTTAAATTATTGAAGTTCTTACTACCGAAAGTCAATTTTTGTGGCACTTTCGGTAAAACCAAAAATCGTATTTCTGCATTAATAAGATATAAGGTTGCTTTAATATGTGTAAAAATCGCAATATCCCTTTGAACGCCATTTTTTCAAAAATTAATTAAGATAGGTATAACATGTGATACATGTGTTTTATTGTAATTGTTTGTAGAACTGATTTTTAGAAAAATATATAGGGTATTCCATTTAAAATAGCTAAGTTGAGGGCACCTTCGGTTAAACCAGATATGAAACATAAAATAGAAATTTGCACCCTATCCAATATGCATCCAATCACAATTTAAAAATCATGTAATACTTCTCAAGAAAATAACAGGTAATCTCGTACACTCGGTATACATACACTAGCTTACCAATTTAGTGAGCGCTTTGATTTAGAGGTATTTTACTGGGAAAAAATGCAGTTTAAGTCTTTTGTAGATGTTTACGCTCTCATTTTCCTTTATTACGAAAAAACCTGATTTTTATTTCAATTTTTTTTGTTGGTTTGTCGGTGTGTGGGCGCTTGGAAAAAGTGAGTGACCCATTCTCTTTGTGCAACGCTGTTACAAGTAAAAAGGCTTAAAAGGGTAAAGGTTTGTATGTTATTAATAACGTTTTGTTTTGTTTGTTGTCTAGACTTAATGGCAAAAAATGGCCTAAAGAAAAGATTAAAGAAAAAAGTCCAAACCTATTAGGGTACATGTAATTTTTAAGGTAAATGGACCAACACATCATATTAATATTTTAATGTGTAGTCAGTTTTATTAAAAACATTTAAAGAATACTATTATTTTTTCTATACGGATTTTCAATAATTTTTTTTTACCAATGACAATTATTTTATTTTTATTTTGAAATTTAAACCAAAAAGCTCTCTTTGTACCCTTTTTATTTTTATTTTGCCTAAGATAAAATCTCCATTATTTTGCTAAAAAGTATATTTTGTTTGTTATAAAAGGAGTTTTTCCTTCAATAAGTTGGCCTTAAAAACATTTTTTTAAAATTTGGGATAGTTTACAAATTGTGTAACTATCCAAAGTGAGGATTTATTAGTATAAAATAAAATGATTTAAAAGTAAAAGTAAAACTTCTGCAGACAAGCATGCTGCTTTTGTAGACAATGGTATTAACAAAGAACATTTAATAACATATTTTTATCGTTAACAGGTAAAAAAGAAAAATAGTATATTTTTTTAAATTCGACCATAAAATTGAAAAAGAATCCCGAGTGCCATTAAATCTAAATGTAAATAAATTTAAATAAAAAAATAAATTGTTACCTTAAAAGACGCTAATATTGATTTTATAAAAGTTTAAAGAGATCTGCCCTAATGAGTATGGTTTCTGTGATACAAACAATTTTTTTAACTTTATTTTAAAATAAGCTTTTAAGAATTTTTTGGGTAAAGTTTTTTTACCAAAGAACAAATCATATAAATAACAAATTGTGAAATTATGTCTAAGCTCTTTAAAAATGTGTGTCATACTCTTAAGTATTAAGATACAGGGTAAGTTGAAAGAAATATATCGTCGGTTTAAAGGTAAAAGTCACAAAATACAATTTCTTGATGCAGAATGGTGCAATCATTTTCATCAATAAAAGATTATACATAAAAAATAGTTTATCTCTTCTTTTTTATCACAAATTTTGTATAATATCGTTGTCATTTCCTAAACCATAAAATGTCACTTAGTGAGTTTTATATTGTAACCGACGATATTGGAAATTAAGAGGTATTTAATCTGCGATTCATTTTATGATATATTCATGTATACAGGGTGGCTCACAAATAAGCAACGACCTATCCAAACGATATGTATAGTCTATTTCCACCTCTTTATTAATTCCAAAAAAAAAAACGCAATTTTTTTTAAAAATATTTACATATGTTGTTCAGTATGACACATTTTGACCACTTCATGATAGTGTAACGGTAATTTTTAAATTGTAATTTAAAATTATTTAACACTGATTAACAACAATGTTAATTTTGAAGGTTTTTATTGCAAAAACCAATACCCTAACCTAATTCAAAGTTTCTTACACGTGCATGGGTCTGAACGTGGCAGCATAAGGAATATAATTGGGTCATAACCCCGAACCTAACCTACGGTTAGCCTGAGGTTATCGACGGTACGTTGTTATTCCAATAGCCAGAGGGCCGTAAACTGCTCCGAATTATTGTTATTCCATGTGCCCGTTCGAAAGATGCCGGCGGCCATCGGGAGTTCTTGTTCGGACCGAAATGTGTTTTGTTGATATTAATTTACTCCAATTTACTCTGCATACAAAAAGTATTGTTTTTTTATTAATTGGGTTATTAAAAGGTTTAAATAATAAAGACATATCATTATCATTATATATAATAAAACTAAGTTGATAAAATGTGCGTGCCGATAAAACTTGAAAAGGAGTCCCGATACGATAAAGGGACTTATATAGTGTAATAGCCCTTTATCCCCCTCGAACAAGAAAGTTCCCGTTTTACCCTAAAGGGCGTATTTTTAAAGATGTAAGGACTCTTCCAACCCTTCAACTAGGAAATTGAGTGTAGTTGCGCCATCTGTTGTCGAGTATTTGAACTTCATTCAGAACAACGGTTATTTGGGTCTCATATCAACTCCCGAGCGAAGCCGGGAATCATAGCTAGTTTGTAATAAAACCGAACGATAAAAAAAGGTGTTAAACCACAGCACCATGATCATATTTAGACTGACTGTACGGAGGTTTTTCGTCGGTTTCTATAGCAACGTAAAAAGAATCGAAAAAGTTTGAATACTTTTAGTACAGGAAGTAAAAAAAAAAAAAAATAAAGTAATTGACTCCAATGTCTGCAAAGTTGCGACAACTCCGATTTTGAGTAGTTTTGGTATACAGGTTTTTTGGGGCGCTAATCATGAAGCCTTTAGTAGAAAACGTTTCGTTTTCTAGATATACATCATAAAAGGTAAAAATAAAACTAAGCGTATTTACACTATATTTCCTTTTCTTTTTTACATAATTTTTAATTTTAAGCTAAAGTGCTACACGATATTTGATTTACACTCTTTATTTTACATTTCTTTTCCTCTCTTTTAAATTGAAAAGGTTCACTTTAAGGGGTTAGGGTAGTCAGAGACACGAAAAAATGATAATTTTCAGTAATTTTTTTCGCTATTAAATCATTTTATTTTACAAAAGTAATAATATGGCCTTATTATACAATGTTTTGACTTGAAGTCACGAAAATTTGAAAAAAAAAATTATAATTTCCAAAGTTATAGCTGTTTCTGTTGACCCAGTCCAAAAAAGGTCCTTGCGGTGGCAATGATAAGTCCTTGGAGATTCATCTAAAATCAATCGGATAAGAAAAACTAGTTTTATAAATAGATAATCCTGGGCCTGATCGAAGCTTTTTTTTTTTTCAAAAATTAAAAAAATGGCGGACTCAGAAAATTTTTTTCTAAATTTTTGGGAAAAAGTCAACAGTTAATTGGTCTTAAAATCGAAATTTTTGAAAAAAATCCTTCGATCAGGCCCAGGATTATCTATTTATAAAACTAATTTTTCTTATCCGATTGATTTTAGATGAATCTCCAAGGACTTATCATTGCCACCGCAAGGACCTTTTTTTGGACTGGGTCAACAGAAACAGCTATAACTTTGGAAATTATAAATTTTTTTTTCAAATTTTCGTGACTTCAAGTCAAAACATTGTATAATAAGGCCATATTATTACTTTTGTAAAATAAAATGATTTAATAGCGAAAAAATTACTGAAAATTATCATTTTTCGTGTCTCTGACTACCCCTAACCCCTTAAAAACGCCGCAACCAAGTGTGCACGTAGTGCTGTCAAGGCCCACTGCGATTAGGGTAATTAAAAGTAAATCTTTGCAATTTAGTGAAAAAAGGTGTTTAATAAATAACACAATTGTTCTTAAAAAGTGTAAATAAAATGTGCTATTTTACCTCTAAATCAAGAATTAATTGCAAAAAAAAAATGGGGAATATAGTAAAAATGATAGTTTGATTTTCACGTTTTATGCTGTATATTTTAAAATAAAACGTTTCCGATTAGGAATTTTTTAGACTCCTGATAAGAGAGAGAGTGCAAACTAGGGTAATTTTTTAGAATGAGTGCAAACTAGGGTAATTTTTCCAAATACATTACCAAACTAAATTAAATATCCCATATCCCTTTATAATTTTATACCCTTAACACATATTTTTTAGGATACGTAACAATATTCTCAATATAAATATGTGCTCTTTAACCGTCTTTACTGAAATATTAATTTTCACAGCTTTCCTTCCCGGACCGAAAATTTTCAGATAAAATACCGGTCTATTTATCTTCTTTGCTCCACCACTATACTTTAAACCATCCTGTTTATAAATAATGACCCAACTCTAAATATATTGTTAAGTAAGCTTAGGATAAACCCCTAGAAATTATGATAAATATGCCGGGCCATGTTGATATTTATTCTTAATGAAGGACTCCATTTTGCTAAAGTTTCACGCCAGGGAACAGTTTTCGAAATGACATTTTATGGTTCTTTTTAGGGTAATATTTTAGTGCACAAACATACACTCGTCAACGATAATATTGGTTCTATAGGGTGACGCATTTTCGTTGACCTTGCAGGAAATAGCGAAAATTAAAAGAGATGGAACAGTTCTGATTGCACAATCTCGATTTAATGTTTTAGAAATAAATTTAGATTGAACTAAATTAGGGCTAACTTAATTTGTTTTGAAGATATAGAGTGTTTTTTAAATTTAATCAATTTGGACGGACATTAGTGATAGAAAAAAATTGTAAATAGGCAATTGTTAAGCATTTTTAGGTGGAATTAAGTGGCTTACTTATGTTTTTTCCGTTGTTTTTATTTTAAAATTATGACATAGACTTTTTTGGAATACCCTGTTAATAATACTACATGGATTTACGTTTAAGTTGTTAAGGTTACGAAAAGGCTTACTCGCCAGAATTTACAAAAGACCTTCTGAATTATAACCGGAAGGCAGTAAGAATAATAGTGGGTCAACTGACAGGTCATTGCAGACTGAATAAACACCTGGAAACTATGGGCCTGGCAGAAGAAAACCTATGTAGGTTCTGCCAGGAGGAGGAAGAAACAGCAGAACACGTATGGTGCTACTGCGAAGCCCTTTGTCGTCTGCGGTTTGCAAGGCTGGGTGAAGAAAAACCTAAAGCGGCAAGATATACCAAGGGGCCAGTTTCAAGCTTGTGGAGTCTGATTAAACAGACCGGCTTGGATAGCGTGCTCTAACCTATGGACGGAGGACACACAATAAACCTGAGCAGGTTGCAGTGTTAGAGGATATGCAATCCACCTCCCAATCTAATCTAATCTAATCTAAATCTAAGGTTACGAAAAATTCCTTTAAACACAGCGTCTTAGCCATAACTACAACTGCCTCATGATAAACGAATGTTTTTGTATTCCTCTATACTTTTTAGTTGCACTCAACCGCTTTAAAACAAATATCTTAAATACGGTTGCTCAGAGCCATTCTTACAAAGTATTGGCGCTTGCAAAGATCAATGAGACCTCTGGTGGTTAACGGCCCAACCTAAGAAAACAGGTGATCGGACATGTTTAACCATTGTAATGGGTATAAATATATTATTATTTATTTACTTCGTTATGTTTAACACGCGTTTTTGAGCCCTGTGCGTGAATAGCTGTGTATTTTGCTATAATTTTTATCAAAAAGTCTTTCTTTTTACTTATATTAAAATGTTCATATGGCATTAGAAGAGTCCTATTAACATCTAAAATAAAAAGACGTGTGTGTAATCAAAATAATATGGTTGGAATAAAATATTTCTTCTTCTTCCGCTGTGTACCTACTATCGGGAGTGCAATTAAGGTATAAAAATACTGAGCTTAGTGTCAAAAACACTTCTTTAATCATTCCGAAAAAGTTTTACATGTCTCTTTTTTACTAATCACCACTAACAAAAAAGTCTTTTAAACCATCAAGGGCACTCTCAAACTCACAAATTGAGTTTTAACACACTTAATACGTATAAATCTATACAAATTCATGGCTGTATTAAAACTTGAACAGTATTTTAAACCGTTTCAATACCCGAAATCCGTAACAGAATTAAAGCTAGCTACCTGCATATTACCTGCTTCTTTCGACTTTGTTTACGTTTAGCAGCCCCCATTGGTAGTTAAAATCGCCAATACCTTTTTGTGAAGAAAACATAGATAAATTTACTGGTTTAGATAATACATACGGAGTAGCAAAAAAAAGTTGAGACACTAAAAAAAATTAATATTATAGCTAGCACCCTCTAGATTACACATACAAATTAAAATCAGATGTAAATAGCTCATGTCAGAAAACCACTAGATACAAAGTTTTATTAAAACATATTCAAAACATATAAAAAATTATTAAAATAAATAAAAAATAATGTTTTTACCCTGTATCTTCCTTATTATTAACTTTTGGATATAGATATGTTTAGATAGACCTTAATATTTTGCCACAGGATAACTGTGCTTTTGCTGTATAGCATTAATTATCGGACCCCTTGTATACTATTTCATGTTCACAAAAATAAAATTAGTTTTATCGTGAAGATTATTACTGCGAAAACTCCCCACTATTTTACAAAATTTCCACATTACCACGTCGTCGTATTTTGACGTCGCGCCTTTATAATTTTTGCCCCATTTTTATTGCATTTTAATTTTTATTAATCACCAAAGAGACTTTGTGTATATTAACTAAATGAATTTTTATTTTAGAGCGGTATATTAAGTTGACGGCCCGTAAAATGCGTTAAAAATTAAAAATGGCCGTCGTTAGCCAGGTCTAAAAGGTCATGATTTTTTAATTTGTGTCATCTAAAAGAAGTGACTTGACGATTATAATTTAATGAGCTTTTTAAAATTAATTAATTTATTTAATAACTTTTAAGGTGAGCGTATACCTAAACTTATTTTTAAATTTTGTTGTGGGTTGATATTGAGCTAGAATCTTTAACCTTAAGATTTTGATAAACTTAAGTCATTATGACTTAAGTTTCTTTCCAGATAGAACCACTTATTATTAGTCTTCCGGTAGCGCAGTAAACAGATTCTTTGATCACTAAACCAGAAGACCGGGTTCGATCCCCAGCCAGGAAGACATTTTTAGGTAGTAGTTATTAGAAATAACGTCCTTGTTGGCACTATTGTATGTCTAAAAGGTACTGTGAAAAGCATAAAACTGCATGTTTCAGTGCTTTAATAATGTTGACGGAAAAGGAAAAAAGATGAGTAAAATCTTTAAAAAACCAGGCACTGACGGTACTCTGGTACTTGGGCATCAAGCCTTTGTGGTTGGCCACAAAGATAAATGAAGTAGTTTCATGACTTCAGCTATTGTGACAAATGCCTTTAATTGTCTCTGTTTTGTAATAACTTGTGTTTTTACCTATCTAATTTTAATTACACGGTTTTATCTAACTCGACCTGTTTATTTATTTTTTGTTATTTGGCTTAAATTTAGTTATTCGAATTTGACCTCCTTCTTGACGAGCGATCGATCTGAAATTTTCACATTCTTAATCTTAATACAATACAATATAATGCATTTTTTATGATTGTTAACCTAAGATGGACGCCCATACAAAATGGCGGATAACATAATACTTTACAACAACCTCAATATGGGTATCAAATAAAAGGGCTTTATTAGTAGAATAGAGCTTATTAAGAAAAATATAAAATCCAATCGCCCGCCACAAAATGACGAATTATATATTTTCCACAACTATCTCAATATAAAATCATTAGTTAGTTCTGGTTAGTTATAGTAAAGCATTAAATAAACTCAATAGAATGAGAAGGACTAACTAACAACGAAATTAAAAACTTGAAAATAAATTATGTATATTTTTTATCTTGAACGGTTTATTTTACTTAAAGCTTAGGAATAATTCGCTAAGTCCTAGCTACCAGATCGCACCAATCTTCTCATTAATCTGGGGTATTGATCAGACAAATAATAAAATAGTTGGGCACCTAAAATTTCTATCATAATATTCACTCTGGATGCGCTACGCCCAACGTTTTATTATTTGTCTCATCAATACGCCAGATTAATGAGAAAATTGGTGCGATCTGGTAGCTAGAACAAACCAAATTATTTTTTAGCTTTTAATACAATAAAACCGTTTACCATTATCTTTTCGTATATAATTTATTACTAATTAAATTTATTATTTTTTATAAAACCATATACGCTTCTGGAAATAAATAAATATAGAATATCCTAATCAGAAATAGTAATAGATGAAATGAGTACAAAAGGGATACTTTTTGGTAGGAATGGAAAGTCAGGGAGTGCAGCCATCACATGGGTAAAAAGACACTTTATGCGTGTTACATACTGTATTTTTTCTACGACTGTATAAAAATATGAAAATTTACATTTTAAACATTTTTTTTAATCTTTGGACAAACCACGAAGGCTAAAGCCTAAATACTAACGTACCGTGGGTGTCTTAAGCGAGGTAAGAGGGAGTTTGTTGACACGGGACTTAAATACTTGAAGATTTGGGGAGGAAGGAAAGACCTCCGCGGGCAGCAGGTTCCACAACCTAGAAACTCTAGGGATAAAAGAACGAACAAAGTGGGAAGTTCGGGGCCTGTCCAGTTGGACCGTATAGGAATGCATACGCGCGGAACCACGAGTTTCTCTGTTGGGAACCGTAAGTGGAGGAACTATACTGGACAATTCTTCAGAGCAGAAGCCATGGAAGTACCTAAAAAAAAGCGATAAATGCCCCACAGCCCGACGATGTGCAAGAGAGGGAAGCCTTTCTGTAAGTGAAGGATCATTAATGAGACGAATAGCTCTTCTTTGAATAGAATTAAGAATGCTTAGGGTTGTGGGGGACGCCATGCCCCAGATATGAGAACAATATTCCAAGGGAGGTCGGATTTGGGACACATATAAAGTGTATAAATTAGAAGGGGAAACATACTTTTGGCTCGAAAGAGAAATCCAAGCTTTTTGAGGCTTCCGTGGCTATAGATTCAATGTGTTTATGCCAGTTTATGTTACTTTCAAATGTGACGCCCACAAGATTAAAGGTGTCTTTGCTCTGTAAAACTTGGCCGCTCATAAGTAGAGGATGAGTATTTGATAACTCTTTTCGCGACAAGGAACATGATTGTGTTTTGGATGCATTAAAATGGACTAGATTTTTGGCGCCCCAATCCAATATTAAATTAAGATCCTGCGAAAGAGATATCTGCATCGCTCTGCGTTTGTTTTCCAAGTCAGGTTTAGTAATGGGTTTAGGAACCTGAAAACTGGAGTGAAGGGTACTATCGTCGGCGAAACTATGAATGGAATTAGTTGTGGACGAGAGAAGGTCGTTGATGTGAAGAAGAAACAATGTTGGTGCCAGAACTGAGCCCTGAGGGACTCCAGCATTAACTTGGTGAAAGCTTGAAGAATGGTCGTCCACAATAACTGATATACGACGATCAGATAGATAACTAGAGAGCCAAGTACAGAGTTTAGTTGAAAGACCATAGGAGGGAAGTTTATTAAGAAGTGCGGCATGCCAGACCTGGTCAAAAGCTTTGGATATATCAAGAGCAACGATCTGGGACTCACCTAGAAACTCAAGAGACTTATTCCAGCAGTGTGATACGAAGTAAAGAAGATCTGCTGTAGATCTTTGTGGCGAAATCCATACTGCCTGTCATGCAAAATTTTGTGTAATTTATTTATATTTACCTATTAATTTTAATTTTTGAATATTATATTATTTATATTTTTAGCTACGCGAATAACCTAATTTATTTTATCCAAACCCTACGTTACACGATACATTTTTAAATATTCAAAATAAAATAATAAAACTGGTTAAAGTTAAAACTTTAACTTCAAATAGATAACTTCTAACTTTCGTTAAAGTTCTACTTGTTACACTTTTTAAGGCTGAAACGCGATTTAGTTTTATCTATTCTTCGAAACTTGATCTTCTTGGTGATGACTTCAAAGGGATGCTGGATAATTTAAACAAAAGCCGGGAAATCTCTTTTATAAAGATAGTTTTTTTTGATATTCAAGAACGTTGAAAATGTAATTTAGAAGTTATAAAAGTATGTTTGTGGGTACGCTTCATTAATGTATAACAAAAGGATGTTTAGATATAACTTTTTATTTGATTATTAGATTTAATTTTTACTTTACAGTAGTTTCAAAAATATATTTTATCGAAATTTTTATTTTTAAAAGTAATATTTTTGCGATTTAGTACCACCCTGTATATTCTACGACACCCTGCAATCTCAAAAATTAAAACGTTTAGGACATATGTTCATATGAAGTTTGTTTCCTATGTTTTGATGAAAAATCACCTCCTAAAATTTCTCGCATTTGTTTAGAAACACCCTTTATATAGGTAAGGTGAAATGATGTATTTTTAATGTTCAAATATTATCGATATAATCCTGCTACAGTTGAACTTGCTAAAAATATAAAAATACCCACGAGAAATCTTTTTTAATAAATAATAATATTTTTACGCTTCGAAAAATTCCTAAATCCTCGAGCTTCAAAACATAAAAGAGCACGTCATTGCCTGTTAATATCACTTGAGCTTTATGACGTCCTAAGCGGTTTAAAAACGTCATTTTTCGTAAATATTTTATTTTTCATTAGATATTTTTGTTTTTATTGGGTAAATATGTTAACTGTTCTAAAAAATTACAAAATCCATATACAGGGCGGCGCGCTTTTTCTTTTCGTTACCCTACCTTAATATACAAATCACATATTTGTACACATTGCACAGTCTCGATTTCGATTTTTGAAACAAATTCAGTGGTCACAGTAAATTATGGGTAACTTGATTCGTTTTTAGGGATACATATTAGAGACATTTTGCACCTCTTAAAATAACAGACGTTTTTGGCCTCCTTATGGTTATCGTTATTAAACATAACGATTACGGCAGCAGTTTAAGACAGAGATTTTGTAGCCTCTTTTAAGAAATGTATCTTGCATCTGCGCTTTCGACACATAACCTTATTTTTGCCTGTGGTTCGCCGATTTTAAAGTTAACGAAAAATCAGTATTTACTTTTATTCTTCATAAGATATAAATTGATATTTAAATATTTGCAAACACTTCTATTGATTTCGTTTTTTAAAGTAGATGCGAACAATACAGTATAAGCAAAATACAAAAAGTAAGGTTAGATTTGGTAGTAGAATAAAAAGCAAGTGTGCCAGATCTAAATTAATTACTGATTTAGAATATCTGTAAAAGTGCAAGTCCGTTTTAATTTCTTAACACTATTTGAATTTTATTACTGCTATAGATTTTTCGCTAATTAGAGCCTATGTATAAATGATATTTTAATTAATACGGCATTAAAATTTTAACCTTTTAAATAATTGGTATTAAAATTTCTACAATCCGGCAACCACGCAGTTTAACAATAACGATAACGATAACGATAAGCTCTTCGGTATTCATCCGCAATTAAAGAAGTCCGGTATGGTTAATAACGATAACGGATCATGTTTGCGTTACTGCGCAGTCTCAGAATAACGTTAACCACAACGAAATTGCAAAATAAGGGGTGCAAAATGTCTCTATTGTTTTTCAATTTTGTTAATTTGGCCAGACACTTGTAATACGCTTAATAAAAGAAATGAAAAAATGTAAATGGAAACGTTTTAGGGATTTTCACGTAGAATTCAGTGGCGTACATGTATTTTTTCATTGACTTTTATTTTAAAGTTATAACACAAAGTTGTTTTTTAATGGACTACCCTGTTTATTTTATTATCAGGTAAAAGGTGTCCTTAAAAGATGTAAGAAATACTCCATTTGATATATCTATTTTTTTATAGTTTCGGAAGTATGGCCATCATTAGGATTTTTAAAACATTCTGTATATTATATTACCATAGCAAAGATATTTTAAGGAGCTTTAGCAAAACACCACAGTCGATATGTCTATCTCTTCAAGTTTTGGAAATATATCCATCTAATATTAAAAATAGTAGTAGTAGATATAATTTTCATTAAATGCTCATATTTCGGAAACTGTTAGAGAAAACCATTTTAAATATGGTATTTTCTTAAAGGTCTTAGTAAAAATAGGGACGCTATTGAATTATACGTAAAAATTCCTAAAACTTTTCTATTTACATTTTTTTATCTATCTCTAATATGAAGCAACAGGTACCTGGCCAAATTAGCAAAATTAAAAAAACACTCTTCATCTCCAAAATGAATTAAATTAGCCATGATTTACTTTTACTTCTAAATTTGTTTCAAAAATTTAAATCAAGATTTTGCAATCAAATTTGTTCTATCTCTTTTAGTTTTTACTCTTCCCTGCAAGATCATCAAAAAGGCGCCAACCTGTACAGAGTGGCCCAAATTTGACGGTGTTTATAGAAAACTTATGATGAAAAAAAGATCCCCATTTGCGAGGCTTAACCGCAATTCGATATCTTGCGTACTTCACTCGCTATAGCATGTACCTATTTTTAGTTACATTCCTTTTTTAAGCCTTTATAAATTCTTTACACCTTTTTATAAAAAATTTTAAATTCTGTCAAAACATTTTTTTAGCAAATTTTTAGCCAGATATGCATTTAATTTATTACTTAGATAAAGCATTTTTGATTTATTTAGTTATTTTTTGAAATTTTAAATAGGACGCTGATTATTTTTTCAAATTTTTAGTGGTCAATTTTTTTTGTATTATACCAGGTATTTCTTTAACCCGTTTCTTAGATATTACAAATTATGTCATTTATTATTGTTATTGGGTAGACAACAGGCCATGAAAACGTAATATTGTTTTACTTTGGGCAATCTTAAATTTATTTCTATCTTTAGATGGTTACTCTATTTGTCTAATCATACTTATTATTGGGCTTTTCAATAAATGAATAAATACATATATATATAATATATATATATATATATATATATATATATATATATATATATATATATATATATATATATATATATATATATTAATTTATATTTTTTTATGTACCAATTCTCCACTAACTTCGAAGTTTATTTTAGTCAATATTAAATAATATTTAAATTACAAAAATACGTATTTTAATGCACTTACATAAATCACAAAACTAATAAAAATAAATATTTACAAAACAAACATTAATGGAAAAATGGAAATATAAAATAACATTATTTATCCCGCAGCCATATTTTAATCAGATATTTAAAATTTGGTAATTTATTACTGTTTATTAGTATAACAATATACGTGGTGCATTTAAAAAAGGTAATAAATATTTTGTTGTTGCAAAACCAAAATGTAGTTAACAATTACCAAAATTGTAATTTTTATTACACAATCAATAAATATTTTTTTTTAACATTTTGTTGTAATTTAATTTATTTATTAGATAGATTTAATGACTTTATAAGACGTATAGCTACAAAAACGCTACAAACTTTAAAATTATTAGTAGAAGATTGATTTAAAAAATGGAACTAGGGGCAAAACTAATATAACCACATTCTAATACTCCTTTTTAATCATAAAATAGCAGATCGTTTTTCTCAAATAATACTCTGTATGCTGTACGCGCCATCGAAAATTAATTTTTCGGCAAAAGACAAAAGCAAATTTATTTTTTAAATAACTATACAGCGTGTCTACTTAAGTTCGCACTATATGGAAAACTTTTTATTATTAATCTTATGACAAAAAGTAATTCTTTATAAAAACTTTTGCATGATGTAAAACCCAACATTCAATTATCAGATATTAATTTTTTGTAGTGGTATACGAGGTATGTCAAAAATATGAATTTTCCTCAAGAGGAAAAAAATCTTTATTTTTCACAATATTCAATATGTTTATAAGCAAAGATGTTTAGAATAAAAAATTGCGTTCAAATATGCAAAATTGTTTATTTAAAAGAACATACTTTTTTACATTATTTGTTCTACGATAACGAGCGTTTCTGTGACTTTTTACTGTTTTGACAATTACTTAGCCTTCTTTACATATTACATTTCCAAATAAGTATGCACTAATGCACAAAATCAATTTTCACCGTTCCGTTCACGCATAAAAAATTAAAAAAAAATACTTTAAAATAAACAAGTTTACATAATTCAATGTTAGTTTTAATTCTTAACATTTTTTCTTTATAAAATTTTTTGATATTATGAAAAAATAAAAGTACTTTCCTCATAAAAAAATCATATTTTATGACATATCTTGTATACCACAGCAAAATATAAATAACTTTTAATCGTAGAATTATTATTAAAAATATTTGTATTAAGTAGACACGCTGTATAAATCCTTTAAAATGCTACCTATAAAAAGAGCACAATCAATTACAAAACCAAGTAATTATACATTTCACAAAGTTACAACTAAAAGAACTACTTAAAAAGCCCGATTCGCGGTCAGTTTCTGCTTAAAAAACTATTTGTTATTACCATTATTCTTGATAATTTATTAGCAATTTTAAAACTGATAAAAATTAATATAAAAATGTATTGTTAATTTACTGTGGCCAGAGGACTCTAGTCACACTCTATTGGAAAAGTAAAAACACAAAAAAAAATATTTTTGTTATAGAGAGTGCCTAAATAAACATTATTTTAGGTCTGTTGTAGAACTTCCAATCTTTTTCTAGACAATTTTTAAAATTAAGCTTTGATAAAACATTTTTACAGCACTCTTGTTAACAACTTTTGTACCCCGTTACAATTCACTGCCTTCTCAATTTTTAAATTCCTCAAATATTAACAGAAATATTATCAAAAACAGGGTCAATTCCCTGATTATTTGGCATTATGGCGCCCCTTGCCGTACGGAAATTCATTCCGTATGTAAATTGGTTGTACAATTTTGACGTCACGGGATCATTCGGTCCCTAACGACCACTATGGCCTCCCTATGTCTATACCAGTCCAACAATATTGGTTTGAAAATTTAATAATACCTTTCTTGAATGGTCTTAATGGAGTTTTACTAGAGAAAATAAAGCGTAAAACATTTTAATTTAGAACAAAGAAAATAAAACCAAAAGAAAGCTAACAGAAAATAAATAGAGTAATTAAATCAATAAATAAAAATAAAGCAAAAGACAAAGGGAAAAAAAGCTAAAAGAGTACAATAATATTCTTACGTGATTCGAAGGATATTTCACTGAGTAAAATCCATTTGTCGGCAAAGAAGAGTCTGAGTTTGATAAACCTGTAAAAAAACAAGTTTAAGTTTTTATTTTAAAAATTGCAATATCCAAAAATATTAATATTATTTGCTTTAAATGATGACACTTTGTCGTAAAGCTACACAAGGAATATTTCTGAAATTTTAATAACTCACACTCAGTATTGCCTGTGAGTATACTTCTAATTATATGATCGGTGTCTTCTGGAGAATTGCATTCTGCGCAAATTAAATTTTATTTCTCAACTCTGCTAAAGTATCTCTCTCTCTCTATTTTTTTTTGGTTTTGGTCCCTTCAGGTCCAATCCACCACTCTCCCCCTTCCGGACTATGCTTTCCGGGGCTTCGTCGGCGGAAAATCTGGATAATCGAGCTCGTAGCTCCCAGAAATTTCAAAAAGAAAACAAACAATTCAACAATCGATGCAATGCATAAATTTTCGGCTATCAAACCAAGATCTGCTACTGGTGTTACGTATAACCTTCACTTTCACTACTGGCATTTCCCATAGCACGCCCATGCATTTCCCGCCATTTGAGAAATACCTCGTGTTCCCCACCAAACAGGATACCATCAGCTTATACGAATCTTCGCTCACAGCGCTTAGATCCAGAAGAAAGATGCCGTCAATTTAGCGTGAATCTTTCCTTGCTCCCCGAAGGTAAAAAACATTAGTACGACACCTCTAGCCGCCACTCCGGGAAGAACTTTGTAGTCCTCTACGCACGTCCGCACTGTCCGCAGGTCAAACAAAGAGTCTCCTCTGTTAAAGTACAAGGTTGGTTAGGAAATCTATCGAGGCTTATTCCCACAATGTTCCATAGGTGTTCTATGAATAACAAATCAAAAATCCTGAGGCGAAGAAAAAATATTCACATTATGGTGCTCTAGATAAGCAATAGTTACACGAGCATTATGTGTATGTGACGTAGTATACAGCAGTTGGTTCTTATACGTCCGCTATGAATCGCACGGTCTTCGTGAATCCTTGGATGAACACTACAGAAGACCTACTACCAACGCATATGATTATCCCATACCATAACACCTACAGTGTGATCAATATGCCGCTCAGTAACAAATGCTAAATGTTTTCTTTATAATTCCACTTTCTAAATTACCAAAATTTCTCTCTTGCACTAAACTTAAATAAGTATAAATTACTTTTAATCAAATTTAAAACAAAAATTTCTAGGTGTTGCAATTTTTATGATAAGTAGTATACATAGTGTATTTAGTAGTTTAAAAAGTTATGCATTCCCAAATTATATTATTGATAAGAACACAATTCTGAAATATGTCTTTTTCTGCGTTTTTCAAAATAGTGTTTCACAAAGGGTTATTTTATTTACATTTAAGTGCTTACCTTGCTGGTCTGCTTTTTAATAGTATAGTTACATTTCTCGCTGCTTCTCGGGCGTGGTCGGGCGCTATCGTGACCTTGATTGGATCAGGCTGATACCTGTTTCCATCAAGACTAAACCATACTTCAGCATGGGAAAAGACCTGAAATAAAGAAAATAAAATATATATATTAACAAATATTTTATTTATTCCCAAAATGATATAGTCATATAAAAACTGTATTGTTTCAAATTATTTAAACGTTGACTGTATACATGGTCCCGCAATATTATCTTTAACATCCATAGTTTCTATATACATTTAATTGGACCTATTTGAGAACGTAGACCTACTCGTATATTATATTGGTGTTGGAAAAAATATCTTTTAGTTGTTATTCTTCTTCCAGTGAGAGGCCATTAGGGTTACTTTTAAATGGATTACAAACCCAATTCCAATTGAAAAAATTGTTATCTTATTTTGCAAAAAAGTATCTTCGGCAATTCGTACTCAGGTTTTCTAAATGGCCCCCATGGTTTTTACCATTACAATTTTATGATTTTCTTTTAGTGGAAAATCTTGAATACTTTACACAATGTGAGAAACATATCAAAGCAGTTTTTTTAACCTATTTTTTTATAATTGCATTTTTTTACAAAAGATGCACTCAAATCAAATACATTCAAGTTTTTTTGGAATTGAAGATTAAGATAATTAAGTTTTTCAAAAATATCTACCAAATAAGAAAGCTTTATTAAAAATAACTTGTCGCATTCTGCCGAAGGCTTATGACCTTCTTTTTTCAAAAATACCGCCATTTCACTTCTCAGTTCGTAGATACGCTTGACAACTTTACAACGTGATAACCATCTGAATGAAGAATAAAACAATAAAGATTTATGTCCAGCTCCCATATCTGTACAAAGCGCAGCGAAAATCCTTGATTTAAATGACCTAGTTTTTTTTTATTTAAACACTTCAAAAACTACTTCTAAAACAATATTTAGACCAGGGCTTAGACACTTGGATGCTAAAGCTACCCGATGAAACAGGCACTTTGTCCAAATAATATCTGAGGATTTCTTCTTCGCAAGCGCTTGTAAACTATTGTATTTACCAGACATGGTTTGGGCTTCATCAGTAAAAATCTAGATACGCTTGACAACTTTACCACGTGATAACCATCTGAATGAAGAATAAAACAATAAAGATTTATGTTCAGCTCCCATATCTGTACAAAGCGCAGCGAAAATCCTTGATTTAAATGACCTAGTTTTTTTAGTTAAACACTTCAAAAACTCTTTCTAAAACAATATTTAGACCAGGGCTTAGACACTTGAATGCTAAAGCTACCCGATGAAACAGGCACTTTGTCCAAATAATATCTGAGGATTTCTTCTTCGCAAGCGCTTGTAAACTATTGTATTTACCAGACATGGTTTGGGCTTCATCAGTAAAAATCTAGATACGCTTGACAACTTTACCACGTGATAACCATCTGAATGAAGAATAAAACAATAAAGATTTATGTTCAGCTCCCATATCTGTACAAAGCGCAGCGAAAATCCTTGATTTAAATGACCTAGTTTTTTTTAGTTAAACACTTCAAAAACTCTTTCTAAAACAATATTTAGACCAGGGCTTAGACACTTGGATGCTAAAGCTACCCGATGAAACAGGCACTTTGTTCAAATAATATCTGAGGATTTCTTCTTCGCAAGCGCTTGTAAACTATTGTATTTACCAGACATGGTTTGGGCTTCATCAGTAAAAATCCCCACACAATAATAGCATTATTTGTGATCCTGAATAATTCATTGGCTGTAGTTCTTCCTTCAATAAGTGTGCAAAACAGTAATTCTTTACATCTTGTGATACTCTTACAGAATCTGATATAACAAATTAAATTGGTTTTATTATTATTAAAAAGTTAAAGAGCAAATAGTTTTTCAACTGGCTGAGATTTAAGCTGCTTCTTAATGCCAGCAGATATATCCGAGATTCTTCGACAGATTGTATCATTTGACAAAGGAATATTGTCAAGTTGCTTAGCATAGCTTTCACCAAACAATATTTCTACAACGTCTTTGGTAGCGGGTACAATGCTTACATTTAGCTTTTGTATGCCACTTTGTGATGCTTACAAAGCTTTCTCGTTCACTGCGAGGGTTTTCTTAAAATTTGTTTGTTGTAATGATCTTTTATAATTAAAAAGTCATACTTTGCCCGATATAAAATCATAAAATATTGCTTAAATATTTTTATTACTCCATTGTAAATAAATGTTATTAGCAGATCATAAAAACGTTATATAAATTTAACTGAATAATGCATGTTCCTTTTATTTCCTAAAAACCTTTTTCCATAATAAAAAGCTTTTAAAAAATTACTTTAAAATACATAATTCATAGACAAAACGTAATAACAATAATAAACAATTTATTCTAAGCTAGCGAAAAACAAATTTAAAAACATTATTTTGAATTTTATTCGTCCATTACCGTAAACGCATTTTTTCTTTTCCATTTCTCCACTGTTCCATTATTGTTATTATTTTCATGCTGTGGAGTTCTTTGTGACTGCTTTAAAAAAGGAAGTTATTGATATTTTATCTCTCTTTATATGTCCGCTCGGGCGGAGAGAGGATAAGAAAAACTGTTTCGTTTTTCGGATGTTTTGAAATATTAATTTTATTTTTTCAGGGGCGTAACTATATTTTTTTGTGACAAATCACGCTTGGGGACTGGCAGGAGCGTGCCTACCGGGTGGTAAAGTGGTGCAAGGCACCAAGGCGCAATGCTGCGGGGGCGCACAATTAGAATAAATAATAGTTTAAAAAACTAAAAACACGCTTCTATATGCAACCGAACTAAAAATTAGAAAATAATTTTTCATTACAAAGAGTTTGTCACTTCAGAGTAAAAAGCGTAAGGGTGCATTTTACTATTTTTTCATAACTTTTCCCTCATAGATATTTGCAAATAGAATAATTATAACATTTAATATATTAAGCACCCCACGCTTTTATTCTGAAGTGACAAACTCTTTGTAATGAAAAATTATTTTCTAATTTTTAGTTCGGTTGCATATAAAAGCGTGTTTTTTAGTTTTTTTAAACTATTATTTATTTTTCATTTTTTAGTTCGATATATCAATTAGTTTTTTAAAAATAAATGCTCCAGTTTATTCACTAAAAAATCCTTCGCCATTTTGTCAAGAGACATATAGTCAATTAAAAACGCAGCAAGTTATGCATCAATTGTCCTTGCGCATTCGCCATAATTAATGGCGGTGCTAATCAGGATAACGGGATACTGTTTTTAAATTATTGCATTGTCATCGGTCCTTGATACGTGTGCAAAGTTTCAAAGAAATTGAATCGCTGGAAGTTGGTAAAAATTAGGCTCAAAGATTCCGTTACATAGATAGATAGATAGATAGATAGATAGATAGATAGATAGATAGTTACAACCCAAGCTAATAAAAGCGTGTTAAAAAAGGGCAGAAATGTTTGAAATTAAGAGCTGTTATGTTGGACATAATAAAATGTTTGAAAGCAATGTAATTGGAATAATTTGATAGTGATGAACTTTTTTGCTCTTCAACAATATTTATTTCTGAGCAAAATATATTCTGGTTTAAGAGCGGCTAATATTTTTTGTACTCACCCTAAGAACGGCCCTGGGAACTGGTATAAAAAGTAAATATTAAAATAAACGATTAAGACAAGAGGTAGCGTGTCGAGCCAAATTCAAGCAAAGGAACTGGCTACAGCGCCGCGTGTGACATTACACGAACCACCTTGTGCCACTTATGACTCCTTGATAACTCAAAACCTATTTAACGTAAACACATAAAACTACATGGGTTTATTTATACGCATAAGGACAACTAGAAGCTCAAATTTCATAAAGCTAGCTCAAACAGTTCTAAAGATAAGAAGGTCCAAAGTCGTCAATTTTCCACCAACTGACTCATTGACTCACTGAATGACATATAGATCATAGGTTACCCACTTCCAGATAACCTAGAAAGATGAAACTTGGAATCCAGCTCGGTAATTGTGTGTAAGGGTAGAAAAAAAGTTAGAAATAGGGGGGTACAAAATCCAAATATGTATGAGATCTTAGAGTAGCTTAGATTTGATTTGGCCAGTTTTTATCAGAATTTAAAAAAAAAAACATTCAAATAAGTCAACTTTTTAAAATGACACATAGTTAAAAAAACATACACATGAATTAAAAACAACAAGAATACTAAAGATGCTTAGATATCTTAGACATCTAGCATCGTTAAACCCTAAAACATTTAGCTGCCAAACAAAAAAAAAACTAAAATTTTCCATTATCAAAATGTGTATTAAATAATAAATGCTTTTATATACTTAAAACTTGTGTTTCTAAGTAAATCATTAAATTTGATTATTTATTAATAAGAAGATTTTCCCAAGCGGATTTGAGCTTTCTGCACAGACAAACTTAGGAAAGCTTAGGTAGGCTCCTGGTCAGAAGTTTTCCCTAAAATCGGTTAAGTAATCCTTGAAGAAGCTTTTTGCGAGCCGTTGAAGTTTTAGGCAAAAAGATTTAGATGTATAAGTTTGTACTGGCTCAAAGGAGTTGGGAGGATAGTAAAATAAGCCCAGAGTTCTTTGGTTTGAGAGCTTTTATTTGCTTTTGCAGTATTTGCACGGAATTTATATTTTACTAAGATAATTCAAATACCATTTTATTTAAAAATTTATGATAAATAATTAAAACAACTAGCTTTTATATATTTTTGTTGATCTGTATACAGGGTGTCTCACAACTTATCCGACAAACTTTAAGGGCTAATTCTACAATAAAAATATAAAAAAACTTCATATGAAATATTATGTCATAAACGTTTTAGTTTTTGAACTAAAGGGTGTTAAAAATTTAAAAAAATTGTGTTTTTTTATTACAGGTTTTATGTCAATCAAAATGTTTTAAATAAAATTTAATACCTCTTCTATGCACCAAAGAACATTTTTGGCATACAAGAAAAAATATTTGTACCAGTGTCGTTCATGAGGGCTAAGGTAAATATTTTTTAAGAAAAAATGGTACGCCACTGCATTTTTCTAAATTAAACAATGTTTAAATGCCCATTTAGTTTGACAAAAATTTGATCTCTTGACTTTCATTTATTTGTTGCATGAGTTTTTGTGTAAATAAATAAAAATCATTTATCCATATGAAATGGCCATGCCGGGAAATGGTTTTTATTTATTTACGCGAAAACCGTGTATCAAATGAAAAAATCCAGGAAATTAAATTTGTGTCAAACTAAATGGGCATTTTAAAAATATTATTAAAAAATGCAGTGGCGTACCATTTTTTCAAAAAATATTTACCTTAAGCCTCTTATAAACGACACTGGTAAAAATTTATTTTTCTTGTATATCAAAAAATGTCTTAATGGCTGGTAATTAGTTGGGTACTTGCCAAAAATGAAATTAAAAGTACTAAAAACCAAAAAATTAAAACAAGTAAAGAGATACTTTAAAATCGACGTTTCGGTGGCAAATCTGTCACCGTTGTCAAGACAAATTGAATACAAATAATAAAAATAAAAACTAACTTGCTGGTGTATTTATTGTTTATATTACAAAGAAGGTGAATAGTTAGTTAATTTTTTAGTCTTCCTGAAGATACTTCAGTACCAAGCAAAGGCAAAGCAAGTGTTATTTAAATTAACTGAAATTGATGCTACACAATTATCTTTATTTAATAATATATACGCACCTGCTTTGATTTGGCGTTTTTAGAACTAGTTTCCTTTTCTAAAATGCTAGAAGCATCCCAGTTTATTCTATGATTGTTATCAAATGCGTGTTGGCAGATTTTTGATTTATGAAATTCTGCGTTTTTAATGTATGATCTGTGTTCTTTTATGCGTTTGGCTAATGGTCTACAAGTTTTACCTATATAAAACTTATTCCATTCGCAAGGTATTTTATAAATGACATTTTTTGTATTTTCATTTAAGTTGTATGGTTTTGTTTTTGTTAATTGAGATCTGATAGTGTTTTGTGTTTTAAAGATTGTGCGAATATTAAATTTATGTCCTATTCGTTGAATTTTATTTGATAGACCGGGAATGTATGGTAAAAATAAATTTGTAATAGGTCAATTTTGATTATGTCTTATAACTGGAGTTTCAAATTCAAGGAAACAATTTATAAAATCAAGAGGATAATTATTTTGAATTAAAAATTTTTAAATAATCTTTTTCAATATTTATATTTTAATTAGAACAAATGACTTTTTACAACTCCCTTTTAACCATTATTGGGTGATTTGAGTTTAAATTTAAGTATCTATTTGTATGTGTAGGCTTTCTGTAGATTTTTGTTACAAAATTGTTTAAATCTTTTTTATTAAAAGTCAAGAAATGGTAGTTGTAAGTTGTTTTCATTTTCTAAAGTAAACTTAATAGTTGGTTCTTGTGTATTAATGTGTGTTAAACAAATTATTTAAAACAGTGTTCGTCATGTTGGTATATAGGAAAATGTCATCTAAATATTATATATATGTTTAAAAAAATAAAGGGAGGGGGTAATGTTAATAAAATGCACTATATTAAGGTAAAAAAAGGTTATTAAATATTTTCAAGAGTACTAAAGTTAGCTTGTATGTCTAGGTGTAATTTAATAAAATACAATAAAATTAATTAAAATAAGTTATTAAATTCTTTATTTACCTAACTCCCTGAGCTCTGTAATTAGTATTTTTCAAAACAAATTGAAAAATAGTCCGAAGAAAAAAACTTCAGATCTAAAACGCAGCACAGCGAAATAAAATTAAAATTGAAATAATAAAAGAAAAGATAAAAACTACGGGACTATTTTAAATTTTCGTGCCGTTTGCTAAACGGTATTGTTTTTTAATTTATATTTGAAAGTCTTTTTATTTAAATTGAAAACAAGGAACTGAAATAATAATTGGCTCAAATTTTTTGCATTCGTCGTCTGTGATGGTTCGTTTCTTTCACGTAGAAGTGTTTAAAAATAACAAAAGTTCGCTAAAAATTTGGTAAAAAGTTTTTTCTTTTTGTCTAAATGATTAATTTATTTTTGGTAGAAATAAGTATTAATATTAAAAGGTTTTTACCTCTTTTTTACGGTGTTTTTAATGCTATAATAAAGGGTGCCTTGAAAAGATGCGGAAAATATGACGGATCTTATCCAGAATATTGATTATGCTTGCAGCATTCTAATTTTTTAAGACAAATATATACAGTGTATTCCAATTAAAATGAGCCACCTCCCATAGTTTGGTTATTTGTACACTTATAAAAAATCGTAAAATACGTCAATTGTTATTTTTAGGAGAACACATTATTTTGTGTCAAAATTTACTTATTTACGGTTATTCCGTCCTCCACCAACACAAACGTCAAAAAGTTTAAATGGGAAGGGGGTCAAGTGGTACATTATTTTAAAGCTCCTGACGAGTACTTTATAGTCCTAGACTTTAAAGTCACTATCTTCACCTACTACAAAATGACCGTACTTTAAAATTACCCAAATACCTGATTGGGATGGCAATATTTTCGAAACTAATAAAGTAATTAATATATTAATAAATGTACTTAATGTGGTATTTTCTTTAAGCTCTTTTTATTGATTATTCAATATACAGAGTGCTTCATTAAAAAAATATACACTTTTTATCCTACCCTGTATATTATCATGAGTATAACCATTTAAAAGATATTTAAAAGAGTTTTAAGCAAATATCACATTAGGTACATCTAACTTTGTTATTTTCGGAAATACGGCCATGCCAATTAGGTATTTGGGTAATATTTAAAGTACCGTCATTTTGTAGTGGGTGAAGATATTGACTTTATATTTTAGAGTTATAAAGTACTCGTCAGGAGCTCTAAAATGATGAACCACTTGACCCCTTTCCATTTAAACTTTTTGACGTTTGTGTTGGTGGGGACGAGATAACCGTGAATAAGTAAATTTGGACACAAAATAATGTGTTCCCCTAAAAATAAAAATTGACGTATTTCAGGATTTTTTATAAGTGTACAAATTACCAAAATGGCTCGATTTAATTGAAATGCACTGTACAGGGTGGCTCGAATTCGACGCTCATCATTGGGATTTGGGAAACCGTAAGAGATACAGGATCGGTTAAATGGAGGCAAAGTTGCGCAATTTGATGCTCAATAAAATGCCGTTTTGCGTTTTAAAAATTCCGAGTACTTCCGAAGATATTCGAATTAAACGGGAATTTTCAATTTTGGTTTTTATTGTTTCCTGGCTATATTTGTTAAGATAACTTAAAATGAAAAACATGTTTCATGGACACTTTTTTGCTCTATAATTCAGTGTGATTAAATATTGAATCTGACGTTTCGGCTTCTGGCGATCATCATCAACTTAATTTTTTTAAATACGGACCTGATATTTTATTAATTTAATTAAATCCTTTTATCACTATTAAAACACTATATATCGCCACTTTGATATTTGCCGTCGTTTCGTACAGAAAATTCCATCACCAAAATATTGCATATTTATTTCAGCATAATACGGCTCTGAACTACATTTTTAGGTAAGAAGGTAAAAAAGAATAAACTTATTACATATTCGTAATCTTTTTATTGCAACTCATTGATATCTAACAGCGGAAATTACTTTATTAACCGAATATTTCATGAATATTAAACATAAGATACAAAAAGGTAAACAACAAATCAGCTTACATAAACAATTTGTAATACTATCTTGATGCCCATATTAAAAATAAACATAATTTAATCACCATTATAAGTATTCAAAGAGATAGCCTTCCGCCTCGATGCATTTTCTAGCTTTGCTTTGTATTTTTAATACAGCTCGATTAATTGTTCTCGCAGGAATGGTAGCGACTTCCCTTATCAAATTTTGTCGTAGTACTTAAAGGTCGTAAGGTACATTTTTAAATAAACGGTTCTTAAGATATCCCCAAAGGAAATAATCTAGGGGACTAAGATCTGAACTCCTAGCGGGCCATCTTGCAAAACCATTTATTAGGAAATATATTGTAAAGGAATTGAGCTACTTCCTTCCATTGTGGGCAGGAGCTCCGTCTTGCTGCCACCATATTTCTTGAAATACTGCCAAAGGTTGATTATCTAGGGCGTCTAAGACATCATTCCTAATCAAATTTAGATATCGTTCGGAAGTTAAGGTCCCTTCGTAAACAAAAGGTCCAATAATTTTGTTCCTCCACATACCAATCCATACATTAAATGAAGTTCTCTCTGAATTCGTACCTGCTGGTTAGTTTCTGGTAATAAAGTAATTTCGCTGTTAGATATCAATGAATTGCAATAAAACATTATGAATATGTAATAAGTTTATTCTTTTTTACTTTTACCTAAAAATATGCAATATTCTGGTGATGGAATTGTCTGTAATGAAACGTCGGCAAATATCAAAGTGGCGATATGTTCATTACTCTTAAAACACTATGTTTTCAGAGTGATGAAAATATTTTATTAAATTGAAAAAATATCAGGTCCGTATTTAAAAATTAAGTTGATGATGGTCGCCAGAAGCCGAAACGTCAGATTCAATATTTAATCACACTGAATTATAGAGCAGAAAAAGTGGCCATAAAACGTGTTTTTCATTTTGAGTTATCTTCACAATTATAGCCAGGAAACAATAGAAACCAAAATTGAAAATTCCGGTTTTTTTCGAATATTTTCGGTTCTAGGAATTTTTTAAAACGCAAAAACAGCATTTTATTGAGCATCAAATTGCGCAACTTTGCCTCCATTTAACCGATCCTGCATCTCTTACGGATTCCGAAATCCCAATGATGAGCGTCGAATTCGAGCCACCCCTGTATAGGGAATCTCGCGTAAATAAATAAACACTATTTCTTAGCATGGTTATTTCATATTTCTATTAACAAATTCTGCAGTAAAACAATTACCTTTATATTTATTTTTTAATTAAATAGAAATTGGACCATGCCGACAAATTGTTTTTATTTATTTACGCGAAAATTGTACATCAAATAAAAAAGTCAGGAAATTAAATTTATTCCAAACTAAATGACAATTTAAAAAGAAAATTTTTATTTCAGATAAATGCAGGGCGTACCATTTTTTCTTACCCTTTATGGACAACACTGGTATTTTTTTCTTGTATGCCAAAAATTGTCTTTCGATGCATAGGAGGCGCCCCTGAGATTTTTTTAATATGTAAATTGGTATAAAAGGTATTATTTAAAAAACAATATTTTTTAAAAATATAACACCCTGTAGTTAAAATGTTATAGGGTTTAGGTCAAACATTTATTAAACTTTTCTTTTAAAATTACCTAAGAATTAGCACCCTTACGAATCAAAATCCTAATCTGTAACACCTTGTATTTAAAAATAAAAACTAAATGCTGCAAGCATATTTAATATTCTATTAAATAAACTGAAAAATAAGGTGAGTAAAACTCTTTGTTAATAAAAATCTTTTTATCTTTAGCAAAAAAAATAGCTAGATTTTAAACAAAGGGCTAACTATATTAAATCTAGTCATGGCAAAAAAACGGCTTTACTAGCACTTTTGCAAAATCAACAGTAAATTAAAACAAACCTCTGTTCAATATCGCTAAAACTATGCAAAATATCCACGTTATGAGTATTATTAATTAACATTTGTACATAAAGGCCAAAACTACTCCATATTTGTTTTGGTTCAGATGGGGGTATGAAGTACAATACCAATTTCATTAGGATTAAATTAAATTTGATTGGTTAATTAGTATTGTGCGGTTTTGGGCAGAGAAAATAATCCAATTATCATTTTTTAGTAGGTTTAATATAAGGGGTTTAGTTAGTTAGTTAGTTTTGAATTAATATATTGACGTTAAAAAAATATAATAGCGCCCGATGTATGCATGAAACAATATAATATATTAATATATGTATTATATTATACAAAATATTTTACTCCCTTTAAAGACAGTCAAAAGAAAACATCCTGCTTTTCTATGCTATCCACCACGACTCTCTCCCCAGACCGGTTTCGCCTGCCTTACAGGAACTCATCAGTGAGGCTGTATCGAGTCGTGGTGAATAGCATAGAAAACCAGCGTCTACTTATTAGACAAGTTTCATTGTCCAGCGGTAGGATATTAAATCCTGCCGTTGATGCCCTACTGAAATCGCATTCAGTAAATACGAGCATCAATTGTAGCGGGGTGGCTATGTATGTTAAAAGCACAAGGAAAAATTCCCTACTGTCTTGGTGTATTATACAAAGTATTTTACTCCCTTTAAAGACAGTCAAAAGAAAACATCCTGCTTTTCTATGCTATCCACCACGACTCTCTCCCCAGACCGGTTTCGCCTGCCTTACAGGAACTCATCAGTGAGGCTGTATCGAGTCATGGTGAATAGCATAGAAAATCAGCGTCTACTTATTAGACAAGTTTCATTGTCCAGCGGTAGGATATTAAATCCTGCCGTTGATGCCCTACTGAAATCGCATTCAGTAAATACGAGCATCAATTTTAGCGGGGTGGCTATGTATGTTAAAAGCACAAGGAAAAAATTCTCTACTGTCTTGGTGTATTATACAAAGTATTTTATCTCTTTAAAGACAGTCAAAAGAAAACATCCTGCTTTTCTATGCTATATGATGTTTTCTTTTGACTGTCTTTTAATTATAGACAATTCCGCTCCCTACAGCCCGGAGATGGGCGAGAGAAGGAAGCATGTTTGTAAGCAAAGGATTATTAGTTAGGCGAACAGCTCATCTTTAAATAGAATAAGGAATGCTGAGGGTTGTGAAGGACGCCATTCCCTAGATATAAAAATATTATTTCAAAGAGGTTCTGTTTTGAAATAAATACAAAGTGTATAAATTAAAAGGAAAACATATTTTTGGCTTAATAGAGAAACTCGAGCTTTTTTAAAGATGCGGAGGCTATTTAATGAATACACTCTGATATCTTAGTTATGAATAATGCCATTTTCTTTAAATGTTGATGATAATTGTGTAATGTTAGGAAAATAAACTATTTGGCATAGTGAAAACTTTTATTTACCATTGGCGTGCGGTTTTAAGGATTCAAAAAGACTTTTTTAGGAAAATATTATACAAAAAAAATGGCGCTTGACATTTAAAAATTATGAATTATGGCTTTTGGGGATGTTGATTCTAAATCTGACCAAAAAAAATATTAGAATAAGCCCTAATATCTATTTCTCAAAAAAATCAAGTCTTTTAACCCCCAAGAACGCACGCAAATGGTAAACAAAAGTTTTTATTAAGCCAGATACTTTATTTCTTTAACATACAATTTCTATCAAAATTTGTAGAAATGCCACTTAAGATCATTTTTAAATGTGACGCCCACAAAATTAAATGTGTCTTTGCTTTGCAAAATTTGGCCGCTTATAAGTAAAATATTAGTATTTAATGTTGTTTTTATGGCAATGAACATGATTTGTTTTGGATGCATTAATTTGATTTTTGGTGCCCCAATCCAATATTAGATTAGGGTCCTGTAAATTTGCATCGCCCAGCGTTTGCTCTCAAACTCAGGCTTAGAGATTGGTTTAAGAACCCGAAAATTGGAGTGGAGTGTACTATCGTCAGCAAAGCTATAAATGAAATGTGTGGTGGAAGACAGAAAGTCGTTGATATAAAGAAAATACAAAGTAGGTGCCAGTACAGAGTTCTAAGGCACCCAAGTATTAGCCGCGCTTGTTGCTGCTCTGGTGAGGTTGAAAGCTTTGAATATATCAAGAGCAACAATCTGGGATTCACCTAGACCACTTGTTTCAGTTGTGTAATACGAAGAAAAGATTTGCTGTAGATCTCTTGTGACTAAATCCATATTGTCTATCATGCAAAATTTTGTGTTTCTTTAGGTATTTAAACAGTTATGAGTAAATAAATTTTTCCATTACTTTACAAAGAACTGACAGTAAAATAGTTTTAGTTAGTTAGTTAGTTGGATTTTTTTTTGGAAATTTCGAAAGAGCCAAGTTAAAAGCTACTTTTTAAAAACCATTAGTTGTACCACAAAAATGCAACAGACAAAAAATGTGTAGTTAATTTTAAAACACTCTGTAATTAGTAATTTTTATGTATAAATATTAAAATAAACACATTATCCTGTTAAATTTCAAGTAATAATAAATTTTCCAAAAAATAATATTAGCCAGACAAAAATAATAAAAAGAATGGAAAGAAAAGTAAAATTAAAACAATGTAAAAAAAGACACTCAAAGAACATTTTAAAATTTTACGCTCTTGTTGAATTCTATTGTTTTTTAATTTATACTCCAACAGTCTTTTTATTTAAATTGAAAACAAGAAATTGGAATAATAATGGGATCAAATAATGTTCTGTCGCCCGTCTGAGCCGGTTCATTTCCTCGGCACATTTAAAAATAACAGTTTGGTGAAAAATGAGAATATGAGGGAAATAATTAAATGTTCGTTTTTTTTCTTTTGTGACATCTCACGCAGGCTTATGCCTAAATACCAAAGTACCGTGAGTGCCGGGTTATTAGGATGTTTTTTAACCCAATAATTGTATTTAAACGACTTATTTACTTGCAGTGTACAATAAAACTTACACTTACACGGGTGTTTCTTGCAAAGAGCTTTGCTAACAGTGTTGCAGAAGATTAGGATTAAAAAAATAAATAAAAAGATCTGTTTTTTTTTTTAATAAATTCTTTTATTTTTAATAATTTTTGTTATTTTTTTAATATGGTAATAATTTATTTTATAATACTGTATTTTATTTTTTTTTAATAAATATTTATATAAAGGTGCACAGTGTTGCATCTTGAAGGTATATTAGTTTCTATATGCACTCTTGCATCTACAAGTGTGGGCCAAATTAAACTTGCACACTTTTAGACTAATAATAACTGTTTTTCTGTTGCGCCTATCTTTTTCATTTTTAAGAAGCTAATAGGCAGAATATGTTTTCTCTAGGTTTGCCAATTTTGGTCAAACAGATTTAAACAGGACTGGACTTACGGGACTTCTTTCAAAATGATGCATTAAACTTAGTATTTGTGTTAAAAAATTAATACCCAATATTTTAATAGATTTATTTTAAATTTTAGCCGCTTACCGTATATAAAAAAAAACAGTCTACGATAACTACATAATGCAAAAGAAACGAAAAGAAAACAGTCGTTGAATCCGTTTAACAGACGCATAGACAGACGTTATTATCTTTACTGTTTACCCAATTAGCAGCGATACCCCAGCCAATTAGCTTTAAAAGAAAATAAAGGCTCGGAAAATAGTGTGTTCAGATATTTTGCCAGTAATGTTACTGCGACACTCGCTTTACGTACATTTCTGAATTTCCTCGTTGTTAAGAAAATATCTATTTTTATAGTGAAATTATGTAAGACTAAAATCTTCTTCCTTCGTAAAAACAGATTTTTCTTTAAATTGCAAACATGTGCTGTAAGTATGTATGTAATCTGCCAGAATTCGGTAGATGCAACTTTGCAGTGCATGAAAAAAGCATAGGATATTTAGCCCTCCATGATTTCACTATCAATTATCGCAGTTCGTCCTAAGACACCCTGTACATGTCGCCTAAGATCTTCGTGTAAGTCCCTAAGTGTTGCTTTAATTATCGATTTATTCCAGTGCAGGAGCTAGGGCATTTTCTATTGATTACTGTATTTTCGGCAAAAACTAAACCTTTATTTTCCTTCCCTGTGGCTCCTAATATTATTAATCATAAAAGGGATTATTTAAAAACTCAATAATGCCATTGTTAATAACAAATAACAACTTTTTAGGTGTCTTTTGCCTCAAAACAGAAAACTGTAACACTAGTATTTGACAAAATAAATGTACCCACCACTTTACAATCTAGATATTTTGCATTTAAGTTGCGTCCCAAGAGAAAACTCCTTCTAAATTATAATGAGTCATAATCCAATTTCTTTAGGAAATTAAGCGCCTGAAAATTCTTCCCCTTTAAAAAGCCAAACAAAGCGATTCGCAGAACAAAACTAAATAATTTGCTCAGATAATAAAGTACTATTTATTTTGTCCTGCTGATAGCAGGAAGCAGCAGTTTAATTAAATATTTGACGAGTGCTGCGATATTTTACTTTTGTTCGGTATAAGTTGTTTTTTTACTGAAAGTTAAGCATCTCTTTCTTCTAGTCCCTTGTTATTGTCTCGGTAAATGTGATCATAGATATAGATATTTAATTACGTCAGTTATACATAGTATTTTCATTTAAACATTTGATAAACTGGTCTTAAAAATTTTGAGATGCTATTGTTCAATGTAAATATTTCCATACGCAAATATACATCGAGCGGCTAAAATATTTTTTTTTTTTTTTTTTTTTTATCTTTGGACAAACCACGAAGGCTAAAAGCCTAAATACTAACGTACCGTGGGTGTCTTAAGCGAGGTAAGAGGGAGTTTGTTGACACGGGACTTAAATACTTGAAGATTTGGGGGAAGGAAAGACCTCCGCGGGCAGCAGGTTCCACAACCTAGAAACTCTAGGGATAAAAGAACGAACAAAGTGGGAAGTTCGGGGCCTGTTCAGTTGGACCGTATAGGGATGCATACTCGCGGAACCACGAGTTTCTCTGTTGGGAACCGTAAGTGGAGGAACTATACTGACAATTCTTTAGAGCAGAAGCCATGGAAGTACCTATAAAAAGCGATAAATCCCCACAGCCCGACGATGTGCAAGAGAGGGAAGCCTTTCTGTAAGTGAAGGATCATTAATGAGACGAATAGCTCTTCTTTGAATAGAATCAAGAATGCTTAGGGTTGTGGGGGACGCCATGCCCCAGATATGAGAACAATATTCCAAGGGAGGTCGGATTTGGGACACATACAAAGTGTATAAATTAGAAGGGGAAAAATACTTTTTGGCTCGAAAGAGAAATCCAAGCTTTTTTGAAGCTGCCGCGGCTATAGATACAATGTGTTTATGCCAGTTAAGGTTACTTTCAAATGTGACGCCCACAAGATTAAAGGTGTCTTTGCTCTGTAAAACTTGGCCGCTCATAAGTAGAGGATGAGTATTTGATGACTCTTTTCGCGACAAGGAACATGATTGTGTTTTGGATGCATTAAAATGGACGAGATTTTTAGCGCCCCAATCCAATATTAAATTAAGATCCTGCGAAAGAGATATCTGCATCGCTCTGCGTTTGTTTTCCAAGTCAGGTTTAGTAATAGGTTTAGGAACCTGAAAACTGGAGTGAAGGGTACTATCGTCGGCGAAACTATGAATGGAATTAGTTGTGGACGAGAGAAGGTCGTTGATGTGAAGAAGAAACAATGTTGGTGCCAGAACTGAGCCCTGAGGGACTCCAGCATTTACTTGGTGAAAGCATGAAGAATGGCCGTCCACAATAACTGATATACGACGATCAGATAGATAACTAGAGAGCCAAGTACAGAGTTTAGTTGAAAGACCATAGGAGGGAAGTTTATTAAGAAGTGCGGCATGCCAGACCTGGTCAAAAGCTTTGGATATATCAAGAGCAACGATCTGGGACTCACCTAAAAACTCAAGAGACTTATTCCAGCAGTGAGATACGAAGGAAAGAAGATCTGCTGTAGATCTTTGTGGCGAAATCCGTACTGCCTGTCATGCAAAAATTTTGTGTTTTTCTAAGTACTTAAGAATTTGTGAATTAATTAGTTTTTCCATTACTTTACAAAGAACTGAGAGAATTGAAATTGGTCTATAGTTAGATGGAAGAGATTTAGATCCTTTCTTGGGAATAGGTTGAACACGTGCAGCTTTCCAGCTTTCCGGAAAGATACCTGTGTCGTAAGAAATTCGAAAGAGCCGAGTTAAGATTGGTGCAAGTTCTGGAGCACATTTTTTTAAAACGATTGCTGGTATGCCATCCAGCCCAGACGATTTCTTGGTGTTAAGGGAAAAAAGGATACGCTTAATGTGTTTTACCTTAAAAATAATATCGGGCATTTTATGAGGAACTGGGGTAACCGCTGGAATTGGATGATTTACGGGAGGGTTAAGGGTTGAATTGGCAGCAAATTGTTTGGCAAATAATTCTGCCTTTCCTTTAGCGGTAGAAACAATTTCATCTTCCAAAGCTAGTGGCGGAAAAGAACTGGTACAAAAATTCCTACTTATGTTTTTCGCAAAGGACCAGAAAGATTTGCTGCCATTTGAGCAAGAAAGAACTTTGTTTTTAATACGATTGTCGAAGGAGTCTTTGGCTTCAGAAATTGTTTGATTGTAGTAGTTTCTTGCTTCAATGCTGGCCTGTCGGTTTTCTGGACTAGGATCCTGTAGAAACTTCTTATGAGCCTGAACTTTTAAAAATCCTAGCTTTATCACAAGATTTGGAAAACCAGGGTTTGTTATTGGATTGTTTGGGGTTCTTGATGGTGTGTGGAATATAGGTTTCAATGCCCAATTGAATTGATTCCGTCAGTTGATTGCAAATTTGAGAAGGATCACCAGAAGAGAAGCAGATGGAATTCCAGGGGTAAGTGGCGAAGAAGTCCCTCAGGCCATCCCAGTCGGCTGAGTTGTAGTGCCATACGGTGCGTGGTGGCATGTATTCATTTACCTCGGGATGTCCAGGGTAAGATATAGTAACTAAGCCATGATCTGAGCGACCTAGGGGAGCTGTGACGAGATGTTTGATAGAGTTCGGGGTTGGTAGTAAGAAAGAGATCAAGGGGATTTGAACTATGATTTGGGACTCTAGGAAAGTAGGTGGGTTCCATAATAAGGTTGGTAAGAGAGTTACTGACTGCGAAGATTTCGGCTGCTCTGCCTTGGGGGTCAGTTTTTGAAGAGCCCAGCCAATCCTTATTATGGACATTGAAGTCGCCAAGCACGATTATTTCAGCCGATGGAAACTGAGAAATTATGCTATCGATCTTTGTTGAAAGAAAGTCAAAGAATTCGGCATGGGAATTATTGGATGGGGACCGGTACAAACAGCAGATACATTTAGTTGAAGACCTAAGGGAAAGTTTGAGCCAAAGGATATCGGGCCTACCCGATTCAAGATTGGAAACTCGAGCACAAGCCAGATCGTTGCGGACGTAAGCACATACACCACCATGTGGGCGAAAAGACGAAATAAGTTCGTAGCCTGGAAAGAGAAGGTGGCTGGTTGAAGATCTAGAACTTATTTGTGTTTCCGTTAGAAACAGTATGTGGGGCTTAGATGACTGAAGGTGATGGTGAACGAAGTTTATATTGGTGTTAAGCCCACATATGTTTGCAAAAGAAATTAAACTTCTCGATGAAGGCCTCCCGGATGCACCCCTCGCCCGGAGATCCGAATGGAGGGGTATTTTACCTCCGGAACATTTTACTTCCGGGTGTGCCGCCATCATTTGTACATAGTTGGGGGTTAAAAGGAAGAAAAAGAAAAGAGAAAGAAGGAAGAAGGAAAACTGACTCACACACCCAGAACCCGAAACGTCCATTAAGACTTCACGGGTTCTTTAAAGGGTGGTGGGGTGGTACCTCCTCAGGCGAGGAAAGCTCCTCTACCACCTACGGCTAAAATATGAAAGTATTTGACGAGTTCTGCGATATTTACTTTTTGTTCTGTATGTTCTTTTTTACTAAAGGCGAAGACAATTGTAGTTTCACTACAGACAACCATAACAATGCTAAATTTTTGGTCATGAGCTTGGACGCTCGCTTCGTGGAATTTATGAAGCGGGTATCCATCGAGTATACACGTAAACAGTACGTATAATTTGCCGCTTCATAAATTCAGCCAAGCCAGCGTCCAAACTGATGACCAAAAATTTAGCATTGTGTCTATAGTGAAACCACAATTGTCTTTGCTGAAAGTTAAGCATCTTTTTCTGCTATTCCCTTGTCAATGTCTCGGTAAATGTGATCATAGATATAGATATTTAATTACGTCAGTTATACAAGTATTTTCATTAAAACATTTAATAAACTGGTCTTAAAAGTTTGGAGATGCTATTGTTCAATGTAAATATTTCAATACGCAAATATACATCGAGCGGCTAAAATACATATGAAAGTATTTGACGAGTGCTGCGATATTTACTTTTGTTCGATATGTTGTTTTTCTTTGCTGAAAGTTAAGCATCTCTTTCTGCTATTCGCTTGTTATTGTCTCGGTAAATGTGATTATAAATATAGATATTTAATTACTTAAGTAAAACAAATATTTTCATTTAAACATTTGATAAACTGGTCTTAAAAATTTAGGGACGCGATTGCTCAATGTATTTATTTCCATACGAAAATATACATCGAGCGGTTAAAATATGAAAGTATTTGACGAGTGCTGCGATGTTTACTTCTGTTCAGTATGTTGTTTTTTTGCTGAAAGTTAAACATTTCTTTCTGCTGTTAGCATGTCATTGTTTCGGTAAATGTGATCATAGATATAGATATTTGGAAAGTATTTTAATTTAAACATTTAATAAACTGCTCCTAAAAATTTAGAGATGCGATTGTTCAATGTTAATATTTCCGTACAAAAATATAGACCAAGCGGCTAAAATGTTTCGATATTTATTTTTGTTTAATACCTATGTTGTTTTTTTTTGCTGAAAGTTAAGCTTTTCTTTCTGCTATTCGCTTGTCATTGTCTCGGTAAATTTGATCATAGATATGGATATTTAATTTTGGTCTTAAAATTTGGGGACGCTAGTGTTCAATGTAAATATTTCCGTACAAGAATATAGACCGAGCGGTTAAAATATAAAAATATTTGACGAACGTTTCGATATTTATTTTTGTTGGATATGTTGTTTTTTTTGCTGAAAATTAAGGTTCTCTTAGTGTAATTCGCTTGCTGTTGTCTTGGTAAATGTGATTATAGATATAGATATTTTATTACTTAAGTAAAACACATATTTTTATTTAAACATTTGATAAACTTACCCCAAAAATTTAGGGACGCGATTGTCCAATGTAAATATTTTAATAGGAAAATATTCCTCGAGCGTCCAAAATATGAAAATATCTGATGCGTGCAGCAAGGAGACGAACAAAGTTTAAATAAACTTGTAGTCTTTTTTACGTTTTTCTGTTTTCTCCGAACAATTGACCACACTTTCCAAGACATTCGGTATATAAAACACCCACCATACAAAATATTTTTTAAGCATGTGTATTTAACATCACAAATCAAAAATTGTATTTCTTTTAGTCGATAAAGCATGACCCAGGTCCAATTTTACACTAAAATAGCCAGTAATAAACATATTTTTTATCGCAAAAAGGGGGTCTTTTTATGTTTGGTGTACTGTAACGGATAATAAAATTTTAGAGAAAATGAAAGATTAAAGTGGATAAAATCAAAGGAACAAGTAACCTGTTAAATCAAATTTCACTAAGGGTGTCGTATCCATTAAATTAAAAGTGTCTTTTTTTGGAGATAACATATTTTTCTAACAAAAAATCGCTTTGTAATAGAATTCCCAAAAACAATTTAATTATTATTTTTTAATTAAGGTATTTTATTTACAGTCTGATACACCTTTAAAAAAATGTTTTTCTCATCTTTGTAGACTTTTTAGATATTTCTGGCGTTAAAATTTTCCAAATTCGATAGTACTACTAAATAAATATTATTTTAAATAAATAATAGTAATAGGTTTTAAATTATAATCATAAAAAACAAATGTAGCAAAACAAATTTTAGACATAAAATCTTTTACACTATAAAAATATAATTCGTAAACTAGTGTGTAATAAAATAAACAAGTTTTGGGCTAGCAATCGGCATTTTTTTTTAAATCTATTTGTACAGAGTACAAAAACTTAAAAAGTGAACAAATCTGATTGCGCAATCTCGATTTTTTTTTAATCTTTGGACAAACCACGAAGGCTAAAAGCCTAAATACTAACGTACCGTGGGTGTCTTAAGCGAGGTAAGAGGGAGTTTGTTGACACGGGACTTAAATACTTAAATATTTGGGGGGAAAGGAAAGACCTCCGCGGGCAGCAAGTTCCACAACCTAGAAACTCTAGGGATAAAAGAACGAACAAAGTGGGAAGTTCGGGGCCTGTCCAGTTGGACCGTATAGGGATGCATACGCGCGGAACCACGAGTTTCTCTGTTGGGAACCGTAAGTGGAGGAACTATACTGGACAATTCTTCAGAGCAGAAGCCATGGAAGTACCTATAAAAAAGAGATAAATCTCCCACAGCCCGACGATGGGCAAGAAAGGAAAGCCTTTCTGTAAGTGAAGGATCATTAATGAGACGAATAGCTCTTCTCTTGAATAGAATCCAGAATGCTTAGGGTTGTGGGGGACGCCATGCCCCAGAGATGAGAACAATATTCCAAGGGAGGTCGGATTTGGGACACATATAAAGTGTATAAATTAGAAGGGAAAAAATACTTTTTGGCTCGAAAGAGAAATCCAAGCTTTTTGAAGCTGCCGTGGTTATAGATACAATGTGTTTATGCCAGTAAAGGTTACTTTCAAATGTGACGCCCACAAGATTGAAGGTGTCTTTGCTCTGTAAAACTTGGCCGCTCATAAGTAGAGGATGAGTATTTGATGACTCTTTTCGCGACAAGGAACATGATTGTGTTTTGGATGCATTAAAATGGACGAGATTTTTAGCGCCCCAATCCAATATTAAATTAAGATCCTGCAAAAGAGATATCTGCATCGCTCTGCGTTTGTTTTCCAAGTCAGGTTTAGTAATGGGTTTAGGAACCTGAAAACTGGAGTGAAGGGTACTATCGTCGGCGAAACTATGAATGGAATTAGTTGTGGACGAGAGAAGGTCGTTGATGTGAAGAAGAAACAATGTTGGTGCCAAAACTGAGCCCTGAGGGACTCCAGCATTTACTTGGTGAAGGCTTGAAGAATGGCCGTCCACAATAACTGATATACGACGATCAGATAGATAACTAGAGAGCCAAGTACAGAGTTTAGTTGAAAGACCATAGGAGGGAAGTTTATTAAGAAGTGCGGCATGCCAGACCTGGCCAAAAGCTTTGGATATATCAAGAGCAACGACTTTAATTTTAAAATTCAATGGTAAAAGTAAACAATGGCTTACTTCGTTCGTTTTGCAGATACACTGTGTTTTTCAAATTTCTTTTAATTTGACCAACACTTGTAGCTCAATCCAATAAAAAAATAAGTACGCCATTGAATTCTACGTAAAAACTCCTAAAACTTTTCAATAAACATTTTTTTTTCTATGTCTAATATCAAGCGAGTTACAAGTGCCTGGCCTAATTGACAAAATTAGAAAAACAGTTTGTATCTCTAAAACGAATCAAGTTATGTTAGACCCATATTTATTTCATTCTCAAAGCGATGCCGCCAAGTACACAAAAAATGATAAACCAAATAAACCCTTTTGTGAACAATGATTTATTGCAGCAAAAAATAATTCAACCGACCACTACGCCACGCATTAGAGGTTTTATGGCACGCCAAAGACGAATAAGAGGATGTTTTTTAAGCACGTAATACGTGTTTTCGCAATATTTTTATTTATTTATCTAAAAAATATGTAATCATGCTCTGTCAGAGGCTATGTGCTTTCGAAAAGGTTTGTTTACTTTATCATTTTTTGTGTACTTGGCGGCATCAGCTTTCAGATTGAAATAAATATGGTTCTAACCATTAGACTAGATTAGATTAGATTAGGAGGTGGATTGCATATCCTCTAACACTGCAACCTGCTCAGGTTTATTGTGTGTCCTCCGTCCATAGGTTAGAGCACGCTATCTAAGCCGGTCTGTTTAATAAGACTCCACAAGCTTGAAACTGGCCCCTTGGTATATCTTGCCGCTTTAGGTTTTTCTTCACCCAGCCTTGCAAACCGCAGACGACAAAGGGCTTCGCAGTAGCACCATACGTGTTCTGCGGTTTCTTCCTCCTCCTGGCAGAACCTACATAGGTTTTCTTCTGCCAGGGCCACAGTTTCCAGGTGTTTATTCAGTCTGCAATGACCCACTATTATTCTTACTGCCTTCGGGTTATAATTCAGAAGGTCTTTTGTAAATTCTGGCGAGTAAGCCTTGATGAACACTTTCGCCTGACGCCTCTCTGGTGTTCTCCTCCACCAGTCTTGTGATTTCCTCATAATCCATGATCTAATGGATGACCTTACCTGGCATGATGGAATACCACAGTAGGGCTTAGGACCTACCATTGTCCTGCCAGCCCCCTCCTTTGCCAATTTATCAGCTTCTTCATTGCCTTCGTGGCCTTCGTGTCCTGGTACCCAGGCAATGGTTAGCTTGTTGGACGCACCCACCTCTTCCAGGGCAATTACGCAGTCCCGCACCAGCTTGGAGCTGATTTTGCATTAACTGAGTGCCCTGATGGCTGCCTGGCTGTCCGAATAGATTACTATGGTTTCATCCTCATAGCTTCTTCTGATGATTTCCTAACACATTGTTCTATGGCTACAATTTCGGCCTGGAACACAGTAGGGTGTTGTCCGAGACCCAAGTTTATTTTCGTCCTTGGTTTGTCCCCATATATACCTGCTCCAACTCCTTGGTCTGTTTTGGAGCCGTCTGTATACCAGATTAGGTCGGCTTTAATGGGAGGCCCTGCCACCCAGTCCTTTCTGTCTGGTATTAAAGTTTGAAAACCTTTCTTTTCTAACCATAGCCATGACTTACTTTCACCATTAAATTTGTATTAAGAATTGAAATCGATATTGTACAATCAGATTTTTTTTATTTCTTCTCGCTATTGCCTGCAAGGTCAACAAAAAAGGCGTCACCCTTTACCTATTAATAAGACACTAAAATACTAAAGCTTTACCTGAACTCCTCTTGTAAACATATTATTTGTGTGTAGATGGGCAGCGTTGAATTCTCTTACTCCATCGAATTCCAGAATTATTTCCAAAGGGTCCCCATTTCTGGACTCGTTGGACCAGCCGACCCATCTACTTCCTGAAAAAAAAGTTAAAATAAGTTTTCCGTAAAACAAAGTTTTAAAAAATCTGTTTTTATGTTTTTTTTTGTTATCTTCCTATTGCGTAAATTATTATTGGAGACTTATTTCTGGGCAGTAGATGATATCCTGTGAGTGTTCCACGACCAATCTTCATGATCGATTTCTTTAGACTGATCTTTGAAATTTTTTAAACGTTTGGCAACATTGTAAGGTCACTAGGGGACTTAAGACTGAAATATGACAGTTTTGGTTAGTTCTGGTTAGTTAGATATTTTAAATTGGACACCCTATATACTATTATCATTTTGTGTAAAATTGTAAAGAAACTTCATGTATACGAGTATATTATATCCTAAATGGTGTTTAGATATTTTAAATTTTATGTGACAAAATCACTTTTTAGGGCAATACATAACCATCATTATTTTCTAAACTAAAGCATTTAATACGATTCCTTGTAGAGAAAGAACTTTTTATATATTGATATTTTATATATTGATATTTTATATATTGATATATGTATATATTGATATTTTAACAAATTAAAAATAAAGGATTGTCAAAAATCACCGTTTAAAATTGACTTACCAAAAAACTTAAAAGTTTTTTTTATAGGGATGTATGTATATTCAAAAAAATATTACATTTTTTCATTTTCTTTTTATCTTTGGACCAACCACGAAGGCTAAAAGCCTAAATACTAACGTACCGTGGGTGTCTTAAGCGAGGTAAGAGGGAGTTTGTTGACACGCGACTTAAATACTTGAAGATTTGGGGGGAAGGAAAGACCTCCGCGGGCAGCAGGTTCCACAATCTAGAAACTCTAGGGATAAAAGAACGAACAAAGTAAGAAGTTCGGGGCCTGTCCAGTTGGACCGTATAGGGATGCATACGCGCAGAATCACGAGTTTCTCTGTTGGGAACCATGAGTGGAGAAACTATACTGGACAATTCTTCAGAGCAGAAGCCATGGAAGTACCTATAAAAAGCAATAAATCCCCCACAGCCCGACGGTGGGCAAGAGAGGAAAGCCTTTCTCTAAGTGAAGGATCATTAATGAGACGAATAGCTCTTCTTTGAATAGAATCAAGAATGCTTAGAGTTGTTGGGGACGCCATGCCCCAGATATAAGAACAATATTCCAAGGGAGGTCGGATTTGGGACACATATAAAGTGTATAAATTAGAAGCGGAAAAATACTCTTTGGCTCGAAAGGGAAATCCAAGCTTTTTTGAAGCTGCCGTGGCTATAGATACAATGTGTTTATGCCAGTTAAGGTTACTTTCAAATGTGACGCCCACGAGATTGAAGGTGTCTTTGCTCTGTAAAACCTGGCCGCTCATAAGTAGAGGATGAGTATTTGATGACTCTTTTCGCGACAAGGAACATGACTGTGTTTTGGATGCATTAAAATGGACGAGATTTTTTGCGCCTCAATCCAATATTAAATTAAGATCCTGCGAAAGAGATATCTGCATCGCTCTGCGTTTATTTTCCAAGTCAGGTTTAGTGATGGGTTTAGGAACCTGAAAACTGGAGTGAAGGGTACTATCGTCGGCAAAACTATGAATGGAATTAGTTGTGGACGAGAGAAGGTCGTTGATGTGAAGAAGAAACAATGTTGGTGCCAGAACTGAGCCCTGAGGGACTCCAGCATTTACTTGGTGAATGCTTGAAGAATGGCCGTCCACAATAACTGATATACGTCGATCAGATAGATAACTAGAGAGCCAAGTACAGAGTTTAGTTGAAAGACCATAGGAGGGAAGTTTATTAAGAAGTGCGGCATGCCAGACCTGGTCAAAAGCTTTGGATATATCAAGAGCAACGATCTAGGACTCGCCTAGAAACTCAAGAGACTTATTCCAACAGTGTGATACGAAGGAAAGAAGATCTGCTGTAGATCTTTTGTGGCGAAATCCATACTGCCTGTCGTGCAAAATTTTGTGTTTTTCTAGGTACTTAAGAAATTGTGAATTAATTAATTTTTCCATTACTTTACAAAGAACTGAGAGAATTGAAATTGGTCTATAGTTAGATGGAAGCGACTTAGATCCTTTCTTGGGAATAGGTTGAACACGTGCAGCTTTCTAGCTCTCCGGAAAGATACCTGTGTCGTAAGAAATTCGAAAGAGCCGAGTTAAGATTGGTGCAAGTTCTGGAGCACATTTTTTTAAAACGATTGCTGGTATGCCCTCCAGCCCAGACGATTTCTTGGTGTTAAGGGAGGAAAGGATACGCTTAATGTGTTTTACTTTAAAAATAATATCGGGCATTTTATGAGGAACTGGGATAACCGTTGGAATTGGATGATTTACGGGAGGGTCAAGGGTTAAATTGGCAGCAAATTGTTTGGCAAATAGTTCTGCCTTTCCTTTAGCGGTAGAAATAATTTCATCTTCCAAAGTTAGTGGTATATTCACAATTTAATAATTATATCTGTTGCAGCACCAATCTAGGGATCCTTACAAAAATTCAGCTGGTGTGGATTTTTTGAAGTTAGAATGTTTATTTATTAAGCTATAGTTTGTAACTCAATTTTAATTAAAAATATCCTATAATTACTTCCATTTTTGTATCAAAATTAAAATAAAAACAAAATTTAATTACCGATAGAGAGCATTGAACCACTTTAAATGTTTAATTTAATAAAAAATGTTTTCCAAAAAGGACATGAAATAAAAGTTACATGTAAATATAATTAAATAATTATCCGCTGGACTAATTAAAGTACTTCATTTAAAATTAATGAAACCATTTTGAAGTTGCATTAGTTTAAAATTTATCTGGAAAATGTTTTTCGTTTTTCCGCTGAAATTTTAAGTTGGACAGGGAAAACGATTAAATGTAGCTTTTATTTAATAAATAAATAATATGTTTCTACTTTATTTACGGGTTTGGGATTTAAAATGAACAAACCTGTCTGCCATTTTGTGTTTTGTTTATTAAGAGCTTTTGGGAAAAGCATAAACTAACATGAATTGGTAATTTCGAATTATGAACATTTTTTTTTACGTTAAAACATCACTTTTCCATTTTGGGCTTTAGAAAAAGCAGAATTTTTATAAAGTATAACTTTTTTCGTAAAATTAATAAGAAAAAGTTTTCCACACAGTGCGAACTTAAGTAGACACAATCATATTTTTGTATAGAAAGCAAACGGTACTTGATTTATGTAATTTTCTTTCGTATAGGTAAAAAAGGTTATTATGCGTCGAGATTACCACCGCCGGTCCACAGAATAGTGTTTGCTAAAGTTTGTCATAGTTGGCCCAATGTGTGGCGGCGGCATAAGAAAAACTACTTGTTAAATCGTTATACAGGGTGTCCCACCGGGAACTGCTGCGACCGATTTCTCGAAAAGTACGCTATGGAAAATTTTGAAATTTTGTAACATTATAAGGTCAGTGGGGGAATTACAACTAAAATATTTTGACAGCTCTACAATTTCCGGTTACACCGGAAGTTAATATCAACTTCCTTATTTTAAATGGAACACCCTATATATTATTTATTTTTTAGATTCTGCGTAAAATTCTAAACATAATTTATCTATCTATACCTAAGTTTAACCGTTTTTGACTTATTTTAAATTTTATTTCCAAAAATAACGTTTGCAGGCCATTACATAACCAATAATTTCTTCTAAATAAAAGCCTTTAATTGAGTGGGGTAAGGTTCCTTGTAAAGAAATAATTTCTTTAGTAGACTGTATCGATATTTTCACAATTAAAAAATACAGAGTGGTTAAAAATAGTCGTTGAAAATAATCACGACAAAAACCTTAAAAGTCAATTCAATAATCAATAATAAAAAGTTAACATTAACATCCGGTAACACCGGAAGTTGTATAGCTGTCAAAATACTTAAGTTGTATGTCCTCAAAATAATCTAATACATTTTTGTTGTAAAATCATTAGGATAGCCACTATTTAAAGGTATCAAGATTTACATGAGATTTTCTAAGGCCAGTCTGACAATGCACTACCCAGTATACTCTTTTTATTCATTTAAAACAGAATAAATTTGTTTTTAACATTCAACCAAAAAACTTATATAGTCTACAAATACAACTCTGACAACTTCATCAATAAGGTATGTCGAAAGACACAATGGCATCGTTTCTTAATGAAGACATTGAAAAATTCTGCCACCCAGATTTTTGATCAGTGTATCCCATTAATGATTTATGATGTTCTTTTTATTTTCCTGCCATTACTTCTAAGATGTCTTAATCGAAAGTTGAATTTTAAGCAAAAACAATGCTTTAAAATAAGTTAGCTTCGAGGCCAACCAGCGGCGGTACGATAAACCAAAATAAAGGGTGTACTATAAAGTTTATGAATAAAATAAGTGCAGTGCATTGCTCTTTTTTATAACTAGTTTTTTTCTACCACTGTTTGTTTTCAAGTATAGTTAGAGCCATCTTTATTTCATTCTGAAAGCGATGCCGCCAAGTACACAAAAAATGATAAAGCAAATAAACCCTTTTGTGAACAATGATTTATTGCAGCAAAAAATATTTAACAAGACGACTACGCCACGCGTTACAGGTTTTATGGTATGCTAGAGACGAAATAAGAAGTACGTGATACGTGTTTATACATTATTTTTATTTATTTATCTAAAAAATATGTAATCAGGCTCTGTCAGAGGCTATGTGCTTTTGAAAAGGTTTGTTTACTTTATCATTTTTTGTGTACCTGGCGGCATCGCTTTCAGAATGAAATAAATATGGTCTTAACTATAACAAGGTGTTAAGCTACTTGAAAAAATCGGTTTTGTTTGTAATATTCTGCGGTCCAACGAAAAACACCGTATGTGATATGATTATCATATAAACATACGGTATTTTTTCGTTGGACGGTAGTATTAGAAGTAGGGCTGGCAAAAACCGGTTAACCGAATATTAAAAACCGGTATTAAAAACCAAAAACGGTTTCCAAAACCGATACACCGAAATTGGTTTTTAAAACCGAGAACCGAAGGCGCATTTACATATTTGCCGCCCGTAGGCTTTTATATTCTCGCCGCCCATTTCTTTTCCTTGTATTCTAATTTTGAAGACAAAAAAAAGGTCCTCACTTTCATTTCTTTCAATTCTACGTACTAAATGTAAATCCACAATTTATACAAATTTTGCCGCCCCAGTAAAAACACCGCCATGGGCTTCAGTCAACCTATTGATATTCGAAGAACCGCTTTTCGATTTTGGTCCGATTATCCAAAAAAACGGTATTCGAAAACCGATTATCCGAAAAACCGGTATTTGAAAACCGGTTTTTCAAAACCGGTTAACCGGTTTTCAAATACGGGTTAACCGGTATTCGAATACCGGTTTTCGGTTTTGGCCAAAACCGCGGTTAACCGAAAACCGGTTTCGGTTGCCAGCCCTAATTAGAAGGGTAATTTAGGCTTAACTTAAATGACTTTAATTAGTTCATTGACTTCTCTAAAGAGAGATAAATAATTATTAAAAAAAACGGATTGTTACTGATTTTAAATTAAGTAATTGTAAACATATATTGTGTTAATATATTATAGAGGGTGTTTCCTAATTGCGGCAGTAGGTTTTCTTAGGTTACGACTTATTATTTTTTTTTGCTCGTTAATGTTATTTTTGCCCAAATGAAAATAAGAGGCAAAACAGTTAAAAATTTGGTACAGTTTATTTTGTTAAGTAAAGACCTTTTTTTGCTCCTCACAACTTTTAGGGTAAAATACTTTAAAATGATTTTTTTCTTTTGGTCTTTACAATATTTTGCACCCCTGAAGGTCATCCTGCCGGCCCTATGCTTGAACCGAAGAGGGGGATTAATATACAGCCAAATATAAAGCCTTTTTATAAAGCCGCCTGTCAAGGAAAAAAAAATTAAATATATATTTATCAGAAATTTTCTAGCGCATCGGATTAAAATAGGGTGAGTTAAACATGTCAAAGAGAGTGACGTAAAGAAAGCGAAGGGCCACAAATTTGTAAAAAACGTCATTTTGACATTCTCGAGAGTGGTTATTATTATTATTATTATTGTGAACACCTAGTATAAAAAGTATACATTTTGGGAATTTTAAAAATATACATTTTAAAAATAAGTATACATTTTAATTAGGTTACTTAACATAGGGAATTTTGCTAAATAAAGATATACGTGAGGTGTCAAGGTTTTAAAAGTATAAATTAAACAATTTTCTAGGTTACTCTTATAATAATAAAATAAAAACATTGAACAAACTGGGTCGCGTAGAAATGCAAAACAAACACTGGAAAATGTAATATTTAAAGAGAACAGAATTTTAAGAAGGGGGTAGTAGAATCCTGACTTTGAAAAAATACTGGGTGTTCCCATTGTCCAGATACTTTAAGGGAAGAAAGGGGGATGTTGATAGTATTATACTGGTAAAATTGTAATTTTATTTAGTGCAAAAAATATATTTTTAAAATTTATTTTTGAAGTGAGTTTAAAGTGTCGAATACCCCATCCGAGTTACGCACCTCAGGCGACGTATTTGGCTAAAGAACAATACGTTGTCACATTATTATTTTTTATTTTGAATGAAATAATTTAGAGATTAAAAAAATATATATAATCTGATGATTTCCAGTGCCAAGATACCAACAGTATTTTTTGACCTATGTAAAAATCTATAGCCCCACAAGGTATACACTATAATATATTTTTTAATTCTTATCATCTAAGCAACCCAATAGGTATTACTGACCTATGCATACCCCATTTAGCATGGTGCATTTAGCAAGGGGAACCCCCTACTACAAGGTACTAAAGAAAAACTGATGATGCTGTTAGATTAGCAGTAAGAAAAACATCTAGTTCTATAATTAACTAGACGTTGTTTATTCAGTCATACTTTTTTATTTGCCTTGCTAAAGCCTAATCCTTCAAAAGCTAATCTGCTAAAAACAGTAAAAAAACACTATTTTAATTCGCTTAAAACAAAGTTAAGTAAATTAATATTTATATTATGAATATTTTACGTATACACTGTGGATTTTACAAATAAACAATAACGCAAAACATGAATTGGCAGGGTCCGGTTTGTGTATATAAACTCTCTAACCTGGAAATTTTCCAGAATTTTATTATTTATTAATTACATAAAAGCATATACTTCCCTCTCTCTCGTACTTAACTTAATATTTTAGCCAACGAGTAACATTTTCGAGCTAAATTTTCATCTAATTCAACTTTAAAACCATTTCGAACAAATTAATTTTAAATGAAGTACTTTAATTAGTCCAACAGATAATTATTTAATTATATTAACATGTAACTTTTATTTTATGACCCTTTGTTAAATAGTTTTGCTAAAAAATATATAATGGATCGACTGGGCAGTTTAAGCTCGATATTGCTTACCCAATATCAGTGGCGTGTACAGTTCAAGCCATCAATATTTTATTTTGTTTATATTTATTAAAAGCACCGCAGATTAGTTCTGGTAAGTTTCAGTTTAGATAGACCAATTTGTGACCAATTGATATCGCGTGATGAACTCCCAACTTTAGTACTGAGGGGCACAACATTCTTATGTATGGTATTTTTCAAGGTATAAGAAACCGACCTAACGTGAGGCGGCCTAATGCCATGCAATAAAGCTATAAAAGTATTGGCCGTGACAGGGTCGGGTCTCTCTACCTGATGACTTTATACCTGATAAATCCCTTTTTGTGGCCGAGTTGGGCGATGCCCTATTATATATTTTCTGAAATATTGTCACTTATTATTATTAAAGTCCAGAGCGAAAGTGTTTTTGAGGATGTCCAGTGCCAAAACCGTTTCAGGCAATAGCCGAAAGTGTTTGCCTGTCGAGGCAAAAGTAATTGTTAAAAGTGTTTATTTAAAGTTAGTAGAGCGAGAGCCACGAAAAACATTTTTCATCAACTTTAACCGGCGTTCCTCAAAGTACAGTGTGGAAAATTGTGAATAATACTATTAAGCCTAGAAAAATGCGAAGAGACAGTGGTGCACCTAAATCTGTTGATGTATGCAATGAAGATCTAATCCGCCGGAAAATTTATCAGATGAACGAAGAGCAGAAAGTTCCAACATTATTATCGCTCTCAGCGAGGCTATCCGAGGATGATTGCGGCATAAGTTGTTCTACTACAACGTTGTGGCGCACTCTACCGTCGTCTGGGGTTTTTATTTAAAAAAATAGACAAACGGCAAGTTATAATGGAATCACACCGCTTGCAACAACTTAGAATAGAATTTCTGGAAAAAATAAGTAAGGCTAGATCGGAAAATAGAACGATAATATACCTAGATGAGACATGGTATGATACCCATGACACACCAAGTAAAGGATGGACTGATAAATAAAAAACTGTCACACTAAAGCTCCGTCAAATAAAGGCAAAAGAATAACAATTCTTCATGCGGGGTCAGAAAACGGCTGGGTACCAAATTGTTTATTCTTGGCAGCCAAAAACATTTCAGATTCCAGCTTAGATTACCACTGCGATACAACTGCTGAAGTTTTTGAGGACTGGTTTCAAAACAAATTATTACCGAATATACCACCAAAGAGCAGTATTGTGATGGATAATGCATCCTACCATAGTCGCCAGTTGAATAAAGTGCCAAGTTCCACCAGCAGAAAAAAGGAAGTACAAGACTTTTTGTTCGACCGTGACATTTATTTCCATGAAAGTTATAATGTTAAACAATTGTTAGAGGTTTTAAAATGTTACAATTTCAAAAAAGAATACGTTTGCGATAATATTGCAGAGGCAGCAGGTCACGAAATAATTCGGCTTCCGCCATATTACTGCATTTTCAATCCCATCGAGTTGATATGGCATCAACTTAAGTCTAATATACGCGCGCACAATAATACACCAACTTTAAATCCTAGTGTAATTATACTGATAAAAAAGAAATCGAACGTGTAACCGCTGAAAATTGGAGAAACTGTACTGAACACGTTAAAAAAATTGAAAATTCTTATCGCTCTATGTATATGAATATAAATAGTCTAGAACCTGTAAAAAGAATGATTATTAATTTGGAAGATAGTAGTGATAGCGAAATTGATTTAGAGTAAGATATGGGTGTGTTTTATTTTGTTCTTAAATGTAAGTATTATTTACTGTTAAAATATTATAGTACTACCTACTGTAAATTTTGGTTTGTTTATTTAATTTGTATAATGTATGTATATATAATGTAAGTACTATTTACTGTTAAAATATAGTATCACTGTAAATTTTGGTTTATTTAGTTCCCAACCAACTTTAAAATATTAAAAATAAAGAATAATTAATAAAATAAAAGAAAAAATAATTTACTTAGTGCTTTAACTTCTTCATCGGGTATAGTACGGCCCTGCACGGTAAACCCGAGAAGATTTATGGTTTTATTGCATTCCACGCCTAAGTCAAGTCAAGTCAGTTTCTTATACCTTGAAAAATACTATAGCAATTATTGAATTTTAAATACATTTTCTTAATTATATTTTACTGCAGACCAATTACTGTGACCTTATGACCAATTATGAATAATTCGTGACCAATTGTTACAGCGTAAAATGACATCCGAATGGTGATGTTGAGGTGCTAAATATATTTATATAGCAATTAGTGACCATGAAATTTTAAACTCTTTATATTTACTTCACTATCTTTGACCGAATATTATTACCTATGACCAATTCTTTGATTGTTACTAGCTTTCCGAATTTGTTTTTTGAATTTAACATTTTTTGGGCCGCTTACAAAATTTTCTTGACCTTGAATGTCTTCATTTAATATTGCTGACCAATTAATTAATTATACTGACCAATGTTGACCATTTTGTGACCAAATGCATATTTTTTGATTGAGCCATGTATGATTAATAAGGCGCTAATTTTTTTCCATATCTTTGATATTAGGTTTGTTCCAGCAGAATGTTGGAAACATGTTAGCAACAATCGTAAAACCCAGAAATTGTTACAAACATTAGTCAGAAATGTTGGCAACAGTTTTCTGCTGGAACGAAAAATAAACAAGCCGTGCATACTGCTTATACGTCAATACAAGAAAGGTTAAGTTAAAAATTGTCAGTAATGTTTGAAGAAAGTTTTTCAAACTTTTCAAACAGTTTCCAACATGTTTCCAACATCTTAAAACTACTGCTGGAACAACAAACAATTGTATATTGTTACAAACATGGCACTGCTGGAACGACAAATTTGACGTGCGCAGAATCCGAACGGTTGCAAACATTTCTGACAGCCTGCTGGAACAAAGACATTTTAAGCACGCTCTTAATGTCGGTGTAAGGATGACCAATTCGTCACATTTAGTGACCATTTATGACCAATCCGGAGCTGTTTTTTTAAATCTTAAATTTCACATTTTGGGCCGCTAAATAGCTGGGGCTGATTTCATGGTTTGGTTTATATGTATTTACGCGAAAATCGAACATTAAATAAAAAAAAGTTAAAATATCAAATTTGTTGTGTTGTTTAACGAAAATTTAAAAAACTATTTTTATTTTAGAAAAATGCAGTGGCGGTATACTTTTGTCTTAAAAAAATTATAAAACTCCTTACGGATGACATTGGTGAAAATTAACTTTTTTCTTGTTTGCCAAAAAAATGTCTTCTGATGAGTAGAAGAAGTCTCCCAATTTTTTTTTTTTTAATATCTTGATTTGTATAAAATTTATAGAAAAGAAAAAATACTTTTTTTTTTTAATTTTTAACACTCCGTAGGTCAAAAACTAAGACGTTTAGGAAATATGTTTATATAAGGTCTTTTCTTTTTTTTTTTGTAGAATCATCCCTTAATGTTTGTCGGTTAAGTTACTAGACACCCTGTATAAAGCGTAAAATTACCGACTTATACATACAGGGTGATCATTCTTACGTCGGCACTATTGCCAACTATTATTGATAGTATACAAAGTCAGTTAAATAAAGAAAGTAGTTTTTTTTCGCTAATTAACGTGCTGCAAACCGAAACACAATTGAACATCGGGTTTTCGATTTATTACAAAAAATTTACTTTTTTAAATGGAACCCAAGCAGCAAGCTGACTTTATTATGACGTCATTTTTAAGTAATTTTTGGTCATAGGACGTCCTCAGACCACAAATATGACGTAATTTTAACGTCATTTTAATGACGTGTTCTTGACGTCGTTGAAGTAACGTCTTTTTGACGTCATTTTTTCGTCATACTAGCTCATAAAAATCTAATAACGTCATGTATAGAAAACCCGCCAAAAAAATTTTGTGGCATTATATAATTCGTGTCAAAATCCAACCGAAATATCATATGACAGAAAGATAAGACTAATAATTTTACAAAATTAAAATAGAAAAAAACTCTACCGATAGATGGCGCAAAGGACAATAAACTACTACGTTTATTCAACATCCTCGCTTTTTATTGCCTACACCGTACCGATGAGACCAAAAGAGTTCGAGACCAGTCTGCGGTTGGTGATCTCAATTAGTTTTGAAAGAAATATCTCCAGGTTGGACAGTGTCCCGAGAGATGCGACCTTGCAGTGCAAGGAAATTGCCAGCAGTAAGGATTTGTTTTTCTTATTTCAATTTTCAAATAAAATATCGTATCACTTAAGCAAAAAAAAGTATATGCGTCAATTTTTCGTCATTTTAAAGACGTCAATATGACGTCATTAACGTGACGTCTTTTGTCTGTGACTTAGGGAGGTCAATTTAACGTCATTTTGTCGTCATCCTATGACGTCTTTGCTGACCAAATGTGATCAAAAATTACTAAAAAGAGACGTCAGTAAGACGTCAGCTTGCTGCATGGGATATTGGATCACCATTCGAAAGATCCATCAAAGAGCTTTTTAAAAATCCACGACATATCCAATTTGTAATAGTAGTAAAGTCCGCGCGTTTAGTAAAGAGGCCACCGACGTCATTATCTGCGCGAAATCTTCTGTAACTCTCTTTCAATCGCGGTTTCGAGGGCTTCGTATCGTTACCTGGGAAGTAGGCATTTTAAAGATTTGATTTAAAAAAATAAATATTTTTTTAAATACGGGATGAGGGAATAAGAGAAGATTTGGCACAGAAAAAGATGACGTCGGTGGCCTCTTTACTAAACGCGCGGACCCTAGTAGTATACTTAAAACTAACTTTTATAAAAAAATTAATTTTCTGACAAAATGTAAATAAAAAGTTTTCCATTTGTTACACACTTAATGGACGGCACTGTATTATCTAACAACACATCAACATTTACACTTGGTTACAAACACAGAACTATTTCAACCGTTGAGTAAATATTAAAATAAAGATTATGAAAGTATAAAATTCTCTAAATGTCAACCTAATTGTTCACCACCATCTTTTTAACCTGATTTTTCAAATCATTTTCTAACAATTTTTTTTTCAAATTAATTTAAAATTCTAAGCCCATTTAAAAACCGCTGTACAAGTGTTCATTAAAATTCATGTATTCGACATTACCTCCAGATAAGACTCGGCAGGCCTGCGGGGTAAAAGATAACATTTTAAGAGCAAATTTTGAACAGAGTTCAAATGGGCCCTTATCAGCCGAATCGGTATGTGACGGCACGTACTAACAACAAAAGTATACTTTGTGCGTAATGAAAATAGCATTTACCATCTCTTTTACTTTGATGCGGGGGCGGGTTTTGCTTATACAGGGTGTTAAATATACAGGGTGATTTAAAAATTGATCACGAAACTTAAGGGGGTGACTCTACTTGACAAAATAAGGGTAGAGCTTCATATAATTTTTTTTTCAAAATGTCATTCGTTTTCGAGTTACAAGCCGTCAAATTTTAAATTTATTTTTGTTTTTTTCGCCATAATGCATTTATTTTTCAACCAATCCAGTTGATATTTGGCACTCAAATCGGGCTTTGCAGATTCTAAAATTTTAAGACAAGAGTACTTTTTTAGATACCGCCAGAGGGCACACCGTAGTTCAAAAACTAAGACGTTTAGGACATATGTTTATATGAAGTTTCTTTCTTATTTTTTGTTGTAGAATCGCCCCATAAAGTTTGTCGGTTGAGTTACTGGACACCCTGTATGTATGTAGGTAATTTGATTGAAATTGATGAAAACTTTGATGTTTATTGGTGCCTAAACGGTGAGGTTTATCGACTTTAATAAGGAGTACCTTGTTTTTTAAGTTTTTGATTGTCTATAAATGGCACCCCCAGCTTTGCGATATCTGTCAAAATAAAAAAGTTATGATGTAAATAAATTTTAAGTTTTAAATAAAGTGCCCTCTGGCGGTATTTAAAAAAGTACTTTTGTTTTAAAATTTGAGAATCTGCAAAGCTCGATTTGTGTGCCAAATATCAACTTGATTGGTTTTTGTACAAAAAGGTATCAGAAAAATGGCCGCTAACTCTAGATATATTTAAATATATGTGACTATTTTTATGGTGCGCTGTTATACATATTTTTGTAAGTTCTTGCTAAGATTTATTTAAATCAATTTTAGATGTAAGTAACTTTGTTCGAATAAAAGTCTTTTTAAATAAAAAATTGAAAATAATTACACTCTAATAAATTTCAGAGCAAAAACACAATATAACATTTACATTCATGTTCACCCAAAAAGGGGGTTTAAAGGAGAAAATGGAAGAGATATGAAATTTCGGGTAAATGTAAATGGGGTTTTCCACCTTTTATAACCTGTTGTGTGCCGGGGAATTAAATAAGTGTTATAAAAATACGACAATAAACAAAAAGCTGTCGTAAGGAAAATAATAAAAGTTTATGGTTTGTGTTTTTGTATATTACTATTTAATATTTGCCATTTCGCAAAGATTCTATAGATATTAGATAACGTAGGCACAACTTATCAGAATACCCAGATGCGAAACTAAGCGTTGAAATCTCTCACCACTATGGTCTCTCCCACTGCGTGGTGGATATACACCCCACGATTTAGTACGTGACCCAATCCTCATCTAGGTGTCAGTTAGTCCCATATTTTTGTTGGTATAGAACGTGAGCATAAGTTAGTTAATTGTGTTAAGATATTTGTGAACTTTTATTTTTTATTATTATTAAAGTGTTAGTATAGTGTCTTATTAAATTTTTTTACCGTTTAATGTGGGATATAAATGTGTATATTTATACTGTACCGGGAGCGGAAAATCAGTTAAACACGAAAAAATTATTAGGTAAATATGAAATAAATCTTAAAAAAGCAATATTTTTTAAAACTATTTAACATTAGTACAAAGTTTTTACAAAATACTTAGACATGTGCCTAAAGGAAGGAAACAATTTTTTTTATTTATATCTGCACAACCATTTGAAAGGCTATATTTTAAATAAAGAAAAATTAGGTGTTTTCTCATTATTCAAAAAAATAACATACTTCTATTACTATGGTAACATCTGCATTGCTTTAAAAGATTGCGTCGGGGATTCTTTAGAAACTCTTGTTACTCTGCTTTCAATTATTTTGTTTTAATCCCCAGTTACACAAAACTTTTTATTAAACAATTAAGCTAGTAAAACGGAATATCTTTAATTAATTTTAGACAACGTTTTTTTTTAATATGGCGTTTTGTTAAACATTCTAAACCCCCATTAGTTTAATTGTTTTTTAAAATGTTTTGTGCAACCAGGTATAGACATTTTATTACAATTTGATCTAAACGTGACATCTACTAACAATATTTAATCCTTCAAAGCATAGGTAAAATTTTTAGTTTGTAATATTTTTTAATAAAGAGAATAGTATATTATATTACACGTGTGGAAAATGACTAATTTCACACGAGTGGGAATATTGTTACACGAGGCGTTAGCCGAGTATTTTTCCTACGACCACAAGTTATTTACCAAAACAAATAAAAGTTGTTTGTCTTCACAGAAAAAAAATTAGAAAACAATTGAAAACTTTGCATCACTAGGGTGATATATACTTTTCCTTACTGCGATATATTATACTGTTTAAAAATATGTTTATATGAAAAATCACCTACCTAGTAGCTTTTTATCATTTTAGAATTAAAAAGGTCCTCATTTAAAAAATATTGCATGGCTTTTTCAATGTAAATCCAGTTAACAGCCTGGTAACTTCAAATTTATTTTAAATAACAATGACAGCGATGACAGCTTTATATTATACTTTGCAACACTAGTGCTGTAAAGTACTTTGCAACACTAGTGTGATATAAGGCATTTTCTATGCATGAAAACAGTGTGCTATTTACTATTTTCACATGTGGTCGTAGGAAAATTTAATTTTTTAAATAGTGTATTATTCTTTTGTTCCGATTTCCCCACATAAAAAAGCGGCATAATTAATTACTATAAAAGTATATCTCTCCTTAGCGCCTTGGTGCGGTTTAACCTTTACAAATTTAAAATATTACGATCCATGCATTGGTGCAGATTTTCCATTTATTCTTTCTCAAGGTCATAAAAACAAGTAGGCGTATTTCGCCGCACTTTCGCATCTGGGTATTCTGATAATTTGTGTCGTAGGTATGACTAAATACCGTGGGTATGGAACTTCAATCTTGTTACCTTTACTCTTTAATTTATAAAAAAAAACATGTCTTTTAATAGGTGTTACAAGCTAAAACTGTATATATCCTTAATTTTGTTTTAAAAAGTGTTTAAAAATCAATTATTACAGGGTATCCAGTTTAACCGCAAATAATTTTGAACAAATAAAGTTGTCAAGATGCGGTTTTCACAAAAAGACTAAGATTTAACTTTAATTTTTATCATCTCCTCGCCATTTCTTTGTGAAGTTCCCGCAGCACACAAACAAAATGGCAAAATTTCCGGTATAGGGCGACTTTGTTATTTTAAATTACACAGTTAAGTATATTTTTTATAGATATTCTGCAAATTTATCTTTTCGCCTTAAAAAAATTACTCTAAGATCAGAGTAAATTTAACTAAAGAGGGTTGCGACAAAACCTCGACTTTAGACTGGTTAAGTCTTGTGCATTTCGTTTTGCATTATTTTAAAAGTAATATTTTTTGAAAGATAAGATCCCAAATGTTTTTATTTAAAGCTAGAGAAGTTGCATCTAAATAATATTTAAAAAGTGTTGTGTAAACGGTTGATCTAATAATTTTATAAACTGTATTTTACGGGCACTAATGTTGACACTTATCTCATTTAATAATATGACCGAAAACTGTTACTTGTGACGCCAACACAACCATTACCAATCTGGCCAAATGTCGTGACCCTTTTTAGACCGACTCTTCGAGCATAAGACCGACTCTGCCGTAAACTAAGGTTATCTTCGAAAATATTAAAATTATTGATCTTTTCACTCTTTCCGCGGTATCGAGTAGTGCGGTTCATGTTTACGTAGAGGTCTACATAGACTTCCCGGGTAAGCCATTGAAGGCATCGTACGAGCGTAGCTGTACCCTTGGGGATCGAGAAAAGATACACGCTAAATTGGGGCTTCTTTCTTCTGGGGCTAAGCGCTGTGAGTGAAGATTCCTAAAGCCTGAAGATTTTACGTTTTGGTGTTGAACACATGGTGTCCTCGTATGGTCGAGGAGGTGCGCACGCCTTGCGGAAATACGTCAGTAGTGAAAATGACGGTTATGCGCGATACCAGTAGCAGCCGCTGGCTCGACAGTCACAATTTATGCATGTTCAGAAGTTCATCGCTGTTGTTGATGTTTACAAGTGTTTCTTATTCATATGCTAGCAAAGTCTGGGAGTTTCGAGCTCGATTATCCAGATTTTCCAAGGACAAAGCCGGGAAAGCTTATAAGCAATAGCTTATATGACCGGAACGGGAGAACTGGCGAACTGACTTAGTATCAGAGCCATAAAACAAAGAGATAGAGATAGATAGATAGATCTTTAAAAAGTTGACTGCATGAGATGTAAGAGTTTATAAGAAAAAAAATGCTACATACAAAGTTAAAAAAAACGGTAACAAAGGTATTGGTTATTCAGAATATTAACAAAAGTTTTTAAAATAGTAATTTAGCTTTACTGCAACTATGATTTTGTGGTTAATTTATAGCTTTGATGCCGTATTTTTTAAAACCTTTTACGTACTTAATCTGTATTATCAAATATTAGGTACCTATAAGTACTCTTAAATGCCATGCAGTCAAATTTTTAGAAATCAATAAATTCATAGCTTATATTACATTGTTTTAAAGGAATAAGATTAGGTTGTAAAAATAAAGAAAAATAAACAGGGTGTTTCAATTAAAATACAAAACTTGCCTTGTATAAGAAAACAAGTCATTTTATTTTCATGCTAACGGAACGCAACAACCAAATAGTTAGGATATGATAATTAAGTTTTAAAAAATTCAAGGCTTTCTGCGGAAACCGCAACTTGATAACTTCGTTTGTTCTAAAATTATTCGCCACCAAAATGGGTCAAAATATAGACGGGCATCCTGTATAATTTGAATTGAAGCTGGCTGCGTACTTACCAGATTGTTCCCCACTTAGTTGCTTTTGGTAGTCGTCGTCTCCATAAAGACCATCGACCAACTGCCCCAACCCTCCTTTCATTTCCCGCCCCTCCAAAATTCCATCATAGCTGATGTCTTCTAGATCTATGTCGGGTTCTCTTATTTCTCCTCTAGGTGCTTCATATTTCAAAATACTCTCTGCAATAAAAAAATATTTTACTTTTAAAAAATCTAGTTTGAATCCACAACAAGCATTATCTAAGCAGGTCCAGGGCTTTCAGGTTGAGGTAATTGCTTATTTGACTTCACGCTGATTTTAATGATTTTTGGTATACTGGCTTTTTTTGCACGCAATTCTAGACTTTTTTGCTTAATTGTCAGGCAATATTTAGTTTCCACCTTTTTAAAATTAATTTCATATTTATTTTACCCATGTTTTCCATAAAATTGCAACGTTAACTTTCAAACATTTCAATTGCAAAAAACGAGGCCAATTTAGCTTAAAATCAGGAATTTTATTTGCAAAAAGGGGGAATATAGTGAACATAAGATTTATTTCCTTTTCAAGTTTGATGTCCATAATGAACATAACGTAAATTCTCTCAGATTCGTAATTAGGGACGCAAGAAACCCCCTTGGGCCAAAAATCATTAAAATCGGCTTGGTTTCCGATAAGTAAACAATTACCCAGGTTGATCACCACCTAGTCAGGAATTATGGTAATTTTCTAGAAACCTGCGGCAACTCCGATTTTTGGGATACGGGGGTTATTTGGAGTGCTGATCACGAATCTGAAATATTTTGGCGGAAACGTTTTGTTCTCGAGATATTCATCATCAAAGTTTAAATTTGAACTAAGCTTATTTTCACTATATTCCCCCTTCTTTTTGCACGCAGTTCTTGATTTAAAGCTAAAGTGTCACACAATATTTGATTTTCAGCTTTTAAAACCCCGTTTTTCTATGTTTTTACATTATTTTTGAATTAAATTGCGTAGCTGTTCCTTGATAATGCGGCAACCATACATACACATAGGGCTTCATGGCATACTGGGATTGAAATGATTCAAAGTATAGCTATGCAATTTAATGCAAAAATAATGTAAAATACGTAAAAAATGGGGTTTTAAACGGTAAAAATCAAATATTGTGTGCTACTTTAGCTTTAAATCAAGAATTGTGTGCAAAAAGAAGGCGGAATATTGTAAAAATAGGATTAGTTTAAAATTTAAGTCTGATGATGAATATCTTAAGAACGAAACGTTTCCGCCAAAAAATTCTTTTAGATTCGTGATCAGCGCCTCAAAAACCCCCGTATACCGTATAGGTTTTTAGAAAATTACCGGAATTATTATCAAGAAAAGTTTAAAAAATTATGCATTTAAAATTTAACCAAATAATTCTAGTAAAATGACAAAAAATAATAATTAATAGTTTAAAAAAACTAAAAAAACACGCTTTTATATGCAACCGAACTAAAAATTAGAAAATAATTTTTCATTAAAAAAATATTGTCATTTCATAGTAAAAAGCGTGGGGTGCATTTTACTATTTTTTCATAACTTTTCCATCATAGATATTTGCAAATATAATAATTATAACATTTAATATATTTATCACCCCACGCTTTTTACTATGAAATGACAATATTTTTTAATGAAAAATTATTTTCTAATTTTTAGTTCGGTTGCATATGAAAGCGTGTTTTTTTAGTTTTTTTAACTATTAATTATTTTTCATTTTTTAGTTTCTGCTACTCTTGACAAAATGGCGAAAAAATTTTTAATGAACAAGAGTAGCAAATTTTAAAATTTTTCCAACAGATTGCAACTCACTAAAAAATTTCTTCTTCATTAAGTAGCAAAGTTTGAAATTTTGCCAACAGATGGCAATTCAGGCAATGTTTGGACCGTTGCCAACATATTGCAACCCACTAAAAAATTTCTTCTTCATTTAATAGCAAAGTTTGAAATGTTGCCAACAGATGGCAACCTAGGTGTTGTTTTTATAATATAATGGAATTTTTTTCCTGGCGATCAAAAAAAGATATCGGGATACTGTTTGCAGATTATTGCATTGTCATGTTTCCTTAATACGTGTGCAAAGTTTCAAAGAAATCGAATAGCTGGAAGTTGGTTAAAATTAGGCTCAAAGATTCCGTTACATAGGCAGCCAGATGGATAGATAGATAGTTACAATCCAAGTTAATAAAAGCGTGTTAAAAAAGGAATGTTTTGAGTACGCCACTGTTAAATTGAAACTGTCACACTTTAAAGTAAATCGCATGTAATTTCATAACAACTGTAAGTGCCTTTGATAAAACATTTGAATTTCATTTTCCCTTTAATAACTTCAAAATTCCTAAAACTTTAATTACCTGCCCTTTTTGAAATTAAAAATCAACTTCCCTTTAATTAAATTTCCTTTTGATTCGTTTAAACACTCAGAATACTAAAAATACACTTGCAATGTAAAAATGTAAAAACAGCATATTTATAATTTAAAAAACCGTGAAAAGTTTATTTGGGAACTCGGCACTCTCGAGGGCCAAAGTTACTTAAACTAAGAGGGCGGTGTAAGAAGTTTTTATGTTGTTTGGTCTCCTGAGAGTAAAGCTTATTTTACAGGGGTAATTTGAAAAGATTAGATATAAATCAGTATTAAAAAAAAAGTTAAAATTATTTTTAATTTTGTATAATTTTGTTCTGTTTGTTTATCACTGAGTTTATTTAAATAATAGCCTTTTTTCTACAATCGTAAAATATTGCTGTAATATTAATAATAATGACAATAATTACTATATTTATGGCTACTTTTTTATTACTATTATTAATGAAGTTTTAAAATATGTTTGTTTTGTCATGGCACGCTTAATCACAAAAATTTGAAAACTCAATTGTTTTTCTACGAATTTACTAAAAAACGTTGTTTTGCAATAACTTTAGAACGAATAAAGATATAAATATGCAGTTTTTAAATCTTTTGTTGCAAATTTAATTAGGTTTCCGTTTTCAATAAAATAATTATAGCATTTCCTTTAAATTAAAAAATAATAATAATAAAAAAATCCTAATCTCGTTTAACAGCGCCCTCTAGCGGGAACAAAAAGGGCAATATGACTAAGGTTTTTTTCCTCAATTAGCAAAAGTTTTTTTTAACAAAACCAAGTGTGTTGAATTCTGTTAAATCAATAGCAATACCGTCGTGGTATTGTTTTTCTCACCTATGCTGGGTGGTTATCAAGAAAAATATATTTTTATACACGACTATAGCTGTTAGGGGGCGTCCATAAATTACGTGAGATGTTTTTTCCATATTTTGGACCCCCTCACCCCTTGGTGAGATTAGGTTAGATTTTCTTTAACCCCTCCCCCTATCTAATCTCACGTGAGATTTATGATGGGAATACAAAACTCTCAATTTCTTGAACCGAAATTGATTTTGTTTTCAAAAAATATAGAAGAGCAAAAAAAAGGTCCTCCATCCAAAAAAGCAAAAAAGCAACAATACAAACATCACATTTTCCTGGGGGAGGCCTGACCCAAAATTTACTTTTTCTACCTATACAAAAATTACGTGAGATTTTCACAGACCTGCCCTTCCCCCATCGTGAGATTTGGTAAGATTTTGCTCAACCCCCTCCCCCCTAAAATGTCTCACGTAATTTATGGACGCCCCCTTACGCTTTCTAGCGGTATTCTTAGGAACTCAAAATTTATTTCTAGCGGTATCTTATAGTCGATTTCCTTATAAGGATTGTCCTACGACTATTACTTCCTAAGATATGCTACCTATTCACCCTTAATGAAAGACCCTGTACAATGTAACAGTAAAAGCGACATGGACTAAACCAAAAGATCAAGTTACCATAAATTCCGCCATAACTTCTTTAAGGTCAAGTGTAACTAAATTTAAAATTTATCAGTTTTCGAATAGAAATCATTGAAAACACCGGCTCAGAAAAATAAAAAAGTGATCAGTACTTTTGCCCAGATCAACTTTTTTGTGCCCTAAATTCAAATCCGCCGAGTAAACTGCGAAAAACACCCACATTTTTCGTTTTTCAGTAATTTTTTCGGGTTTTTCGTAGTTTACTCAAAACTGAAGCGTGATGGAGCAAAACCGGTGAAATTAATAATAATAATAAATTCGGATGACTCTAAAATTTAAAATAAAAAAATTTATACTGTCATGAAAAAAATAGTATGCAACACATGCATAAAGTGTCATATTTTACTCATGGGACTACCGCACTCGCCTAATTGCTCATGCTACCAACCTTCCATTCGTGAAAAGTCACTTTATGCTATTTAAAAAACTTATTTAGTTTTTATGTGAACACCTAGTATAAATAAGTATACATTTTGGGGAATTTTAAAAATATACATTTTTGGGAATTTTAAAATAAGTATACATTTTAATTAGGTTACTTAACATTGGGAATTTTGCTAAATAAAGATATACTAGTGTCAAGGTTTTAAAGTATAAATTAAACAATTTTCTAGGTTACTCTTATAATAATAAAATAAAAACATTAAACAAACTGGGTCGCGTAGAAATGCAAAACAAACACTGGAAAATTTAATATTTAAAGAGGGAGAGAAAGAAATTAGAAAGACATTAGATGAGATAAGAGGTAGTAACAGTGAAGTTCAGAAAAAGTTTAAGTTTAGTTAAGCCCTGTACGGGCTACCCGAGTAGCCCGTACTAAATTTAGTTAGTCAAATAAGTTAGGTTGGTTTTAAAAAATGCAAAGTTAGTGTTGATGGTCCACCGGTCTCATGGTCCCAAGAAGATAGTTCCATATGGTACATTTGCCCCAGTGACGTAAAATGGCGTTATGTACTCAAATTCTACGTCACAATAGATAGGTACTTAATTTTTATCAATTTTACCCAAAAATGTAATATCCTGTATAAGCACATCTTGGTATAAATATAAATAAAGTATTTTAAATATACCATTTCCCCTCGTATAAACTTTTCATGTTTAGCTAGTCCCCAGAGGCAATATTTAATTTAAATAAGCTAGGATTAAGGAAAAGTAAAAACGAAGAGACATCTTTTGTGCTTTGTGTCAAAATAACGAGGAGAGACCGAGAAAAAAATTAGTAGAAGCATTGTTTACCCAGACATCTTCGTCTTCGTAGATAGAGCTTTTAGATTTTCAAAAGATGTGTTTATTACCTAAAATATGGCTCAGCATCAGTTATAAAGAAAGTTTAAGCTTTTTGCTTAACTTCTGGCTTTGAGTTATGGACTGATTTCAATTTTTTTATCCAGTGGTAGCTTCTTTCATTAAGGTCATTATTTAATATGGGAATTGCAATTTTTTTATAGAATTAGGCGTAATACAAGGGAGAGCCAAATGTTGCATTTTGACCCAAATTTTCAGAACACCCTGTGGAATAATTTACCGTCACAATTCTTTACCAGTCTGGTTTTTTGTCCAGGAGTGTATTTATATAGGATGCTTTAAAATAGGGGTCCAATTCTTAGGATTTATATCTATGAATCCTTAGGTGATTTTAAGTAGAAACATAAAAAAAATACATTTTTCTACTACTGTATAAATAAGAAAACTTTGTGGTCCTAGCAACGCGAATGATAACGAAAGAGAACCTTCGTGTTACCTGGTTGCTAAGCGTTGCTAGCTACGAAAGTAATATTTTCAGCGCCTGGACAAAAAGTAAGAGTAAATAATTAATAGTTTAAAAAAACTAAAAAAAACACGCTTTTATATGCAACCGAACTAAAAATTAGAAAATAATTTTTCATTAAAAAAAATATTGTCATTTCATAGTAAAAAGCGTGGGGTGCATTTTACTATTTTTTCATAACTTTTCCATCATAGATATTTGCAAATATAATAATTATAACATTTAATATATTTATCACCCCACGCTTTTTACTATGAAATGACAATATTTTTTAATGAAAAATTATTTTCTAATTTTTAGTTCGGTTGCATATAAAGCGTGTTTTTTAGTTTTTTTAAACTATTAATTATTTTCGTTTTTTAGTTTTTGCTACTCTTAACAAAATGGCGAAACAATTTTTTAATGAACAAGAGTACCAAATTTTAAAATTTTTCCAACAGATTGCAACTCACTAAAAATTTCTTCTTCATTAAATAGCAAAGTTTGAAATTTTGCCAACAGATGGCAATCCAGGCAATGTTTGGACCGTTGCCAACATATTGCAACCCACTAAAAAATTTCTTCTTCATTTAATAGCAAAGTTTGAAATGTTGCCAACAGATGGCAACCTAGGTGTTGTTTTTATAATATAATGGATTTTTATCCTGACTGTCCTAATCAGGATAACGGGATACTGTTTGCAGATTATTGCATTGTCATGGGTCCTTAATACGTGTGCAAAGTTTCAAAGAAATCGAATAGCTGGAAGTTGGTTAAAATTAGGCTCAAAGATTCCGTTACATAGCCAGATAGTTACAACCCAAGTTAATAAAAGCGTGTTAACGGCATTTATTAACTGTTATTGTTCATAAAAATTGAACACCAATGGTGCAACTAACCCTATATTTTTATTGTTCATAAAAATTGAACACCAATGGTGCAACTAACCAAATTGTTGTAAAAACTAAAAAATTTCTTCTTCATTTAATAGCAAAGTTTGAAATGTTGCCAACAGATGGCACCCTAGGTGTTGTTTTTATAATATAATGGAATTTTTTTCCTAGCGATCCAAAAAAGATAACGGGATACTGTTTGCAGATTATTGCATTGTCATGTTTCCTTAATACGTGTGCAAAGTTTCAAAGAAATCGAATAGCTGGAAGTTGGTTAAAATTAGGCTCAAAGATTCCGTTACATAGCCAGATTGATAGTTACAACCCAAGTTAATAAAAGCGTGTTAAAAAAAAGAAAATATGCTTGTGGGAAATATTAGGATTTATTTATATAAAGTAACTAATTTATGACAAAATATTTTAAAAACTAGGTTAGGTATTGACATTAAAAGTAATTGTGCAATTTGAGCAATTAGCAAAAGAAATTGGAGAAATAATACTTGAATTAACAGTTTTTAAATTTGTTGTTGGGGTATCGTTATAACCTTTAACTACGTTAATATTCATATTTTTCACTGTTACTTCATTAGAGGAAATATTGGTAGGAATTACGTGTAAAATTTTCTTTGAAATTTCCACCTTACTACTATAGGATTCAGCAATATATCCCTCCGCAACAGAAGAAGACTTCCGACCTCCATGCCTTTTAAGTCCAAAATATCGACATCCAAAGCATTGGCAAGGAACGTAGTTGACGATCTTCTAGAAGAATGGCCGGTGTATCTACTGATATCTTCAAGCTTCAAAAACTTCGCAATTTCTTTAGGTACATTTGAAATAGTGTGCTTTCCAATTACTTGATTAACACATTTACCTCTTTCATAACGATACAATAAGCGCTCATCTAGAGCATTCCTTGGTCTCAGCTTAATATATTCCTGTAGAAATCTGACATAAGGAACTGAGCCTTCATCGTTGGTTACTACAAAGTTTCTTTTAACTTTATTTTTAGACTCCACTATTTTTACTATAGCCACGTCATTTCTTATTTCTACATGACTTAGCAATGATTTCTTCTTTTTAAAATTTTTTTGACTTTTTTGCCTCATAACCATCGTTTTTCCTTTTAATAAAAGCAACTAGTTTCTTGAACTCCGAAATATCTTGATTTTTGTTTACGGAAATTGTTAACTTGAGCATGGAATATACAGACCAGAGGGTTGGTGGTGATAAAGACTCGGATTTTTCTTGAAAATACGCCAACATCACATTCTCGTCAATCCGCCCCACATTTTTTGTAGCAAGCCATTCAGAAAACGATTTATGTGTTTGATGGTACCTCTCTTTAGATTTGTCTGGCAGAAGTGAGGCACACGCAAGATCAGCTGCTTTTTGGATGCCATTTTCATATTCATTTAACATTTTAAAATGGGAATAGATTTATACTAAATTAACAATAATTCAATATCTCACAATTGCTGATGAGACAATGTCAACAATAAATGTGTTGCTATGGATTAATTTTTAACAGGTAAAATTCAAAATCTCTGATATTTCTATTAAAACATGATGTTAATGATTATTAAATTATGCGATACATAGAACAGTAGCAGAAAAAATATAATACATTACACGATGCGAAAGGCCTTTCAAGTGTTCGGAGGTTTTAAATAGCCTCGGCTTCGCCTAGGCCATTTAAAAACCACCTCACACCAAAAGTAAACTTTCGCATCTTGTAATGTAAATAACTATATTTTCTCGTTATCTTTGTATATTGTATCTTTTGACCCCATATATTTTGAACAATGAATCATCTATTTAAGTTTTCCGCATTTTTTAAAACACCTAGTATATGTACCATACTTTTCAATTATCACAAATTACTACACAAAAGATACAAAATAAATCTGTTGTATTGGACACAAAACAGATTTTCTAACGCCTATTAGATACCCTTTACGATTAAATAACCCCGAAGTATCGATCAAAAAGACCCTTAAAAAGCCCTAGAGCCGCAAAAGGTCGGTAATTGCTTCACCCAAAACCAAATTGGCCTCAGGCTAGACACTGACTGACCTTTAATGTACCTTGATCCTTTTTTAGTGGAGAATATTCGGTATCGCGGTCAATGAAAGGAAAAAGAATGGAGATAGAGGAGATAGTTTGCATATGGAAGGTATAAGAGGGTTGATGGTCTAAGTAGGGGAATAAAATAGGAGGTACATTTTTTCTCGTAAGGATACATTATATCCTAAAACCATTTGTTTTGAAAATATGCGATATGTTAGGGTCAAAAGCCAAATAAATTAATGTTTTATTTCCCCTAAATTTTATAGCAAGTGCATAAAATAATACCTTTTTCAGTGCCGAATTAAGCTTGAAGCCGTGAAGCAACTGCTTCACGAAAAAGGAGTGGTGCAAGCAAAGTCGGCCTATATAAGGTCACGACATTTGGCCATATTGCTTTGATGTGTGATGACGTCACATCTCCCATTTTTCGGCCATGTTGTTCAGTGCCGGAGATATACGTGTTTATTGTATTATTAGAACAACCGTTTACTCAATAGTTTTTAATTATTAATAAGTTGTAAATTCTTTTACTTTAAATAAAAAACATTTGGAATTACATCTTTCAACAAGTATCACTTCCAAAACAATGCAAAATGAAATGCACAAATTCTAGACGCCACTGCATTGATCATCAGCTTTGATTTTACCCAGTCTTGCCAACTTTTCTCCGTGGAGTGCCCTACCTTGCGTCCCCGCTCAAACCGCCTAAAAGTTGAGGATATGTCGCAACCTTATAAATATAAACTAACCTTGGGTGCAAGAAAGTAAAAGTAATGGTATGGAAGGGCACAACTTGAAAAATACGAGGACCTTGTTTCTTTGGATGAAGAAGCGTAAAAAGCGTAGATTAACGTGAAAAGGGGCTTAAACACGTAAAATATTTAGAAAAGGACGCCTTTTTGCTCTTCAACTTTTTTAACTAAAAAGAAAAAATCCCCGTTTTATGTTTCCAAATCCAAGTGGGGGAGGGCGCAAAATTCATAGTTCTCTTCAGTTCAAAAAAGCTTCATCCGGCACTGCTTTTTTACGAAAGGGCAGTTTGACAGCATGAGTTGTCAGGCGACTGTGACAATTTTATAAGTAAAAAAGCACGCATGTATTGCATACTACAGTGTGGGCCAAATTAAACTTGCGCTCTTTTTAACTCATAATAACTTTTTATCTGTTGCTGCCCATCTTTTTCATTTTTGAGGGGCTAATAGGCAGATATGTTTTCTCTAGGTTTGCCAATTTTGGTCAAATAGATTTAAACAGGACTGGACTTACGGGACTTTTTCCAAAATGATGCATTAAACTTCGTTGCAAAAAAAAAATAATTTTATTTACAATTAGGCTAATACGTTTATTTTTATTTAATTTACTGTTTGAGTTTGGTCAGCATTCAACTCAGTAACCATGGTAACCTCACATTTTTGATTTTTCAAAGGACACTAAAAAAGTTTTTTTAAATCGAGAGAAATACATGCTTTATGGGAGGCATTATTTATCAAAAATAATTATAATTTCTAAATCCTCAAATTGTTGACAGATTCGCTTTTACTAAATCATTTCCCATAGTTTGTCTACAAGAAAAACGTATTAGCTTAATTATAGCTAAATCAGATTTATTTTGCAACGAGGTTAAATACAGTATTTTTGGAAAAGTACCGTAAGTCCAGTCCTGTTTAAATCTATTTGACCAAAATTGGCAAACCTAGAGAAAACATATCTATCTATTTACCGTATAAAAATAAAAAGATTGGAGCAACAGATAAAAAATTATTATTAGTTAAAATGTGTGCAAGTTTAATTTGGCGTAATATGTATGTGTATATTTTTTTGCGACAGTATAAATTTAAATTTTAATTTTTAGGTCATCCGAATTCATTACTAACTATTATTAATATTTGATAATCGCAAACTAATAAATTTAATTTAATAAACTGCATTAAGTAGTAAAATAATCTTTATATTGTGACGTTGACATTTGTATAAATACTGTGCAAATCGACTGGCGGCAAGATACACCATATGGAACTATCTTCTGAGACCATGAGACGGCTGGACAAAAACTAAACCTAATTTAGTACGGACATACCCCCCACTAGGAGAAAATGCTAGCACTAGGAGCTATAACTAAAACTTCTAACTTTATACTAGACTTCACCTAACTTGCGTATCTAATATTTTTCTAATTTCATTCTCTCCGTAAATATTAGTAGTGTCCAGTGTTAAGTAACCCTTAGTGGTTAAAGGTGCCTATACTTATTTTAAAATTCCCAAAAATGTATATCTTTAAAATTCCCAAAATGTATACTTTTTATAGTAGGTGTTCACGATTAAAAACAGTGCATCAGAACGAAAAATTCAAGAGGTAGTTTTTAAGCAGAACTAATTTGGCCCTAACAAAGCGACACTACTTTTGAAAAAAATCAATGGTACGAACACATAACATTCAACAATATATTTTCGTGTTCTAAAACTAATTAAAATAAACCCAGCAAAATTCTCGACACATGTCAGAGAAACGGAATATTTTTGTACCCAAGTTTGTATGACCTAATTTTACATTTTTTAATGTTGAATCTAGCTTTAAATTTTTTAAAGTATATTTTGTTACATCCTGTATATGCATTTAAATAGTTGCAATATTTAAAAATTTACTGTACGCTCAATAGATGTAGAGGACAAGATACCTTAAGAGAAACAAAATATTTTCAAAGAAGAAAGTAGTTACTTTGTCTGAGTCTCTAGTTTTCATTAAGCTTATTAATAAAATAATTAGTTACTTTTCCCAATAAGACAAGTGATAAACAATTATATCTTGGCGCCAGTACTATTTTTGTAAAATCTAGAAATTTTAAAACTTTAAGTTCTTTACAGGCTGTTACAAATTCGAGGAACACCATTAGCATCTCAGAAACAGTAACAGATACAGGGTTGGTTAAGTTGGGGCAGAGTTACGGATTTTTATGCTTGACAGTATTCCTTTTAAAAATTTTTAGCCGTTCCAGAATATCCGGTAAAACCGTAATTTGCGACACAGTTTCTTTTCTCGGTTTATTTGAAGAAATATTTTAAAACTAACGACACATTACCATGCCACTTTTTTTGTTCTATAAAATGATGTAACCTAATTTAAGATACGACGTTCTGTCTTTGAGCCGCCATGATTACCTTTGTTTTTTAAAATGAGCGGAATATTTGGTTTTAAACATAATAAACTTTTATTTAAATTCTAAATCCAACGATATATAACACTTTACATTTGTGCGACGTTTCGAACCGAAAACCATCACCATTCACCATTTCTGCCATTACAAATACCGATTTTATCCCAAACGTTCGAGAAGTTTCCGCTTGCAGGTAAGTATGCATCATTTTTTTATGACAGGCTACGATAAAGTTGATAAAGGCGTTTGATTAAATTAAATGCTTTATTTTATTACTGTATAAGTAAATGTATGTAAATTACCTTAATTCTTGTAGCTCGTTAGTTATATTATGAATAAATAAATTATTAAAAGGAATAAAAATAAGTAGTAATAGAAATAAATGGATGCTATACTCACCTTTAAATAGAAATTTTCAAAATCGTTTGGAATAAAAACGTATTTTTAATGAAAAAATAGTGGATGGTGGCTTTTGTTCAAAAAGTCGCATAAATGTAATGTGTGATATATCGTTGTATTAAGAATTAATATACGAGTGTATTAAGTTTAAAACCAAATATGCCGTCCATTAAAAAACAAAGTTGATGATCGTGGCTCAAAGACGAAACGTCCGATTTTAAATTTAGTGACATCATTTTATAGAACAGAAAAAGTGACAATGTTAATGTCTCGTTAGTTTTGAAATATCTCTTCAAATAAACCAGAGAAAACAATAATAACTCTTTCGGAAAATTTCGGTTTTTGCCGGATAATTCCAGAACGGCTGCAAATTTTTAAATTTTTAAAACGGAATATTCTTAAGCATAAAAATGCGCAACTTTACCCCATTTTAACCAACCCTGTATCTCTTACCGTTTCCGAGATCCCAATGATGTTCCTCGAATTTGTAACAGTCTGTATAAACCTGTATACAGGGTGTTCATTTAAAAACTTTTCACTCAAGTTATCTTCGAAACGAGACAGATTTGAGAAAATCGCCGAAATACGTCAAGATATTTATTGAGGGGGAACGTTTTTTACAAAAAATTGGACGGCGCCCCTTTAACCCTTAACCACCAGGGCCACCACCCCAAAATTCTTAAATGAGAAGGCGGGTCGAGTGATACATCATTTTAAAGCTTCTGACGAGTACTTTATAACCCTAGAATATAAAGTCAATATCTTTACCTACTACAAAATGGCGGTACTTTAAAAATTACCCAAATACCTGATTTGGATGGTCCTATTTCCGAAACTAATAAAGTTAGATGTACTTAATGTGGTATTTTCTTAAAGCTCATTTAAAGATCTTTTTAATGGTAAAATAATATACAGGGTTCTTAAATAAAAAAAATATGTACTTTTCTTCTACCCTGTATATTACTACCAGTATCACTATTAAAAAGACCTTAAAAGAGCTTTAAGAAAACACCACATTAGGTACATCTAACTGTTTCGGAAATATGGCCATCCAAATCAGATATTTAGGTAATTTTTAAAGTACCGCCATTTTGTAATAGGTGAAGATATTGACTTCATATTCTAGGGTTATAAAGTACTCGTCAGGAGCTTTAAAATGAAGTATCACTCGACCCGCCTTCTCATTTAAGAATTTTGGGGTGGTGGCCCTGGTGGTCCATTGAGGCGCCGTCCAATTTTTTGTAAAAACGTTCCCCCTCAATAAATATCTTGACGTGTTTCGGCGATTTTCTCAAATCTGTATCGTTTCGAAGATAACTTGAGTGGAAAGTTTTTAAATAAACACCCTGTATGTAATTTATTCGTGGTTACAATACTCTTTTAACAGCAACGAACGTAAAAATTTATAATAAATTTGGTTTTATTTAATTAAAATATTGCGGTATAAATATACCGCCGGACAAATGTCCGGTAATTTTACTTAAACAAAATATTAAACACATAATATGTGACATAAATACAAAATATTGAGCCCAGATAATTAATTTAACTGAGCGAAAAAACCGATATTATTTATTAAATTATTTTCATTTTAATTTAATTATTACTAGCTTAATAGGCACCTTTTTAAGTTAAACTCTACATTTATAACGGTATTTGTGGTCCTATCTTATATTAACCTACCTTAGACTCAGGATAACACTCATCCAGAACCCACGACCTTTAGCATTTTTGATGCCATTAAAGAAGAGCTGTTTGCGCTAATAATGATTATTTGCGAAGAGAATGAAAGGTTTTATTTACGGATTCTGCTCTGAAGAATTTGCCCGTATAATTATTTCTTTCTCAGCTACCAATAGCGATATACATGGAGTCACACTTATGAATTTAATAACTTTTGATTAGAAATGCCCTGAATATTTCATTTTATACATTCCTTTATTCGTAACCTGTCTAGACTGTAAAACCTACTGTCCGCGGCAGTTTTTTGTTTTTTTCTTAATCTTTAAAAATATTTAAGTCCCGTGATAACAAATTGGCTCTTAAGTCACATAGGAAACCCATGGTGTATAATTTTTCCGTAGTTTCTGTGCTTAACATAGGTATTGTTAAAATACGTCACATAAGTGTACTTTGACCTTAAGCGTTGATAAATTCTGCCAGTTAAGTCGTTTGGCACACGCGCGTCTAGCATCCATGTCATATTAAGGAAAAATAATCCGACATATTTTTTTTTAACCTTAAGTTAAAGTATCCCAATTTTTTAAAAATTATGCGATATTATATCCCAATGCAAAATAATGATATGTTTTATAGTTATTTTAGTTTGCCACATTTCTCTATTATTCATCAAATTTTCAATTTTATCCTGTTTTCGGCTTTAGGGAATTATTAATTTTATTTGAAAGCCCAAAGCCGCATTTGGAATGCATATTTTGATATAGCACGACATTTATATATTTATTTGCTTATGCGGCGCTGCGTTTATTTAATTTGATTGTTTAAATATGTATCAGTTTTGTTATTGTTATGTATTTTTAAAGTAATAAATGAGCTTATTAAAATGTATCACCATATCAGGAGCGTATACATAGGGGTTTAAACCCCCACCCTTCCCTTAGCATAAATTAGAAGGGAAAATTGTATGAAAAAGTTCTTTATTTGTAATGTTTTTAATACGTATGGTCATGTAAACCCCCTTGCCTCCTTAGTATCAAACAATTTTTATTAAAATTATTTCTAAAATCCAAAAATGGCCTTATGTACAGGGTGTTTTATTTTAAAAAATTAAGATAGACCATTTAAAATATTGAGATATTGGCCATACTCTAAGAAATACTCTGTATAAGATCTGGTAATTTTTTTATACGAATTTATTTTGTGGTCTTAAGTAGGGCTGGCAAAAACCGGAAAAAACAAAACCGGTTATCCGGTTTTTAAAAAACCGGTTTCAGTTAAAACCGGTTAATCGAATATTTAAAAACCGATATTAAAAACCGGTTTTTAAAACCGAAAAACCGAAAACGGTTTTCAAAACCGATACATCGAAACCGGTTTTTGAAACCGAAAACCGAAAACGATCTTTAAAACCGAAAACGGTTCTCAAAACCGAAAAGGCTTTTCTAAACCACAGTTAACAGAAAATCGGAAAGTAATAATTCTCTATTAATCGTTTTTGCGTTGATTACGGATTTGCCCATGAGCTGTGGTGTTAAGTGATAATCATTATTTATCCTAGAATATTCTTCCAAAGAAATTGGTTAAATTTAAATAGGAATAAAAATATAACATTCCTGTTAATAAAATGCAAGATTCTAAAAGGTGATGTAAAAATTCCATACATACATAATTTATTTTTTCCTTTTTATTTAAAATTGGTATTTTATTTTCGGTGTTTTTTCTTGGTTTATTGGTTAATAAAAAAACAGAAAAGGAAAAGTGGTGATTTTTAAATTTTAATTTAGTGTATTATTAAATAATACCATTAAATTTGCCCCTTTATTTCAAACAATTCTTACACCATTTTCTTCTAAAATGCGCCGTTTTCTGGTTATTTGCCTGTCTAAGGTTAAATGAACCACCATGTATAATCTGTCAACCAATATCCGATTTTACAAAATGAACGGTTTTTCTTTTTTAAGATATAAACCGCAATCAACCAAAAACGTATTAATTGATATTCGAGGAACTCGGTCCAATTATCCAAAAACCGGTATTCGAAAACCGATTATCCGAAAAACCGGTATTTGAAAACCGCTTTTTAAAACCGGTTAACCGATATTCGAAAACCGGTTTATTAAATCCGGTTAACCGGTATTTGAAAACCGGTTTTCAAATACCGGTTAACCGGTTTTGAAAAACTGGTTTTCGAATACCGGTTTTCGGTTTTGGCCAAAACCGCGGTTAACCGAAAATCGGTTAATCGGTTAACCGAAAACCGGTTTCGGTTGCCAGCCCTAGTCTTAAGTAATTTAAAACACCTGGCTCAGTATTTTAAATAACTAATTTGGTTCTGTTTTAACCTAATTTTCGGGTATCCTGTTTTTTACGAAAGTTCTAGTAAATTATAAACAGCGTGGCAACATCGCCATGAGTGCCAAAATAAAATAACGTACTATATGAAAAATTTTATGCTAAATCCGATTCTATAAACAAAAATGGGGGTTACCATTAAAAAAACTAACTTCTTACCCATAACTTTATTTTGGAACACTCTGTATAAATCCAAATATTTATGGTCGTTTAAAAATCCTACAACTTTGGTATAAAACTTTTTGTCATATCTCGTGAAACAACCCTGTATACTATGAAACTTTTTTTCATTACTTTAGGAATCGCGCCCTTTAGCATAAGGATTCTATTTTAAAACACCTTGTATTTTAAAAATCTATATTCTCATAGTTTCACAATACTAAGCAGATATCTTTATTTATAATGTTATACCATAATTTCAAGATATAATAAAACTATTTGATACCTTCTCGAGTAAAAATCCTTCTTTGTCCCCATACGTCTTTTCTATCGCCGTAAAACATCCCCAAGAAAGCAGAGTACCCCAGAAAACCGCCCCGCACAATTGACTATTTTCCAGCAATATGCACAAAAGTGGTTTTTGAGCCCCCGTTTTATGGCCCAAGGCTTTCTCGCACGCTTGTTAGGCCCGTAATAAGCGGTCGTAATTTTAAATTGAGGTATGCCATAAAATCATTTTGGTTTCTGCATAGCGTCAGACAAAACATCAAGACGTAGATTGATTTTAATTCGATTTTGATATGTTTTAAGATTGCTCTGCAAAATTTGAAAAGTCGTTTTAAAAATAGTTTGCCTTTTTTTTTTAAAACTATACAGGGTACGTAAAAACATTAAGAAACTAAAAAGCTGTATTTTTATTTGCTTAACTAGTCTTAAATTTAAACAATAATGATGCACGGTTTTAAGTATAAAATGTTTTTTTTTTTAATTTTGTAGGATACGGACTTATAACAGTAAGACTACTAGAGTCTCCTCAAGATTAAAAAGAGGCTGCATTCCGAACTTTGTACAAGCAACAAAGAAAACGAGCTGACCTATCTAACTTATAATTTTTTCTGAAAATAGTTCGACCATACCCAAAGGCTGGTCCAAGAAAAGAAGCTAAATCAAACAGAAGATAGAGAAAAGCTGCAATTTTTACAGGTGCAGAAGGATTTACAAGAGAGAGAAGCAAAATTAAACTGCTTAAAAAGTTTAAACAACGAAGATGAATTGATTGATATTAAATCAAATAAATGGTACGTTGCTGTTTTATTAATGAGATTTGTTGTTTTGTCACTATAAGGTTATAAATATAAAAAGCAAATTGTCAAAATTAATTTTTATTGTAAACGTATCTAAAATTCAAGCAATGATTTGACTATACTTTCTAAGTGCTCCACTAGCCCCATACCCTTGCTCAACTTACCTTACCTATGGGGTACGTTGGGCATACTTGACTATCGACATTAAAATAGCTGTAGGTCCTGAATTCGGCTTATTAGAAAGAAATTACTATGGACACTATTAATAAGGAATAAATTGCTAATCCATCAGTATGCATTATAAGCCATTAAGACTTATTTTTGAGGAGCTATAACCGATCAAGTGAAAAATTGCTTAACTAGCCCCGCCCTACCCTACGTATTAAAAAAAATGTATTGTCAAAATATCTGCAATATTAAAATATTGCCTGAATAATAAATTAACAATTTTTTGGTTCAGCTGCAGTGAACCAAATAATTTAGCAAGCTATTACTTTAAAAACGAAACGTGCCAGAAAAGAATGACATAATAAGAAAATATAGGGATTATTTTCCGAGACATCGTATTTTCATTTCGGTATTTAAAACATAAAGCGAAGTTTTCATTTATTAACTCTAAGCCAAATTGCGAATACGTCAGACCAGAAACCGCGCAATAATTAATGTAAAAGCTTTTCAAACTGACGTGCAGCTACAAGAGAAAATGTCCACGTCTCTCAACGTGCTTAACACATTATCTCGATGGCGTGATTAGAAGATAAATTTATAATTATAAATAATATGGCGTTTTCAGCTTAATCTGTGTATTAACAATAATAACAAAAAATTATTTTGTTTTCTCCCTCTTAGTCCATACAGGGTGTTCCAACTCTATTTATACACGAAATAACTTCGTTAAATGTTTATTTATAAAAGAAACATTTTAATAATAAGTAGATTTTTTTAAGGGAACACCCTACATATTTAACAAATTTTGACTCTGTATAAAACGTTACATCAAAAATGTATAACACACTGTACGTCAATTATTGCTAGTTTCTGAGATATCAACAGTATGCTGATATACCCATTAACGATGAAAAGTGAAGAAAAAAATAATATTTAAGTTTTAATTATTTTTAAATAATTTTGTTACTGTCAGAGTGATAAATAATATAATAAAAATGTCATTAATTACCTTCCATCGTAAGAACTACTAATAGGTAAGTCAGCTATTTAGTTTATTTTAGATACATATTTACTTGGTTTACTTAAAAACCAGTCATAATTGATGTATTGCTGTTATTTGGTAAAAATACGTAAATATGCGTCTAAAATAAATTTAATTGCTGAAATACCTATTAGTAATTCTTTAGTGGAAGGTGATTAATTACATGTTATTATATTATTCGTCACTCTGACAGTGACACAATTATTTTAAAATAATTAAAACCAAATATTATTTTTTTATCTTTTAATCGTTAATGAATATATCCGCATACTGTTAATATGTCTGAAACCAGAAATAATTGACGTACAGTGTGTTGTACATTTATAATACAGAGTAAAAATTTGTTAAAATGTTACAGAGTATTCCATTTAAAAACACTTACTTGCCACTAAAATGTCTGTTTTTGAGACACCTTGTGTATTAACTGGTACTGTCAATAAAAGAGTGTATCAAAATAAACATTCTTTATTTTAGTTTTTTTGTGTCTTTTACAGGGGCGAAGTTATTTCGTGTATAAATAGAGTTGGGACACCCTGTATAGTCAAATAGCTGATAAAGTCACTAAACTAACCAGAATCAGATATAACTAGGTTTAACTAAAACCATAGAGTAAGGAAATTATAAGAGTTATCATGGAATAGCCGATTTAAAGACAGGTCATGCGCAAACTCCTAATATAATTTTATTCGTTTCTCGTTGAAATACCGCCAGTTAGTCATTTCAGTAAGCTTACGTGTCTCCCCACCGCTGATGTTACAGGAGGCGAGGCTTCGACCGACGCATTTAAAGTGTAAACCGGCAAAAATGACAAGCCTGCCGCCAGGCAGCGCTGATCCTGCCGCAAAAGCGGTACGAAAATTTTAGCATGCGATGGTTTCTTTTATCCGTAGGTATGTTACTTTATGCTAAAACTAAATTAAAGAAGTATGGGTGTGTGCGCGTTAAATTATAAGAAAAAAAAGAAAAACTATTTATTTTGTGCAATATTTTTCTTCTAATATTGTAGCAGAGCGCTTTCGGCAAAACCATCATCGGTGCTACCACTGATAGACATAACACTACGCGTACAGATTCTACTTATAAAGGCGCAAATTTAGCCTATTCAACGCCGGCTGGCTCGCGTAAGGATTAGTTCATATATTTACGAAATGCGATTTGCAAATTGCGGATCGATATGCCAAATTTGCGCCATAAAATCTGTGTCCGCGTAGCGTAATATTTATCTGTGGTGCTACCACTGATCTCGATGGATTGCCAATGTTATAACCTGTGCGAAACAAAAGTAACATTTAAGGGCGAAAAAACCGGTTTGTACGCAAGCCAGTTAAGGGTAAACGCACCTGGCGCCAAAAAACTATCCGCATTATCGAAAAGAATTTGTCGACGGCGTCCTGGTTTTCTGTTCGAAGTACGGTAGCTAATGAGCGTCACGGTCAGACTGCGGACGAAGGGTACGGAGTGCCGGTGTTTGTATTTTGCCACGGGTTTTAAGTGCATGTCCGTCCACCCGTCCATTTGTTTACTGCGAGAGGTCGTAAAAATCCGAAAATTGCTTCTTGCCACTGCGGATCTAAATGTAGGTTATCTATGGGTGCTACTTATCAAGTGGGAGCCATAGCTTTTTAGTACATAGTCAAAAAGACACTAACATCATTTTCCTACGACCACTTGTGAAAATAGCAAATAGCACACTGATTTCATGCATAGAAAATGCGTTATATCACACTAGTGTTGCAAAGTACTTTACAGTGCTAGTGTTGCAAAGTACTTTACAACACTGGTGTGATACATATTATGATGTCATTCTAAAAACTGCTATTGGTTTTGCAAGTGACATATTTATTGTAGTGCCATAAAAAAACTTTTTATTTACCTTAAACGGTAGAACCCAAATTAGCGAAAATCATCTTATTTTATATTTATTAAAATTTACGAAAAAATAAAAACATAAACAAAAATAGACATAACCACAAAAAACAACTTTCACTGACTGGTACAGTGTTGTCAGGTAAGTAAATCAAATTTAAAATCTCCCTTCTACCTTTGAGCACGTACTTTATAGAGGCAGCCTTGCCGCTTGACCGTTCGACCTAAAGCGCCAGAAAAAAAAAAGCCTATAGATCAAATTCCTTCCTCACTTTCTTCGTATACTCAAACAACTAGTTAAATCTTTTTTTTATCCCTAATTAAACCTAAGGCTAATACACACTTTATGAATCCACTTTCTTTTATCCATTCATAAATAGAATCAGACCCTTCCGACGTTGCCAAATGCTTTCCATATTTTGCATGGGAACTGACGTTTGGTAGTCGTTTTTCCTTACTTTAAGGACTTTAGGTTATGCATTTACAATTTACATATTTTTTCTTAAAAATATGAGGAAAAACTGTAATTTTTACTTAATTTTACATGTGATGTTCAGTTTCATTAACTCGTTTTACCAATTTTACCCCACCCAGCACCCCTTTTCACTCCCCGGTCCCGTAAGTTTATTTACTGATATTTTTTAAAAACGGAATATTTTGTATATGCACCACTTACGTTTTATTTAGAAGAGTGTCTAAAATATGTAAGAATCGATAATTTTTAAAAACCCTTATAATAGCAGAAAACCGTATTAAACTATTAGCGTTATTACCTAACAAAACCATACAATTTTTATTAAGTGAGGGCCTTTTTAAATTCCAAAATGATAAAAGTTATATTGTGAACACCTAGTACAAAAAAGTATACATTTTGGGAATTTTAAAAATATACATTTTTGGGAAATTTAAATATAATTGGGTTACTTAACATTGGGAAATTTGGTACATAAAACAATACGTGAAGTGTCAAGGTTTAAAAGTATGAATCAACAATTTTCTATGTTACTCTTATAATAATAAAACAAAAACATTAAACAAGCGAGTAGCCTAGAAATGCAAAACAAATACTGAAAAATTTAATATTTAAAGAGAACAAAATTTTAAGACGGGATTTGATTGTTTATTAGATAAGAAAGAGTTAGTAAAGTCAAGCCTAAAGTTAAAGTTTCAGTTAAGCCCCGTACGGGCTATCCCTAGGGATATGCCCGTACTAAATTTAGTTAATCAAATAAGTTACGTTGGTTTTTAATGCAAAGTTCGTGTTGATGGTCCACCGGTCTCATGGTCCCAAGAAGATAGTTCCATATGGTACATTTGCCCAAGTGACGTCAAGTGATGTATATTTCAAAATGTCAACGTCACATATGGTGGAGGCGCCCCCGTTCCCAGTGACCTTTGTGAAACGTCGGTTATAATAAGCTGTGCCCGCCCTAGTTCCAGTGCCCTTTGTGAAGCGATAGGAAAAGTCGCTTATGGTACGCCCTTCCTACCCCTCAGTTTATTTTTGGAAAAAAATACCATATATATGGTAAAGGCGTCCCGTTCCCCGGAGAAGAAATGTGTGGAAAGGACGAAGATGGGGAAAAATATGTTGCGTAGCGTAGCTGCAAGGAGGTAGCAGCGTAGCTACAAGAAAAGGAAGATAAGGTATATCTTCAGTTTTCAAATATGGCTAAATGGTGTTAGCCAGAAGTGATAAAGAAGAATATGGAAATATATTTATTTGTGTCGAAGTTGTATGGTACGTCGTGAAGACGGAGTTCAGAAGCAGCATGAGGCTGCATGAGCACTGGAAGCCGCAGCTCTAGTATGGGGAAGAGCTCTAAAGTATGGTCTTGAATGGTGGGGTACAAGACTATCTAGCGGCCCTGAGAAAGCTCAGGATATGGGGAAATTGGCATGAAGTTGCAGTAACCTGATGTGGAAGAAGAAAATGGGAATGAAAGGCAGACAATGGTATGTGGAGAAGAAGTACGGGACAAATGGCCAATGGAACGCACCATCAAGAACATGGACAGGGAGGCAAGGTGGACACAGTACAATTCAACAAAAGATGGACAATCTAGAATATTATGGTACTTGTATAGTGTTTAGGTAAATCTGTAATGTTTTTTAATTAATGGTATTTTTTTTTTGTTGTTTGCTTATTAGAAAAAGTATAATATTGATAAAAATAATGATTTAATATGCAGAGAAAAGTAGCCTAAAAGTAAAATTTGATAATAACTCTTTTTTAACCCACCGTATATGTAATATTAAGTGATGAAAGGGTCATTGTTTTGATGATATATAATATCCGAGAAAGGTCAAGACCATATCTAATAATGCAGAGCTAGCTAGTTTCAAATAAACATTTTTTATTTACCAAGTCAGATGTTTTGTTTAGTACATATTATGTAGCAAAATAACACTATGCATTTAAAGTGTTTAATATGGGAGGTATAAAATTTAGGCCACTTTTCTCTAAAAAATAATCTTAACCGTTACAACTATATTTAAATAAAACTACTTGGAGAAAATCCCAAATTTAGAAATTATTCAGTTAACAATGAAAAAAATTTAACCTTTTTCTTATAATCAATGACAAATCTTTTATTTTTTAGAAAAAAGTCAAGTTAATTAATTATTTTTTGGATTAAGGGCTATTTGTTCATTTTTTTTGTTTACATTTATTGAAAAAAATTTAGATAAAACTTTTTTCATATTTTTAAAAACTTCGAAAAGTTAAGGTTATTTACGGTAATTTACATAATAGGTAAAATATTGTTAGATTTTTAAATATTTGTAAGCTATATGGAACTATCGATTTTGGTAATATTGCTAATTTTTTTAAAGGGGTTAAAGTAAATTTGGCTCATTTCTAATAGCGTTGTGGGTCCAACGCTTTCAGGAAGGGGCATATGTGAACACCTAGTACAAAAAAGTATACATTTTGGGAATTTTAAAAATATACATTTTTGGGAAATTTAAATATAATTGGGTTACTTAACATTGGGAAATTTGGTACATAAAACAATACGTGAAGTGTCAAGGTTTAAAAAGTATGAATCAACAATTTTCTAGGTTACTCTTATAATAATAAAACAAAAACATTAAACAAGCGAGTAGCCTAGAAATGCAAAACAAATACTGAAAAATTTAATATTTAAAGAGAACAAAATTTTAAGACGGGGATTTGATTGTTTATTAGATAAGAAAGAGTTAGTAAAGTCAAGCCTAAAGTTAAAGTTTCAGTTAAGCCCCGTACGGGCTATCCCTAGGGATATGCCCGTACTAAATTTAGTTAATCAAATAAGTTACGTTGGTTTTTAATGCAAAGTTCGTGTTGATGGTCCACCGGTCTCATGGTCCCAAGAAGATAGTTCCATATGGTACATTTGCCCAGTGACGTAAAGTAGAATTATATATAATTCCAAAATTCAACGTCACAATATAATGCTTCTAGGTAGGTGATTTTCGATGTAAAAATATTGTCAAAACATATAATATAGCAGTGAGGAAAAGTATATATCACAATAGTGTTGCAAAGTAAATATCACCCTAGTGTTGCAAAGTTCTCAATTGTTTTTTATTTTTTCTGAACAAAGACAAACTTTAATTTATTTTTTTTTGGTGAATAATTTGTGGTCGTAGGAAAAATAGTGTACAGTACTCGTGTGAAAATGACTTTCTTACACTCGTGGGTTTGTCGTTTGTTTACAATATTCCCACTCGTGTGAAATTAGTCATTTTCCACACTTGTAATGTAATATACTATTACATTGCTACTTTGCAATTTACAATTTAATATTTATCCTCTAGTCCCTGTGTTAGTAATGCAATATACTTCATGATAAGAACACTTAAAACCTTTTTGGGGGTTCATTTTTAACGAGTCTACCACAATAATCACACCGCCATATATAGAAGTGGCGCTTTAACCCATTTTGTCAATGTCAAATGATTCAAGTGTCGGACTGGGCGAACGCGTCACTTTTTTGTCGGACAAGTTTACAACAATGTTTTACATGCAATTTTAAAATATTTTGCCAAGAATGGTAAGGATTACAGTCATGAAACCATAAGAATCAAACACTTGGGTATCGGATTAGGCGGGTTACGTGACTGTAAACCTTACGATTTTTGACACAATATTTAAACAACAAAAAAACTTGTTTGACAAAAAAGTTACGCGTTCGCCCAGTCTGACATCCGAAACATTTGAGATGGACAGGCTGCGTTAAAACGCGGCTTTTATAAATGGCAGTATCAATATTCGTGGTAGACTCGTAAAAGGAACCCCCATATAAGGGTTTTAAAAGTGTTCTTATCATAAAGACCATTTTATTATTGGACCAGGGATTATTATTTTTCCTTTAAAGAGTTTTAAAATTAAAATTTTTACCAAGAGTTATTATTACTCTTTTTAAACAAGCCAACAAAATGGTTAAAGAAAGGACTTCCCGCTTAATAAAAATTTTAATTTATTAAATTGAGTTGTTTCAGGAAAAATGTGATTTATCCTTATTTTAAATGCTATAAGTTTTATTAAATATATTTGAAATTTTTAAACCATTATTATTTTAAAGAATTTATGGTTTCGTCCGTTACTTTGTGACCGTACATTTTAAATTAATAAAATAAAACAAAAATATACTTTGTTCATAGTCACTTTAATTGAATGTTTAGCCGTGACAGCTGTTTCGTAGTACAACTACATTTTCAAACGTACTGACAAACTAAAATTATTTTACTTATATATAAACAGTAATACCTAATAAAAACATATTTTTTAAAAAGGTTTTAAAATCAATATGGTACAGTTGTGAAATTTAAAGATTTTATTGCTACAATTTATAAAAGTTTTACAAGGGGTAGATTTCCTAGGTCAATCTGTGTGTTAAGCAGATGTACATTCTGTTTTTTATGTTTATAGATTTCAATATTTTCTAATGTATCTAGTTTTCGCCCTTTTTGTTCTACATGTAATATTTTTAGGGTATTGATTTCTGGAAATTTGTGTCCGGTTTCCAGAAAATGGTTTGCGAAATTTGATGTTGTTTTCCCTAACCTATAACATGAGTTATGTTCTTTAAACCTAGTTTCGAAATTTCTTCCCGTTTGTCCAATGTAACAGCTATTACACTCTTCACAAGTAAGCTTATAAACTCCTGATTTTTTAAATTTATTTTGTTTATCTTTCACATTAAATATCATGTTTGATAATCGATTTGATGGTTTATGTGCTATTTTCTGGTTTTGTTTAGACAGGGTGTTCGAAATTTTTGTGATATTTGGCCAAAATAAGTTAGGGTTTTAAATGGTTGGTTTTGTTTTTCAGGTATTTTTGGGTAAATTTGGTTGAGGGTGAGTTGTTTACGTTTCTTATTAATTATAGAGTTTATTAAGGGTGGAGGATAACCATTGTTTTGAGCGATGTTTTTATAGTGTTTAATTCTTTTTCTAAATTTTCTTTGGAAAGTGGAATGGAAAATGCGCGATGTATCATTGATCTGTATGCTGACATTTTGTGGGTAATTGGATGTAAAGAATCATTAGGTATTGTAATATCAGTAAAAGTTGGTTTTCTATAGATATCAAAATTTATGGTTCCGTAGTTAGTTTTTGTTATTTTGAGATCTAAAAAGTTAATGGAGTTTTGTTGTTCTATTTCCAAAGTAAATTTAATCTTAGGGTGTATAGAGTTAATATAATTAAGAGTATTTTTTAGCTCTATCTCGTTTCCTGAAAAGCCGACAAGTATGTCATCCACATATCGGTACCAAAATATAACATTATCTGAATGTTTGGAGTTTATAAATGATTCTTCTAGTTTTGACATAAATATCTCCGCCATTAAAGGGCTTAAAGGGGAACCCATAGCTAGTCCGTCTGTTTGTTTATAAAAGTTTCCATTATATTTAAAATAATTTTTGTCCATACATAATTTCAAAAGTTTTAAAATGTCCTCTTTAAGAGATGGGTTAATGTTTTTATTGTTTAGTTTTTCTGTTATAATTTTGATACAATCGTCTTTTGGTATATTTGAGAACATGTTAGTAACATCAAAGGATGCTAAAATAAACAGAGTTATTAATTTATCAGATACACAATTTTCACATACTGAAACAAATTTACTAGAAAAAGGACCTAAATATAATCCCCCATAATTAATCCTAAAAACACAATAGAAACTATCATAACAGACGTGGAAACCTCTTTTAATAATAAAGATAATATACCAAAAGATCAAATTTCAAGTATAATTAAGAATTTTAAAACTTCTCCACCTAACCTTCAACCGCCTGAGAAGAAAAACAATTATGTCCATCCAAAAGAAAATAAAAGAAAATGATCTAGCTGTCACTAGAGCCGATAAGGGCAACTCCATAGTTATATTAAATAAAAATCACTACCAAGAAAAAATGGATGATTTTCTAAATAAAGAAAAACCCTCCCTCTTAAATAAAGATCCAACCAAAAAATACAAGTAGAACTAAAAATACCCTAAAAAACACCGACCTTTTTTCTGATAGGGAAAACTATTTTCTAATTAACAAAAACCCATCCCCACCAATTTTATACGGCTTAGTAAAAATCCATAAAGAAAATGCTCCTATAAGGCCAGTAGTGTCATACTCAAATACACCATTAAGGGAAATATCAGTAAAATTAAACCGTATTTTAAAAGATGTCTTAAACTTTAAACCCAAATTTTCAGTTCAAAATTCAATAGACCTGACAAAAAGCTAAAAAATCTCAGTCTACCAGAAAACGCAATTTTAGCATCCTTTGATGTTACTAACATGTTCTCAAATATACCAAAAGACGATTGTATCAAAATTATAACAGAAAAACTAAACAATAAAAACATTAACCCATCTCCTAAAGAGGACATTTTAAAACTTTTGAAATTATGTATGGACAAAAATTATTTTAAATATAATGGAAACTTTTATAAACAAACAGACGGACTAGCTATGGGTTCCCCTTTAAGCCCTTTAATGGCGGAGATATTTATGTCAAAACTAGAAGAATCATTTATAAACTCCAAACATTCAGATAATGTTATATTTTGGTACCGATATGTGGATGACATACTTGTCGGCTTTTCAGGAAACGAGATAGAGCTAAAAAATACTCTTAATTATATTAACTCTATACACCCTAAGATTAAATTTACTTTGGAAATAGAACAACAAAACTCCATTAACTTTTTAGATCTCAAAATAACAAAAACTAACTACGGAACCATAAATTTTGATATCTATAGAAAACCAACTTTTACTGATATTACAATACCTAATGATTCTTTACATCCAATTACCCACAAAATGTCAGCATACAGATCAATGATACATCGCGCATTTTCCATTCCACTTTCCAAAGAAAATTTAGAAAAAGAATTAAACACTATAAAAAACATCGCTCAAAACAATGGTTATCCTCCACCCTTAATAAACTCTATAATTAATAAGAAACGTAAACAACTCACCCTCAACCAAATTTACCCAAAAATACCTGAAAAACAAAACCAACCATTTAAAACCCTAACTTATTTTGGCCAAATATCACAAAAAATTTCGAACACCCTGTCTAAACAAAACCAGAAAATAGCACATAAACCATCAAATCGATTATCAAACATGATATTTAATGTGAAAGATAAACAAAATAAATTTAAAAAATCAGGAGTTTATAAGCTTACTTGTGAAGAGTGTAATAGCTGTTACATTGGACAAACGGGAAGAAATTTCGAAACTAGGTTTAAAGAACATAACTCATGTTATAGGTTAGGGAAAACAACATCAAATTTCGCAAACCATTTTCTGGAAACCGGACACAAATTTCCAGAAATCAATACCCTAAAAATATTACATGTAGAACAAAAAGGGCGAAAACTAGATACATTAGAAAATATTGAAATCTATAAACATAACAATAAATAATAATAACAATTTGCTGCCAATTCAACCCTTGACCCTCCCGTAAATCATCCAATTCCAACGGTTACCCCAGTTCCTCATAAAATGCCCGATATTATTTTTAAAGTAAAACACATTAAGCGTATCCTTTCCTCCCTTAACACCAAGAAATCGTCTGGGCTGGACGGCATACCAGCAATCGTTTTAAAAAAATGTGCTCCAGAACTTGCACCAATCTTAACTCGGCTCTTTCGAATTTCTTACGACACAGGTATCTTTCCGGAGAGCTGGAAGGCTGCACGTGTTCAACCTATTCCCAAGAAAGGATCTAAATCGCTTCCATCTAACTATAGACCAATTTCAATTCTCTCAGTTCTTTGTAAAGTAATGGAAAAATTAATTAATTCACAAATTCTTAAGTACTTAGAAAAACACAAAATTTTGCACGACAGGCAGTATGGATTTCGCCACAAAAGATCTACAGCAGATCTTCTTTCCTTCGTATCACACTGTTGGAATAAGTCTCTTGAGTTTCTAGGTGAGTCCCAGATCGTTGCTCTTGATATATCCAAAGCTTTTGACCAGGTCTGGCATGCCGCACTTCTTAATAAACTTCCCTCCTATGGTCTTTCAACTAAACTCTGTACTTGGCTCTCTAGTTATCTATCTGATCGACGTATATCAGTTATTGTGGACGGCCATTCTTCAAGCTTTCACCAAGTAAATGCTGGAGTCCCTCAGGGCTCAGTTCTGGCACCAACATTGTTTCTTCTTCACATCAACGACCTTCTCTCGTCCACAACTAATTCCATTCATAGTTTCGCCGACGATAGTACCCTTCACTCCAGCTTTCAGGTCCCTAAACCCATCACTAAACCTGACTTGGAAAATAAACGCAGAGCGATGCAGATATCTCTTTCGCAGGATCTTAATTTAATATTGGATTGGGGCGCCAAAAATCTCGTCCATTTTAATGCATCCAAAACACAGTCATGTTCCTTGTCGCGAAAAGAGTCATCAAATACTCATCCTCTACTTATGAGCGGCCAAGTTCTACAGAGCAAAGACACCTTCAATCTCGTGGGCGTCACATTTGAAAGTAACCTTAACTGGCATAAACACATTGTATCTATAGCCACGGCAGCTTCAAAAAGCTTGGATTTCTCTTTTGAGCTAAAAAGTATTTTTCCGCTTCTAATTTATACACTTTATATGTGTCCCAAATCCGAACTCCCTTGGAATATTGTTCTCATATCTGGGGCATGGCGTCCCCAACAACCCTGAGCATTCTTGATTCTATTCAAAGAAGAGCTATTCGTCTCATTAATGATCCTTCACTTACAGAAAGGCTTCCCTCTCTTGCCCATCGTCGGGCTGTGGGCGATTTATCGCTTTTTTATAGGTACTTCCATGGCTTCTGCTCTGAAGAATTGACCAGTATAGTTCCTCCACTCACGGTTCCCAACAGAGAAACTCGTGGTTCCGCGCGTATGCATCCCTATACGGTCCAACTGGACAGGCTCCCGAACTTCTCACTTTGTTCGTTCTTTTATCCCTAGAGTTTCTAGATTGTGGAACCTGCTGCCCGCGGAGGTCTTTCCTTCCCCCCAAATCTTCAAGTATTTAAGTCCCGTGTCAACAAACTCCCTCTTACCTCGCTTAAGACACCCACGGTACGTTAGTATTTAGGCTTTTAGCCTTCGTGGTTTGTCCAAAGATAAAAAAAAAAAAAAAAAAAAATAAAAACAGAATGTACATCTGCTTAACACACAGATTGACCTAGGAAATCTACCCCTTGTAAAACTTTTTATAAATTGTAGCAATAAAATCTTTAAATTTCACAACTGTACCATATTGATTTTAAAACCTTTTAAAAAATATGTTTTTTATTAGGTATTACTGTTTATATATAAGTAAAATAATTTTAGTTTGTCAGTACGTTTGAAAATGTAGTTGTACTACGAAACAGCTGTCACGGCTAAACATTCAATTAAAGTGACTATGAACAAAGTATATTTTTTGTTTTATTTTATTAATTTTTCATTATTATTTTGGTATCTCCATAAAAAGATTAAAAGAGAACAGCTATACTTCTACCCGATATTTAGTAAACAAAGTTTTGAGAAAAATAAACAAAATTAAAATTTTAACCCCAATTAAAAATATGCCCCAGTACATTTGTTATATCTATAAACAATAGTTTTTACCCCTCTTTCTATAATTTTCTTTGCTAAAAATTATCTTGAAACTCTCTTGAGATAACGTCACTCCAATTGCAAGTTCGGTAAACGGTTCCTTTCTGCACCGCTGAACTCTTTGTCATTTCGGACAACTTTAAATTGGGCATATTTTCGTCTGCAGTTATCTACTTGGTGTTCATCTTTTCAATGCATCAGGGTAATTTTTAATTAACTTTTATTTATCTTGTAGTTCCAATCTGTCCGTTATAACAATTCCAATCCATTTAAAAAACTTGAAAAATATTTAAAAATTATTGCGAAAATACAACCCCTAACAAGTACTTGATAACCCTAGAATATAAAGTAAATACCTTTGCGGTTACAAATGGCGGTACTTTAATAATTATCTAAAAACTTGATTTGAATGGCAAAATATTTGGAAATAATAAAATTAAATATGCTTAATGTTGAACTAACTTAAACCTCTTTAAAATATCAATTTAATGGTGATATAAAATTAAATGGTTCTTGAGCCTTGATATAAATACATAAATAAAATCGTCAAGGTGTCTATCGACCTGAAGCGGCTATGACAAGTCTTAACGAAGACAAAACACGTGTCGCCGTCTTGGTCGGGCCCGGGGTATTCCATTTTTTTTTTGGAGACTCCGTAATTTTTAAACAACCGACCATGGTAGCCGAATTCTTACAGGTTATTATTTATTTATTTATTTTTACTGTCATTAATGAGCCATATGCCCAAAGAACTTTAACTTTTATTAATGTATTTAATGGTGATACGATATTGTTACGGACATAAATAGGTGTTCTTAGTTTATGGAATTGTATCAAGTTAGGATCTTTTGATTTGGTTTGATAATTTACTCAATCCCACGTTCTTTCATCACTCTCAAAGATTTCCGAAAACGATCGAATTATCCTATGAGAACTTTTATCCCATCCTGTACTATAGAATTTACTGGATATTTCTGAAATGCTCTAGACTTTTCTAAGCTACTATAAAAAGGCGATGGAAAACCTTGGAAGGATTAGTATAAATTCGACTTGCGTGCTGTAAACTTCGAGACATTGACAGCTGAAGATTTTGTCGTTGTAACCATAGTTACGTTTCATTGTTAATAAAGGTATAAAAACGGAGGCACGTGTTTTTATACGAGGTGATTCGGAACAATATAAAAAATGTCTTATTTTAAAAAAATATACTTTTGTCCTACCCTGTATGTTATCATCGATATCATACAACATTTGATATGTATATCTCTTATATTTTTGGAAATATGGCCATTAAAACACGGTATTTAGGTAATTACCAAAGGCGTTGAGAGTCCGAGCGGATTATCCCACCATTAAAAAAATTAGCTTTAACATGTATTTTCAATGCTATAAAACTTATTTGTCAGGACCACAGTGAACTAATAATTAGTATTAGATATTAAGAGCTCATTCAGTTCACTTTGACCTTAATAAATAAAATTCACGCCATTAAAAATACTGGTTAAAAATTATTATTTGATTTAAGTATAGTGTATCTCAAAGTATATCGCATTGGCTTTTTACGGCAGTACTCCGATATACCTGCCGACAGCAATAAAACTGCGGATCAGTAGTATTTAAGGGCAGAACATTAGGGACGGACTCAAATAATATAAAGATTTATAATTTATTGTTTAGTATAACCTTAAAATTACAATAAGAAATTAAATATATGCAAAGTTTTAATAATTATAAATAAATTTATAACTATATTATCTATATACGTAATTACATTTTTATCTAAATATCTAAATCTAATTCGGTTTTACTATCAGAGTCATCGTTGAGATTAATTACAATACGATTTATGTTGTTTTGTACAGAAATGTAAGAGTCCTCAATTTTTATAATGTGCTGTACTGAATTTTTCCAGCTCTCAACTGGTATATTAGTAATTACATTTTTTATCAAATTTATAACACTAGGACTTAAAGTAGGTGTAACATTTTCTGCTCTAATCTTTGATTTTACTTGGTTCCACAAATGTTCTATGGGGTTAAACATACAGTGATACGGAGGAAGACGTAAGACAGTATGTCCAGCCTGTTCAGCCAAATTGTCACATACATATTGTTTTTTAATTGCATATGAATTTAGGAGTTCCAAAAGTTGCGCTTTTTTGTAACTGAATTCAAAATAAATATCATTTTCTAACAAATATTCCTGGATTTTACTTTTTGAACTTGATGAAAAGATAATTTTGAAACCAGTTTTCAAAAAGTTCTGCTAGAATCCTTAATATTCTTTGCAGACAACAGCAAGCAGTTTGGTACAAATCCGTCTTCTGAATCAGCGTGTATTATGGTAATGCGTTTTCCTTTATTTGAAGGTGCTTTCGTCTGACAGTTTTGACTGGAATCCACCCATCCTTTGGACACTGTGTCGTGTGTATCGAACCATGTTTCATCAAGGTAAATTATGGATCTGTTTTCTAACCTATATCTTATAATTTCTTGAAGGTAATTAAATCTCCAAGTGCGTAATCTATGCGATTCCATTACTACTTGTCTTTTTTCTATTGTGCGGTATTTAAATCCCATTTTACAAACAACTCTATGGAGGGTAGCGGATGAAGGTAATATTTATATTAGTGCCGTCTTCTTCTAGCTTCGTTTTCAGTTTATCCAAGGTAGGAACAACTCCGCTTTCATAAAGACAATATATTTTTCTTCTTATTAGGTCTTGATCACTATTGTTTGTACGGTGAGATCGAAAACCACTACGCTTTTTCTTTTGTTCAATTCTTCACTAATAATAATATCCCTTATCGACGATATTGGAGATTTTGTAAGTAGACAGGTTTCTTTTAAAGCTTCTTGTTTAATAAGTCCCCTACTGATTAAAGTTTCATACACATTTTTACAACCTGTTTTGCATCTAATGACAAATGATTTCGACGCGACATACTTATATGTATTCTCGTAAAATAACTTTTTCGAAACGCACAGTAAAAAAGATTATTCAACACTACAACTAAAATATTAGCAGAAATATTTATATAAATGGTCAAGAGATATTTATCCCTGGCCCACCCCTGTCATTATGAACTCATAGGTTTGCCCAATAACAATAGGTCATAAATCATTAAAGGTTTATTGGAGTATTGCCCGTCAAAAGCCAAAGCGATATACTTTGAGATACACTATACCGCCGTTTTGTAGTACGTAAAGGTATCAACTTTATATTTAAGGGTTATAAAGTACCCGTCAGAAGCTTTAAAATGATGTACTACAAGAACTCCTCTTCATTTAATGTTCTCCCAAGATAAACCCAGTTGCGATCTTAAAATTTTTTATCCGTCAACTTTACTCTTGTAAGATATAGTATATATAATAAAAAACATCACATCTCACAAAAGTCGATAAAAGCCTAATTTTTTACAGGGTGTTTCTAAATAATGGTAAACAGAAAAACCACATAACTCCTATGCCAAAATGAAGAAATTAAATTTGTTTAGAAATCAATGGGACATAAAAATATTTTTGTTGTAAAAGAAAAGCAATAGCATCATATTTTTCTTTAAAAATAATAAGTTTAGATCCCCTTAAACATTACAGAAAGAAATCTAAAAATACACACACACACTTTAAAGAATCATCATCTTATTCTGGTTAGTTAAACATCTTGTAGATAGCCATCTAGGATTTAAAAAAAAACACTTAACAAATATCGTCTCATAGTTTGCTAATAAAATCAATATACGTTTAAAGTAATATCTACAACACGTCCTACCCACACACACCAAATATAGCGTCAAAAATAACCTCAATTAATCCAGTAAAACATTTAAATACGTTACGTGTATCCAGCGTTTTGTGCCAGACACTAATAATTTAGTGGGAAAAACACTTTCCCTATGGCACAGCGAGATAAACTCGGAGATCCAAAAGCAGCAACTTGTTTCGACTAATAACGCAATTAATATCAACCGTTCCGTATGCAAATTTCGGCTGTTTTAATTAATTTTCTCACACTATCTACAATTCTCTATATGCCATAACACTCTCATATTGTTACGAAAGGGTTATCGTCCTGTGTTACGTGTAGTTTTCACTGAAACATTAAAATCGACCAGAGGATATTTAAAAATAAAACTATGACACAAACATTAGAAAATTCACTAGTAAAAAAATAAATGATACAAAAAAAACAAATTTGTTGAGATTTTTCAATTGGCGGTATTTCGCCTAAAAATTATGGTACTGATAATTAAAAAAAAACATTTTTAAGCTCTAAGCTTCTAGTTTTGAGATCTTATAATGGAAAAAAAAATTCAAGCAACAAGTACCGTACAATCCTAATGAATATCGATATTCATTAGAAAATTTTCACTTGTAATACCACTAGTGCTAAATTTATTTCCGAATTTTTTAAGGCCACGAATATTGTGGCCGAGAAAAATTTCCGGAATAATTTAAGCACGTGTGGTATTGGTAAGAAAAATTTCCACACCAAGATTGTGTTAAATAATATTCTTTTAAATTAATATTTGTAACTTTGACACGAGCTTTAAAATTTTACTATAAAATATATTTTTCCATCTTACCAATTGTAGTTGCAAATATATGTAATTTTAGAGCATATCATTGTTAATTCTTTTATATTATATATACCTTATATTACTACAGTTGGTAAAAATAGTTTATTTTAATTTTTTTAGATCCATACCTTGCTTTCGTTTGCTCTTCACTTATGTCTAGTACTTCAGTCTTACGATATTATTTTACTAACTGTAGTTGTATAAAATTGTCATTTAGGGTCTTAAAACCTTACATTATTTTTATATTATGTTATGTCTGAAATACTACAACTGGTACAAAATAACATGTTCTTTAATTATGTATGTGAATGACAGACATGACGTTAAAACAAATTTAATGATTATGTCAAAAAAATTTCACTATAATTCGCTCAGGGTACTCCCAAGCTAGGAGAAAAAAATCCGATAAATACTTGTGTTCTCATGGTAATGCACCAAAACTACACATTTGATTGGTCAAAAACAGTGGTGTGGAATTTTCTTGAAATTTGTTCGATTTTTCTTTTAGTCCACGAACTTGGAATTTTTTCCAACTCAGCCACTATATGGATCGGATAGCTTGTTTATTCAGCTATAATTTGCTTTTTTAAGCTTGATACAACCACTTTTTACTCAGATATTGAATTTTGAATACAAAAGGGGTCTTTTTTGCCATCAGTATCTTAGTAACTGATCACTAAGAAAACTAAGGAGGGTTTTCAAATCTTAAATAAATTCTTTGCACAAATTGACTACGTTTTTGTTAAAAGAAAAATATATATAAAAAATCAAAAAGAGAGGCCTTAAATGATTGAATATATTTAAAAACCAGTAATATTAAAGTGTGCGTTTTACAGTTCAATATATGCCAACAAAGAAGTCCACAAAGTTTTCGATTCAATTAAATGAGCCGTTTTTCGTTTTATTTGATCAAATTTTTAACAATATTTTACTTTAACCAAACATGCCTAGGTTCAAAGTTAAATGATATAATATACAGGGGTTCCCTTTGAAAAAATATACTTTTTGCAAAACCCTGTATATTATTACTAATATACCCTTTATAGAGATTTTTAAAACTGCGACATTAATTATATTCAACTTTATTAATTTGGTAAATATAAGGGGAACATTTAAATCAGGTTTTTGTTTAGATAATTATTAAAGTTTTGCAACTTGGTAGTGGGGTTGGGGTTAGGGCACTAAAGTACTTGTCAGGAGCTTTAAAATGACGCTACCAGAAGACACCCCCCTTACTCGTTCGGTTTTTGCTCCTCCGGCGGGGCACCAGAACGAGTTACATGTTAGAGCAGGTTTAAAGTTACAATGTCAGGTGAATTTCCTGTTTAAAAAAAATAATGGAGGCTTTCCAGGAGGAGGTGGAGTGCTAAGGGAGTGCATTTACCCCCTGGCTTTTGGATGAGTGACTTGGAAAATGTATTAAAATGAACCTTTTTTAGGTAAAAATCAAGTTTTCTTTGCTCTTTAAAGAATTTTGCACCTCCTGGTTTTGTATGTGCGCGGCTGTGAAGACCTTTTTTTACTTTTTTGGTCATCAAAATTTTGTGCGCCCTGCATAAAAATATTGATTATAGAAAAAGTTGTTTTATTAGGTAAAGATTTTTTTGCTCCTCAATTTTTAAAATTTTTTACATCATTTAAGTCATTCTGCCGGCGCCCATGGATATGTCAAAAAATGCAAACTTTGCTCATGTACTATCGTTCCAAATCTTTAAAGGGGAGAATGGACTTGAGGTCCTTACTCTACATTGTTTTTTTCAAGATTGTGGGTGAAATAACGCCAAAAATACTTAACAAGTACAAAAACATTTCAGTTTCATTATTATATGTGACTAATAAGAAAATAAAAAAAAACAAATTTTAAGATTTGTCCTATTTTTAAGCAACCGGTCGTATCCAAATAAGACGTAACTTCAAGCTCTCTCGCAGTATTCAACAGTGTTTACTTAGTTTTAAACCCTTTTGACACCTGCGAGAAGTCAAGTACATAAACTGTTAAACAATTTAGACGCTTTGTTATGCTTTTGAGTACACACATAGCTAAGAACCCTTTCTAAATATCTAATGAGCGCCGGGCTCCAGCTACAGCAAGAATATTGCTGGAATTTACGTATATATGAGTTGGCTTGGGTTATATTTGAGAAACAGGGTCTGATTAAGCAGAAAATAGTAAATTTTTGTATGGAAAAACTGAACATTTTTCTTTGCTACTACTACTACTACTACTAATCAAAGCTATAAAATTTTTTTGCTTATATAAAATATACTCTTGAGCAAAATTCGGTAGATGAAATTTGACTAAAAACAAAATAGTAAAAAAGAGAACAACTTTTTATTTTCCTATTAAACGTCTAAAAACGTAGTTTTGTAGTTTGCCCGAACAAAAGCAACACAGTTGGTAGATGTATGATTAACAATTGTTCATTACAAATGTATTAAAAAAAGGTTTAAACTAAAAATTATATTTGGCAATAAGTAACATTTTTCTTTATTTGAAATGCCTAGCTTATCAAAACAAACATTACCCAAAATTTAAGTGTATGATTGACAATACGTTATTTTTAAGGGTGCTTAATATTTCTTTTATTTATGGACTTTTTGCAAAGGATACCAAAAGTGTACTAACTATGCTTTAAAAAAGTTTAGTAAAAGAAGATTGAAAGATATGAAGGAAGAACAAAAATATTTTATAGTTTATTTGTTTTCAGAGAGTTAAAATTTAAACAAAAGAATATTTGGCTTTTCTCGGGAATAAAAAAGGTTTAATAAACATATTAGGTAAATTTAACTTTTTATATACTTTGAAGAACTATTCTGTTCCTGCATATATTCTGTTCTTGCATATTACAATAAAAGTTAAGAATACTTTAGAAGCAAAATTAATTTTATAAATATTTTATTAATTCTTTTTTATTTTAGAGAAAAGCCAAATATTATTTAGTTTAAAGCAGGAAGATCCCTACAGGCATCAGGTTCTACAACATATTATAGGTAAAAATAAACGAATAAACAGTGGATGAGGTTTGGGATTCGCCTAACTGAAGTGTTGTTGGGTAAATAAAAACAGATTTATTGTAATTAATTTGACCAAGAGCTCTTCTTTAAATATAGTTTAAAAATGCTTAAAGTTGTGAGCACAATATCCTAGACAGGATCTAATTTGGCATACCGCAGGAGCTTTTTAAAGCTGCTACATCTACAAATTTAATAGGCTTGCATCAACTAGGTTGGTTTTTAAAGGTAACGCCTTCATTGTAAGCTTTTTATTTTGCCAATGAGCTATTTCTATCTTTGTGACAGTCCACGAAGGCTTATGCCTAAGTACCAGAGTACCGTGTGTATCACCTTATCAGATGTTGAGCCCATTAGTTTCCCTTCTCCATCAACGTTGTCCAAGCACTTAAACATGCAGTTTTTACATTTCACAGCACCCTTTTAAACAACGCGGTAGTACCACTAGGGACGTTTAGCAAAGAGTTTGGCTTTTCCTATAAAGAAAGAATTAATTTTATTTTCAATGGTTTCGGGTAAAAAAATAAAAACAAAGGTTTTTTCTTAATATTTTGTCTTTATACTGGCTTGTCGATTTTCGAGAGTAGAATTTTGGAAGAAGCTTTTTCTATGCCAGATTTTATTTTAATTTTAAATGTTGCTTTCTCAGGTGGAGTAGTGGACATAGTCTCTTCTTTATATTTAGGAGACTGGTTAGATCCCTTAGCCCGAGAGGACATACTTAGGTAGGAGTTATTTAAAAATAACGTGGCACTACAGCGTTGCCTAAAAGGTGCTGTAAAATGCAGTAACTGCATGTTTTGGTGTTTGGACAATGTTATGGGAACAGCGGAACACATGAGTTTAATATTGACAACAAACCCTTTTTGTATTCTTTTTTCGCGGCAACGGTGACAAGTATATTAAGAACTATGTTCAGTTTGTTTAATAGCTATTTATGTATCAAGGGCTTTACTAGGACTATAATGCCAGAGGCCCTCGGGCTATTTTGACCTGATGGGCATTATAGTCCAGTAAAGCCCGTGGTGCATACAATGCTTTATGTTTTACCCAAAAAGAGTTTTTCAATGATTAATTCCATTATTTATTTGCAATATAAAAATAAGTTGCACCTGTACCTATATACGTAAGTAGATAATGACTGGTGTTAAGTTTGACTTTGATGTTTCTATCAGTTAGTCAGTTGGCATTTTTTATTTAACGATTTGCTCAAAATAGAAGAAATTCCACAAAATATAAGAGAAAAGGCCATAAAAGCGACCGAAAAATGGCATATTTTCAGGAACTGGTAAGTTATTGATTTTATTTTAATACATATGTTTAACAAACTTTATTATTTTTAGTCGGAAAAATACAGTCCGAACTCTCTCTGGACCAAGTATTCCACCCTAAGGTCTAATTGTAATTTTTATTTTGGAAATAAAGTTTAATTTTTAGTATTGTTTAAAGAAAAATTATTTTTTGTATAAACTTGATCTTTATTGTGAGAGAAATAAAATTGGATAGGCAATAAAATTTCCATATTAGCGCATTAGGGAATTATAAGCGGGCATTATCATAATGCCCGCTTATAATGCCCTAGGTGTGATAGCAGGTATTATTGCTACCATAACATATTCCGTTTCTAAGGTATTACAGATCAATAATAGATGGCTAAAACATAAACAAACAAACATTATACTTGAAGTTGTAAAAATGTGTTAAAATAAAATTAAGCTGAATACATATCTGGTAACCGGTATCATCATACGTATATTTCCTAAATACCGTACTATTCGCCACATCAAAAAGAGAACAAACCCACCGTAAAATGGATGTTTAACTTGTCATAACAGATGCGAAAATGTAATATGGCTCCGGGATCTTTACAACAACGAGATAAAGCACCCACATTGTCTGTTTATATTTAATTAGCTCTTGTTTGCTTTTAGTACTAAAGGTTTGGCCGCCATTCTAAAGTCTAAACTACAAAAGATGCCAACTTTTAGATAAAAACTCCCGAGAGTGGATGAATAAGCATCGCTTTATACTTCTAACCCGTATTCTGGTTTCAACAGATAATTTAGCAGATTGAAGTTTCATTCGCTTCTACTTTTTAACAGAATGAAGTAAACTAGATCAGGAATTGTATGCAAAAAGCATTTTTGGTTTTACGTATAGGAAAAAGTAAGTGGTAATTGGTAATAAAATTTTACACCAGAGTGTAAAACTATTAAAATTACTTTTTAATAGTTTTAAAATTTAAATATTAGGCCATGTATGGCAACTGTTCGATTTCCTTGTAAGAATAGTAATTTATGTACCAAGTGCATAAAGTGATACTTTTTTTACGAATGGAAAGTTTGACAGCACGAGCCTTCAGCCTAGGCGAATGCGGCAATAAAAAAGACACTTTATGCATGTGTTACATACTATATTTTTTTCAGGACCGTATAAAAATATCCCAAAGTACCATTTTATACATGTTTTATTTATCTAAACTTATTAATTTTAATTTTATATTATAATGCAACAAAAAATTATAGCCTTCTTATTTTTTAAGAGACAATTATCCTCTTTCTAACTATGCATTAATTATTTAATTTTAGAAAATTGTATGTACTTACTTTTGTAGAAATAATACTAAAACAGTATAAATTCCTTTTAAATTTCATAGTCATTCAAATTTATTATTACTAATAATTTTCAAAAATTTCTATTAAATTTATTTGCGAACTGTTACATTTTAAAACTAGTGACACATAAACTAAAAGAAATAATGACGAAGTCAAAGGTAACTTGGCCGTTTGGTTCAGTTGATGTCGCGTTTACTGTGAAAATTGCATTTGCAATTTTTTAACGGTCGTGGAAAAATATATTTTACAAAGTGTAGTTGTAAAAAAATGTTATTTATGGATCTCCTTAAACTGTACATGTTTTCATATTATGGTACGTCTAAGAAACTACAACTGATGTAAAAACAAATTTTATAATTATTTCAAAAAATTTCCTCACTATAATTTGCTCCAGGGTACACCAAGAAAAAAAAAATCTAAAAATACTTGGATTGTCAGTGGTAACACAAACTAAAATTGCACATTTGATTGGTCAAAAATAGTAGCGTGAAATTTTTAGTGTAATTTCAAGAAAATCCTTATCGGATTTTTTTAGTTGCTATGGTAACGATAAAAAATGCAAACTATTATTTGGCAGAAAAATACAGGCGCAAAATTTTCACTCTATAATCTCCCTAGAGCATGAATTATTGCCGGAAATTTGAGTACATGAATCTTTGAAAATTATCACGAGTCGCGAAGCGACGAGGGATAATTTTCTTTAAAAATTCATGTACGAGACAAATTTCCCGCAATTAATTCAAGCACGTGGGGGATTCGGTAAGAAAATTTTATACCGGAATTATATTAAAAGAAAACATTTATTTGGACGTTATCCACAAATAAATAGAAGGCTGTGTGTAATGTGAGTTTGACGTTCTTCGTTATTTGAACTGTCATTAACACTGTGTGGGTTTTTTACTTTGAAACGAAATGTTGCGATTTGGAGAGGAAACTACAGAGTTAATTAGAAAAGAGGTGGAAAATTTAACTCCATCAAATACTAAAAAGTCTAAGGCAACAGTGTGGAATCAGTTTTTGGAATTCTGCAAAGAAAAATTATATCGGATTGAAGAAGAAAAATCTGTTGCAGAATTAGCTGCAATTTTAGAGGACTGGGGGTTTAATATGAAAAGACAAAACTTGGAAGATTATAAAGAATCTGTAGTAAAGGTAAGAACCTTTTTGTTGTTTATATAGGGACATTTTAAACTCATCAATTAATAATTATGTTAGGTTATGTGGAATTCAGCTGCCAAGCAATTGCAAGAAATTTACTTTTGTAAATTCCATGTGAAATTTGATCCCTTTGCAGATATTGAATTTGCATCTGCAAGGGCTGCTCGTGATGCAAAACGGCGGCAGTTACAAAAATCCTTCGAAAAGAAAAACAAGTTCTGCTGCTCTCACTTGTGAAGAATATAGGAAAATTTTAACGATTTGGGATGAAAATACACCTTCGGGTCTACAGAGAAAACTTTTTCATGTAATGTCGCATGAATTAGCTTGGAGGGGTGGTGAAGGAACAATGGCGAAAGTTGAGCACTTCCATAAACAAGTTGATCACAAGGGAGATTTTACAGGTCGTATTGAATACAATCCAGTATTTACGAAAACAACCCAAGGTGGGTCAAAAAGACTTGCAGACAGTAAATATTTAGTAAGAAACAGCAAAAATCTTGATGAATGTCCCATACGTCTATTTGAAAAATTTATGGAAAAACGTGGAAATTTAGAAGTAGATAGATTGTTTGTGACCCCTACCTTAAATTGGAATGCAAACTGTTCAAAGAAATGGTATAAAAATTGCCTCTGTCGGTAAAAATACAATTTCATCATGGTTAAAAGAATCTGCTTGTAAAATAGGAGTTGATGTGAAGAAGGTAAAAATCACAAACCACTCTGCGAGAGCTACAGCAATATCAAACTTGGTAAAAAATGGCGTTCAAGAGCAACAACTTATCAAGATTACAGGTCACAGTAACGCTCATTCCATCCAACCGTATCTTCAGATGGTTGCGGGTCATCATGAAAATATAATTAGTGCCATGAGGGGCGAGCATTCTCTGAACATGCGAGCATTCTCTGAGAATGCGAATACAGTGACTAATAAAACTGAACCATGGGAAGAATCAACAACAGGTGCAAATAGTATTATTTATAATAATTGTGTTTTTAATATTAGTAATAATTATAATGGTCAAAATAATACTTGTTTAAAAAAATGAAATATGCTTCTTATGGAGGTATAGTGTCTTAGAAATTACGTAGTCATTAAAATAATATTTCTCGTTCTTATAATTAATTGAGTTGTGGTCTTTTTTCAAATATATATTATATATTATTATATCTGTCTCTTGATTCAATAAACTCGTGTAAAAGACATGATCATACTTTTGTATGCATTATTTTTTCATGCAATATTTATTTTTAGTATTTATGAGGCACATCGTATCGTATAGGGGATTTTTTATTTTCCCCATGCCCTAGTAAACTAAAAAATATATATCAGATAAATTACTATATAAAATTAATTGATTTCATACAATTTTTTTAATAGGTTTCAGGGAATTGTCAATATTGACTAAAAATTAAAGTGAATACGTTCGTATTGAGGATGGCTTTTTTCCGATTTTCCCCATGCTCTAGTAAAATAACACTTATATAATTTTAGTTAAATTATATAAAATTAATTGATTTCCTACAATTTTCTTACTAGGTTTTAGGGAAATGGCAATATTGACTACAAACAAAGGGGAAATATAGCAAAAAATATATAATATACTAAAATATTTTTCATATTCCTTTAGGTTTAATTCTAAGAAAAATTAATATTAACACAACAATTATATAACAATTTGTGCTTTAAATAATTCAGGAGATCGGGATATTTTATTTTTTATTCTAAATAGAATGTTATTGGCTTATGTTGCCGGTTAAAAAATATTTTGCAAAGTTAGCCATGGATTTGACATTCACTACTCCTGTCAATCAATATTTTATTTGTGGTATTATAAGTTCCTCATAACATTGTATACAAACATAAGTTAGTAAAAAAGTGATACTAAAATGAACTTTCAATCGTATGACTTGTGTTCCTTTTGCAAAGAATCACAGCATATTAAAATGTACCATAAAAATGTAAAATATCTAACATACCTCGTGGATGAATCGGGATTGAATCCTGAGCAAGAAAACCTATTTAAAGAGATTGACAACATTCTGCGTGATATTGTGCCTTCTTTAGGACACAAATCTAATACTCAAAGAAATAAACTGGTGTCTCAGTATTATTTTTATTTTATGAAACACAGGCATATTGTTAAAAAACCACCGGTTCTGTGTTGTATTCACCACTTAGGAAAGAGGACATAGAAGTGGAATTTGTGAAGAATTTGAAATTAATTAATGATATTATTGAATGTATACCTTAACAAATTGTTGTAATATTTCCAACTTATAAAGTAAGTAAATAAAAAAATATTGTCATTATTATTATTGTCTAATTATATGATAGCTGTCATGTGCCGGGAAATTTCCACTTATTAATTTTACGTCTACATGCTTATGTGGATGAAAAATTTCCAAAAAATTTGCTGGTTACTATAGTAACAATGTTGAAACAAAGCATCTGATTGGTTAAAAATGACCGGTATAAAATTTTCTTTATAAAAACCTTTGAATATGCAAACCTTAAACGACAAACCTTGTATGTAATTAAACCGTCATTTGGCTTAATTGGCTTTTCCGCTTATAAAAGAAAATTTAGAAAATAAATCTGGCCGCGTGCACAAAATGCCGAAATAAATAGGTTTGATCGAATTTTAAATGATTCAATTCAAACTTTTTGATACAGTTTGTATCTGAAACATGCAAATTTGGTTATAAAATGGCAATGGAAATTGACGGGAAATATTGGGGGAAAATTAAAAGCCTATTTGGATATAGGAAAATTTCCTTAAATACTGTATTATGCACTGTATATATATTGTTTACAATTTTCTTATCTACTGGGTGTTTCCGTTTTTTTCCTTTGGACAATCGACAAAGGCCTTTATACTGACGTATCGTGTGAAGTTATTCTTGGACAGCAGGTTTGACACTTTAAAAACTTCACCATTGTCCGGAAATATATTGCTATATCTATGCACGTTACATAATATCCGATTTTCTTATTTTCCAAGATTATATTTTCGCGATTTTAACCCACCCTGTATATTTCAGAGCTACTTTTAGTAAAGCGTTTTGTATTTTAGATAAAGCAAAAATTTGATAATTGTTTACTTATTGAAGACCATATCAATTTAAATGGTTTTTGGCATACGGGAGTTATTTGGGGCGTTGTATACGATTCTAAAAAAAAATTTGGCGGCAACGTTTCACTCTTAAGATATCCATCACCAAACTTGGGAAACAAATTTACTTTATTTTTACTATATTTTTCCCTTCTTTTTGCAAACAATTCTTGATTTTAAGATACATCGGCACACAATACTTGATTTTTACCTTCTAAAAACTCATTTTTCTACTTATTTTACCAAAATGCAAAGCTTTACTAGTAGTAGTCATGGCTATTACTAAAATTTTTTAAATTCGTTTAGCGCCAAAAAAAACTTGTATGGCAAAATCAATAAAATTGGCATGGTGTCCAATGGGTAAACAGTTTTTGCAAAAACAATCAATGTCATTTCTAATATAGAACCAATTTCAAGTTTTCTTTCTTAATTTACAAAAAAACTTATGCTCATAGAACCTTTTATATATATATATATATATATATATTTACGAAAACATTATAATAAAAATATAAAGAGTTAGTCTACAGCCGTCTTAAACATATGAGCCGTGAAGTAAGAAAGGCAACGTTGCAAACAACACTGTACAGTAGGAATATTGAAATGAGTTCCTAATAGATTACATGCTAAATATAATTAATTTTTAAGTGTTTTAAACAAAATATGGGTATTAATTTTTTAGGATGTTTTAGACAACATATAGGTATAATTTTAAATACTATAGTTGCCCTAAAAGCAATAATGTCTCTGCAAAACTTATCAGGAACTTTTCTGCCTTATACAAATTTGTTGGTAAGGATTTAAAAATTTCAAGTTGTTAGGATTTTTTCTACCACTCTTTATGCATTTTTGCGAACAGACTACTGTAGCTTTTTAAATTTAACTAAACATTTTTTAATTAGTAATATTTGCAATACTTAAAATGAATTGAAAGCATGTGTTTTAGTTATAAATATAAAAGCTTAATTCGTATTACATAAGATGCACTTTAAAATAACAAACGCTTTAAATTAGGTTTTCCACTATATTTACCCTAAAACCGCAATAAGTAAATAACTTCCATACTATCTATATAAATATTTTTTGGTGAACTTACCAGTATATTTATGCGCATTAGTTGATATAATTCTAAGAATATTGCTTGGGGTAAATATTTGTTTTTGGTGCACTTTACACACTATTGATATCAAATTAAACCAATATTTTAAAAACACACTTAGTTAATTAGTTGCCCGTAAAATATATTTGTCCATTTGCCGTGTAAGTACTACTTTTACTTTTAATAAAAAAACGCTTATCCGGTCAATAGCGCACAACCAGGCTTTTCTTATTTCATCGTTTTTGGGAAAATTAAATGTTGTTTGGTAACCCTCTGTTTTAATATAACTGGGGTAATTCGTTTTGCAGCTTGAAACGCAACACGTTCGTGGCATAATGTACGCCGTACGCACCAACTATACGCGCACATTTAAACGTAAAAACAACAATTGACATATTGGCACTGGTCCCATTTTTTAAATATAACAATGAATAACATATTTTTTCTTTATACATAACATAAAAACTATAATTGACATTTTGGCACTGGTCCCATTTTTTAAATATAACAATGAATAACATATTTTTTCTTTATATAATAAATATACGTTACAATTTAACTTTTAAATACAGAAAAAAACCTTTTAAGCGATCGTTTAAATTTATTTCTGTTTACTTCTAAACTTTACTTGACATTCCTACTGTGCTGTGTTGCCAGATTTCCTCCTTCACGGCTCATATGTTTAAGAAGGCTGTGGTTAGTCATATAGGTTTTATAAAGTTTTTTTAATATCGTAAAAATATTGAAAATTTGACATTCGCTGTTTTTGAGAAAACTCTTCAAGTATTGATAAATGGAAAGACAAAAGAAAACTATTATAATCATTGTTGATCATCAATACCTTACTCACCCCCTTTAACTCAGATTAGAAAACAACCCTTAAATTTAATAAAACCCAGTTCAAACTAATCTCCGAAAATACTGATTGCTTTTTCCCATAAGCAAATATCTTAATTTTATTCAAACGCATTATTCTATTCTCTTATTCAATTACGTTATTCCTGTAAGTCACGTGACTTGATAATTACCGCGGGTGTACTTCGTAGACCGCTCCGCATATGTTTCAATCAAGCGTTGTTGGTATCGAGGGAATACTTGGCTAGTGTTCACCATTCACCCCTTTTGAAAATGGTTGCTAGCGAACAATGTGAGATATTGTTGTGAAATATAAGATATGTATATGAATGCTAATTTATTCGGGGACTACTGCTTTAAATTTTGCATTCACTTTGAGAAATTATTAATATTTGTAACTAAAAAAATGTTTTATTGGGTAGGGTAAATTTGGGATCTTAATCCTTCAAGCAATATAACTGCAGACTGCAGGGTTGCGATCGTGGCTAGTTTTGATTTGCTTTTCAGTTGAATAGTTGGTTTTAAAATTTGTCTATTTTATTGTCTTAATCATTTAAATTAACTAGACCTCTGTTAGTATCTAAAATTAGAAAACAAATAAGACACTTGGCAAAAGTAAATAAATTGTTATTCAGTATTTTGCTTTCTTATATTTAATTTTGTAGTATAGAAGGAACAGTTTAAAAATGTAAATTCGGTGCTCTTTGATAAGAAAAAAAATCACAAAAAGTTTAAAGCAAATAAATCGGCATGCTTGTCTTCCCGGCCGCCTTTGCTATATTTCTTTTATGATATGCCGGTTGATGCACCTGGTCATCGCACTATGGGATAGAAATTATTTTTTTGGTCAAAATTCTGAAACTTACCAGTCTAACTTAAAATGAGGTGCTTTTTACTGGAAAAATATTGAAAAAAATATTGTAAATTATTACAAATGCTTTATGGAAGCCTAAAACTTATTATATGTTATTATAAATTTACACCCCCTTAACATTATTATTTTTTATTGTATAAAATACACTAAAATGTCAGATTGTTTGGTTAATTCGGTAGTATTCTAATCAGTAATCCGATGATTATTATCGCATAGGATATACAGGGTACGACAATAGGTATGATTTTTTAAATGAAATACCCTGAATATTATATCACCACCAAAATCTTTTAAAATGCTTTAAAAAAATACTACATTTGATGTGTCTATCTTAATTAGTTTCGGAAATATGACCATCCAAATCTGAAAAATAATTTTAAATTATTCTTAGAAGCGTAATAGAAATACATCTTCCCAACTTTTTTTATTTTTTAACGTATGAAATAAATAAAAAAACTGCTTCATTGGGTAGATTCTGTAGAATCCATATCTTTCATCAGAATGCTTTTATCTTTTAGGATATACAGTGTAGGACAAAACATATTAAATTTTAAAATGGAAAACCTTGTAAATTATAAAAAAATCTTGTATCTGTCCTTACACTCAGAAGTAGCAAAAAGTAGGAAAGCAATTGAAAGTACAAAAACTGATGAAGAAAAAGGTAAAAAAATCTTTGACAAAAGTAGCGAGACTTCGCGAGACTGCATCGGAAACACAACAATAGCTCTTATTATTTAAACTCTTTTACTTTTTTTAGTAAACAACGCTAATAATAAACTAAGTTCAAGTTTCTTATTACCCCAATGGAAGTCACCATATCCTTTTATAATTTTGCGTACATGTAGTTTGGATTATCTACTTTGAAATACACAGCATGAGCCATTAAAATTCCAAAGTTGCTTTTTGTCCAAAATAATGGATTTCTATCCCATAGTGTATCGGCGCGTCGCTGTAAAGGATAGCGGCGCCTTTGTATAGAATAGTCCGATTGCAGGCGGCCTTTTTATGTTTTTTGTATTATTTTCAAAGGGTACCGAATTTGCGCTTTTAAAATGTTCTTACTATACGAAATTCGCATAATACGAGATCTGAATAGAAAGTGCCCTCTACCGCCCATCTGTTTATCGGATAAAAACTATTTTTTCTACTAGCGTGTAAAAGCACTTTTCCGCACGCAATTTAGTTTGAAAAGTGTCACTTTTCCTCACTAGTGCGGAAAAGTACACTATGCCTCACTACACTACACAAACATTTTAAACCAAATATTAGTGAGGAAATTTTGCTTTGGTATGGTAGGATATTGGGTAGCATTGTGTTAAAATAAAAAAATAAATAAATAAAATTTTAATTTGTATGTTTTCCTTACGCTCATAAAAAAAATAGCGTTCTTAACCCGTGCCGAAAGTGCCTTTTCCGCTCTTGACTGCTTGACCGAACTCCGTTACGCGTCGTTTGGTCAACTGCAGTCGCGTGCGAAAAGTGGCACTTTCAGCACTAGTTGGGAAATATATTTTTTTATCTTTGGACAAACCACGAAGGCTAAAAGCCTAAATACTAACGTACCGTGGGTGTCTTACGCGAGGTAAGAGGGAGTTTGTTGACACGGGACTAAATATTTGAAGAATTGGGGGAAAGGAAAGACCTCTGCGGGTAGCAGGTTCCACAATCTAGAAACTCTAGGGATAAAAGAACGAACAAAGTGAGAAGTTCGGGGGCCTGTCCAGTTGGACCGTATAGGGATGCATACGCGCGGAACCACGAGTTTCTCTGTTGGGAACCGTGAGTGGAGGAACTATACTGGATAATTCCTCAGAGCAGAAGCCATGGAAGTACCTATGGAAGTAATATACTATTATAACAAATATAGTACTTAAAGAAAGGTATTTCCACAGGGTTTCTAATAAATTATGGTTGAGGCTATGGTAGGAGAGCCCAAAAGGGGGATTTCGGGATTTACTACAGCGCGGCAGATTAATATACCGGAGGATACCTTGTACCCGGTTAAGTACCTCCACCCAATATAAGCCCCTTATACAGGGCCGATTGTAATAAACAAAAATATATCTATTCAGAAATTTTTGAGCAAGTCAAATTAAGATAGGGTGCGTTAATTACATGTTAAACAGTGTGTATTTCACTAATCTGACAATTTGAGAGTGACGCAAAGAAATCGGAGGGCAACAAAGTTGTAAAAAAACGTAATTTTGACATTCTCGAGCGTGGCTATTTTTTTAATTCTAAAAAATTAATTCAAGGGGAACGAAAAATGTATAATCCAATACGAACAGAACTTCTTTGACATATTTAAAAATCTATAGCCACTTTCTTCCCCACCGATTAAAAGGTATACATTATATAACTTTTTTTTCTTACACTACGATAATAGTTATTTTTGTACCAAGGGCGTAAAATAGCACTTTTACGCCCGCGACTGAAAGTTATTGCCCGAGCTCCGCGAGGACAACAATCAGCTGTGGGCGTAAAAGTGCTTTACGCTAGAGGTGCAAACAATATTTTTGTACGACTGAAATTAATATACAAGCATTCTCTGTAGTTAGGACAAAATTTGCCAGCTTTTAATGTTTTAAATTGTAATCAGTACACTTTTACCATATGTTTAATTAAATAAATTGTGGTTTTACCAAAAAAAAGGGGCATTATTTAATTTTATTACTGTTTAATAAATTTATAAATGCGGGCGTTTTTGATACTTTTTGCCCTAGGGCGTAAAACTGCTATTTTACCTGCAGGGTTTTGATACTTTTTGACCTAGGGCGTAAAAGTGCAATTTTATGCACTCAAATGGAAGCGTAAAATTGTATTTTACACCCGGTCGTACAAAAAATTATTTTTTTATTATGAAGTTTTAACGAACGCCATTTACCTTGTTTTTATTCCAATTTTTAATACAAGTCAATAAAACTTTGCGATTGTATTTTCTGACTTTACAAGAGGTCCCTAAAATCATTTTTTTCCGATCGTGACCACCTAATTGAAACTATTTAAAAATATAAAATCTGAGCCATTTCTGGTTAGAGCGAAAGTGACAGAAAAGTGAAGGTAAGTTAAAAAAAATGCAAACGTTCTTTTCTTACCCTACCATTTACCTTCTTTTTTATCTTTCGACAAACCACGAAGGCTAAAAGCCTAAATACTAACTTACCGTGGGTGTCTTAAGCGAGGTAAGAGGGATATTGTTGACACGGGATTTAAATACTTGAAGATTTGGGGGAAGGAAAGACCTCCGCGGGCAGCAGGTTCCACAATCTAGAAACTCTAGGGATAAAAGAACGAACAAAGTGGGAAGTTCGGGGCCTGTCCAGTTGGACCGCATAGGGATGCATACGCGCGGAACCACGAGTTTATCTGTTAGGAACCGTAAGTGGAGGAACTATACTGGACAATTCTTCAGAGCAGAAGCCATGGAAGTACCTATAAAAAGCGATAAATCCCCCACAGCCCAACGATGGGCAAGAGAGGGAAGACTTTCTGTAAGTGAAGGATCATTAATGAGACGAATAGCTCTTCTTTGAAGGGAATCAAGAATGCTTAGAGTTGTGGTGGACGCCATGCCCCAGATATGAGAACAATATTCCAAGGGAGGTCGGATTTGGGACACATATAAACTGTTTAAATTAGAAGGGGAAAAATACTACCTTAAAAAATCTAATTTTAAAATATCTAATACTTAAGAAGTTGTGGCTTATTTTTATCATGACCATTAAGCATTTATAAAATATTTTATTAAAGAATAAATAAAAAAAAACAAATAATCTTATTTACATCGATCAAAACAACATTTGCTTACAGAATCAATCTAAATACACCAAAAATCAAACCTCTTTTCCTTTTAACCCCAAACACTATTTTAAAACTTGAACAAACCGTATAAATCAAAAATATCCACTAATTTTCCCAGATAAACACCTAAAAACTACGATCGTAAATTACGTAAGTGGTACACGGATAGGGGATGGGTTTGACGCCCCTAAATCAGGGGCTGTCGCGTGCAGACCGACTAACGGAAGTTTTAGCAAAAAGGGGTTTGGGAAAGGGTTGAATTTTTAGACACGTGTTGCACGCATAAATATTTAGTAGGTTAACTAACTTTTAGTTTTGTATCATTAATTTTAAAATCAAACAGGGAGAATCACTGGTTCATTTATTTCATTAAAAGATAAATAAATAAATAATAGTTTTAAAAAACTAAAAAAACACGATTTTATATGCAACCGAACTAAAAATTAGAAAATAATTTTTCATTACAAAGAGTTTGTATTACAGTAATAAAAGGTCAAACAATGAATCATAATTATATACCTCAAAATAGAATTATAATAAAATTTAAGATAATAACAGAATAATTCACTTCAGAGTAAAAAGCGTGGGGTGCATTTTGCTATTTTTCATAACTTTTCCCTCATAGATATTTACAAATGAAATAATTATAACATTTAATATATTAAATCACTTTATTTATTTTAATGATGTATTGAAAAGTTTTATAAAACTGGTTTTGCTGTTATCAACATTAAATTATTTTAAATTTTATAATAAAATAGACCCAAAACTGCCATAATTTACTTTTTATACACACCCACAAATTCATATACGTGTCGTTTTCAACTGTAAACGAACATGATTAAGATATTTTCGCCAAATCATGGTGTTCATTAAAATTTTGTATTACATATTTTTATCGATTACAAATTTTATTCTTAATAAATTTTCTATTTTAAAAAATTCAAAATTAAACTTACGCTCCCAGGGACAACCATAAAGTTCTACTCTCATGCAGACGGTTCTTGGGTGCTCACTGTAAGGAATAAACCTTACTTTAGAGGCTACAAAGGGCAATTCCAGTCTCTGCCGTACCACTAAGTAAGTGTTGCTGTTCCCCGTTAAAACCTAAAACAAAAAAATCAATTATTAAACATCTCTATAATAAATACAATAGAAAAAACTCTAGAACTAATGAAATAAGGCTCAAAATAAATGTTTTTAAGGTATTTCATATTTTCTTATACAAAGTTAAATGGGACACTCTGTATATGTTTAAACTTTTGGATTAAAAAAAAAAGAAGAAAGAAAATTTGCAATTGGTCGATATAAATACCCAGAATTAATACTTCTTAACGTTTTAAATACCAACTAGGCTATTGATTATGTACTACAACGTTAACGGGGTTTTATTATTTCATATGGTCCCTCAAATATTAAAAGACGGCAGAGAGCTACCATTTAAAGGGGTGCGTTTTTGAGAACGGGGTGAAAACACCCCCTTTCCAGTTTTTTGAGGTTAGGTCGAAAATTGCGCACTTTTTCCAGGTAGTAGTCGACAGAAAAATTGTAGGAAATTAAATCTACATTAAATAACGCTTGCCAAATTAAAAAGAGTTATTTCTGACAAAAGATGCTTAAAAACGAACAAAAAAATAAGAAAAAAACGAGTTTTTTTGTATTTTGCCCTATAACTCTTTTTCTTGAGGGTTTAGGTATAAGCATTGGTGTATAGAAAAAGAACTTTTATATTTTCTTAACAAATGACGCTAGGAAATGGGGTTTCTTTTTTTATCATATCTACATAAATGTAGAAGAGAAAAAGTTATAACGAGAAATTAGGAAGTAGAAACACTTGAAAAACCTTATCTTACTTATATATAGTCTTAGAGCATTGTCCTATAGGTCATTTTAAAGGGAATTGATTTTTTTAACTGATTATATAATTACCTATACCTAAAACTGCGTAGCAAGAGTAACATAACATTGTTTGCGAAAAAATTGCTAAAATTGCCGAAAAATGGTGTGAGTGTCAAACTTTAAAAATCGTTTCTCGAACACTATAAACACTAAAGACTTTAACTTTTTTTGGAAAAAAGTAATTCTTAATAAAAAATTTTCCTGTATAAAAAATATGATTTATGAAGAGAAAATGTTGATTTTGTATAAAGGGTTTCTCAAGAGTCTTTTTTTTTTTAATTTTTAAGCAAAATATCATATATAAAATTTATTTAGAATAGCATTTTGAATGACTTTTTAAATGTAACAGAGATATTAAAAAGTTTTATATAATTGATTTTGGAGTTATTAAAAATTATTAATTATACATTTTTATGATAAAATGACCTAATAAACTCTTATAATTTGCTTTTCAAATACCCACTTCCTCCAAACACCTTCACAACACAATTTTTCAGCTGCAAACGAATGTCATCAAGGCGTATTTGCAAAATTATGGAGCTCAATAAAATTTTATTTTATTACTTTTATTACTTACAAAAATTATTCTAAATAAATTTTCCAAATGACATTTTGCTTAAAAATTAAAAATAAAGGTGGTTTACTCTTGAAGACAAATCATGTTTTTCATGTTTTTGCAAACTCTGTATACAAAATTTATTATCTTTTTGTAAATCACATTTTTTACAGGCAAAATTTTTTATGAAGAATGATATTTTTTCGAAAAATATAATTTGTGGTACATTTGACGCTTGTAAACCCCATCCGTGGACCAGTTATAGACAGTATAAGTGTCAAAAAATGCCACATTTATCAAATATCTTGAAGTGTTTTGTCGAATTTTCCAAAAACTATTACCTGAATTAAAATGGAATATATGGAAGGCCTTATGGACACAGTCTATATTGATTTGTAAAATTAATTAAGAAAAATGTATGGTTTACTTAGTATACTGTAACCAACAATACTTTTAAGTAAATAAAAAAGGTTTTTAAATCTCCAAGGAAATAACAAACCAAATCAAGCTAGGTAAACACAACATTTTTTTGTTTTATTAAAAAAACCGCCAGAAAAGCTCAGCGAACTCGATTAATTAAAAAAGTTTTAGGGTCCCTCTTAAATGTTTAACAGCAAAATAAATGACTTATTACTCTGAGCGCGAAAAAAAAAACTTTTACCTAAATTTAATACCTTAGTCGCTCAGAAAATTTATGAAGTTAAAATTAAAAACTTTTATAATAAAAAATCTTTATAAATCCATTTTTATGGGTTCGGAAAAATTAAATTTTCTAAGATATATGAGAAAAATTACAAGTTTTATGGGTTTTATGGGGCATTATTTTTAATTTGCAAAAGTTATAAAATAAGCGTTGGGCAACAACTATTAATCGAAAACTGTAAAGAAAAAATTTAAGGTAGTTTACAGTGGTTTCATTTCAACTCTTTATAGACAATCTAATACCTCACGAATAGTGTTGCCAACTCTCGAAAGGGCTAACCCGGAAGAATGGTATGTCTCAAAAATTTGGGAGTGGGCGAAAAAAGGCATTTTTTTAAATTTATACAGGATGTTTCCTAATTACAGTACGAAACTTAAGAAAGTGGTTTCTTATGTACATTTATGAAAAAAGTTCCTATAAACATTTGTCCGGACTTTCATTTCTGAGATACGAGACATTAAGGTTTTTTAAATATTTTTTAAAATATTTACCGATTTAGATAAAATTCAGCACACTTCTTTAATGTAATAAGGCACTTGTAAAGCTTTATCTAAATTAAAACAAATAGGGCCCAGCGGCGTCTCAGTGGGCACTACAGCCAATATTATTAAGAAAAAAGTACGCCTCTGACTTTTAATTAAGTTTTTATATATTTCTCAGATTAAGCAATAAAAGGTGCAACTTTTTAGTCATCTGTATTTTATTCGTATCTCGCTTTGTTTTCAAAAAAAAAACTGAAGCCACTTAAGTCATATACAGGGTGTCCCATTATTAATTGGACATAGGTTAATGTAGGATACCTGACATGAAAATAAAGCGTTTGAGCCTAAATGAAAATCCAAAATTAAAAAATTAACTATTTTGAACTTAGTAAATAGGTACAATGACAATTTTCGATAAAACAGATGCTCATTTATTGTAAGGCCAATAATTGTTTTATTATTATTTTTGCTTTTTATAGTATGATGTCTATTGGTACTTTTTTTTTAATTAAGGTAGCTTTATTATTTTTTATTGAAAACCAAGGTAAATACAAAAAAATACAAGGGACTAAAAGATTAAATTGTTAATTGCTTAATTGAAAAAAATATTAAAACTTCATAAAAAGTCAGCGACGTACTTTTTTCCACAATAATATTGGTTGTGGGTCCAGTAAGTCGCCACTAGACCCAATAATCCTAATTTAGTCAAAGATTTACCAGCGATTTATTACATTAAGTAAGTGTCCCAAATTTTATCCAAATCGGTTAAAGGGTTCCTAAATTATTTAAAAGATACGTACTTTTTTTACTCTTTAACGCCCTGTGTCTCAGAATTCAAGCAAGTCCGGACATATTATTATAGGACTTTTTTTCATACAAAGACATAAGTAAGCACCCCTTACGTTTCGTACCATAGTTAGGAAAATTCTTGTCTATATTTTGTTTTTGAGAAACATCTGTGACAGAGACAGACACATTCGGCGATGTCTGTCTGTGTCTGTGCGCCTCGTGGGTGACAGAGATAGACACCGCCGACGAGTTACTTCCCCTGGCGGCTCGAACCGAGCGACCGACGGATTTTTATATTTGAATACCAACGTATCGTGGGTGTCTTAAGCGAGGTAAGAGGGAGTTTGTTGACAAGGGACTTAAATACTTGAAGATTTGGGGGAAGGAAAGACCTCCGCAGGCAGCAGGTTCCACAATCTGGAAACTCTAGGGATAAAAGAACGAACAAAGTGGGAAGTTCGGGGCCTGTCCAGTTGGACCGTATAGGGATGCATACGCGCAGAACCACGAGTTTCTCTGTTGGGAATCGTAAGTGGAGGAACTATACTGCACAATTCTTCAGAGCAGAAGCCATAGAAGTACCTATAAAAAAGTGATAAATCCCCCATAGCCCGACGATGTGCAAGAGAGGGAAGCCTTTCTGTAAGTGAAGGATCATTAATGAGACGAATAGCTCTTCTTTGAATAGAATCAAGAATGCTTAGGGTTGTGGGGGACGCCATGCCTTAGATATGAGAACAATATTCCAAGGGAGGTCGGATTTGGGACACATATAAATTGTATAAATTAGAAGGGGAAAAATACTTTTTGGCTCGAAAGAGAAATCCAAGCTTTTTGAAGCTGCCTTGGCTATAGATACAATGTGTTTATGCCAGTTACGGTTACTTTCAAATATGACGCCACAAGATTAAAGGTGTTTTTGCTCTGTAAAACTTGGCCGCTCATAAGTAAAGGATGAGTATTTGATGACTCTTTTCGCGACAAAGAACATGATTGTGTTTTGGATGCATTAAAATGGACGAGATTTTTAGCGCCCCAATCCAATATTAAATTAAGATCCTGCGAAAGAGATATCTGCATCGCTCTGTGTTTGTTATCCAAGTCAGGTTTAGTAATGGGTTTAGGAACCTGAAAACTGGAGTGAAGGGCACTATCGTCGGCGAAACTATGAATGGAATTAGTTGTGGACGAGAGAAGGTCGTTGATGTGAAGAAGAAACAATGTTGGTGCCAGAACTGAGCCCTGAGGGACTCCAGCATTTACTTGGTGAAAGCTTGAAGAATGGCCGTCCACAATAACTGATATACGACGATCAGATAGATAACTAGAGAGCCAAGTACAGAGTTTAGTTGAAAGACCATAGGAGGGAAATTTATTAAGAAGTGCGGCATGCCAGACCTGGTCAAAAGCTTTGGGTATATCAAGAGCAACGATCTGGGACTCACCTAGAAACTCAAGAGATGCATTAATTTTTTTTTTAATTATTATTGGCGTTCGTCCCCTGGACAATTTGCCAGCAAATGCATTAAATTTTTCGAAAAACCGGAGAAATTTTTTGACCCCCGAAGGTCGGGAGGTTAACCATTATTACGGGAGTCTCCCGGCCAATCCGGGAGGGTTAGGAACCCACTCACGAACCACCCTCACCAAAAACATAAACTCAAAATATTTATCCTACTCGCGTGCAAAAAGTTAACTTTTCCGCACGCATTTTAGTTCTAAAAGTGTAACACACACACACGCAGTAGTGCGAAGAAGTTTTTTAAACCAAATATTAGCGAGTCGCAATGTTGTGTTAATGTTAATGGAAACCAAAGTTGGCTATGACATTTTTAAAAAGGCCTTTTTATAAGCTCTTTAACGATGTATAGCAAGATAAACTTTAAAATTAAAAAAAACGTAGTTTTGGACATAATAATTTGTTATTGTGTGTGTTTTTCTAGTTGGCCGCGAAAAAAGTGAACTAGTACTATTGAAAATTCCTTTTTTTTTTTTGATAGCCTGTCCAATAAATATTTTAACTCTTGTATTCTTGCGAGACTCAGTTTACTTAACAATAATTATTTATGATTATAACGTATAAGTATAAACTTTGAGCCATAAGGCAACAAATTTGGTTTTAAAAGATATAGCAGGAATAGTGGAATTTTCGATAATTTTTGTGTGTGTGTTCATGCATTTTATGTTTAAATCAATTTTAAATTACTTTTTTAGTTAGAGACTTCCTTATTTCGTTTGGGGAGCATACCTTACAAGAAATATACCATTTCGACAAAAGAGTAAGGCCATTAAACTAAAGTATCTTGTTTCCTATTTCCCAAAAGGCAAAATTCGAGCAGGGTAACTATATACGTGTACACGTATTTGAACTCTAGCCGTTCCGTATTGTAATATTACACTAATGAGTTCCTACATGTAATAGGCTACAGTATACAGGAGTAATACAAACATTTTAAGTTATTGGAAACAGGGATATTTTAAATAAAATGGCATATGTTTGTGTAGGGAAAAATAGGCGTCTAAAACGGTTAAAGGTTTAACCGTTTTAGCTTGCTCTTACGGGTAATTTAATAATATAAAAAATAAAAATCAAAATATTAACCAGCTGTCATATCAACGGAAATAATAGCAGCGACTTTAAACTTGACAGTTATATTGAGTGTCAAGAGACTTTCAAAATAAGGTATATCGGTAAAAATGGCAAAAAAATGTTTCCCCTAAAATCAAAAATTGACTGGTCCAAGCGTTTTTCCTTAAATGACCTGTAGGGCCCGAAATTAGCACTTGTTCGTTTTTAAATGGCCACCCTGTATATTTATTTTTAGACATAATAATAATAATCGTCTTTGTAGTTGTAAACGAGTTACAAACGAGTAAAACTCCATCTAACCTCGTTAAGCAACGTCGAGTTTATAATTTCATTAGTTGGGTTTTGCAAGTTGAGCCCGTTGGGCGCGAGCGAAAAGTTGATTAAAAGTTTTAAAATTAATTTGTCACCCGCGCCATTGATACGTACTAATAACCGGTATCATAAATCAACTTATGCTGACTTTTAGTCTCAAAACTTTTAATTGAATCTCCCACGCTTTTTGAAGCTTTAGTTTCAAATAGATCTTAAGGAAATGTATGCAATCGATAGTTTCGTAAGTGTGTCTAGGTCGGTTTTCAGTGATATGTAATCAGAGTTAATATATATTTTTAGGGGTTGTGACATAGCAGCCATATTGGCGGCCATTTTTCTGACGTCATGAGCTAGTACCTTTTTGCTATGATATTAAATCAGATAAGTAGCAACACGAGTGCTGGAGAAAAGCTATAGTATTATTAAAGCAACCATTTACAAAACATTTTTTACTCATAATTAAATTGCACCTTTTTTTATATTAAATAAAAAAGATTTTAAAATACATTTTTTAACAAATATAACTCTTTAAATAACGAAAACAAAATGCATAAATTCCACACTGTAAAAAAACGCACTTTTTAAACAAACTAAATTTATAAAATACGTTTAGCATAAAAGTTTAAAATCTGGCAACGGTGTCAAAAATCATTTTTCAATAGATGCTATTTATTTGGGTACACACCATATCAGATCGTTTTTGCTAAAACAAAATAAAGAAAAACTTATAATAAGTAACTAAAAAACCAAAAATCCAAGGTTAGTTTATATTTATAAGGTTGCGACATATCCTCAACTTTTAGGCGGTTCGAGGTCGGGGACGCAAGGAAGGACACTCCACGGAGAAAAGTTGGCAAGATTGGGTAAAATCAAAGCTGAGGATCAATCCAGTGGCGTCTACAATTTACGCATTTCATTTTGCATTGTTTTGGAAGTGATATTTGTTGAGAGATGTAATTCTAAATGTTTTTAACACGCTTTTATTAGCTTGGGTTGTATGTATGTATGTATGTAACGGAATCTTTAAGCTTAATTTTCACCAACTTCCAGCGATTCGATTTCTTTAAAACTTTGTACACGTATCAAGGACCCATGACAATGCAATAATCTGCAGACAGTATCCCGTTATCCTGATTAGGATCGCCAGGATAAATAAATTCCTTTATAGATTTTCTGTAGGAGAGTAACAGAGAAAGAGCTAATGCGCGATCTGCTCATGCGTGCAGTTTCGGACGTACTCTCAGCATAAGGCTGAAAGAAACTTGTTCGAAGTAGTTGCGTTCTGAAACCCCATGCAACAGTGAAGCTTTAAATGAAATGATTAGATTACGAAATAGTTCGTGAAACATTTCAATATCACATGTCCGCAGAAAACTAATTGATATATCGAACTAAAAATGAAAAATAAATAATAGTTTAAAAAAACTAAAAAACACGCTTTTATATGCAACCGAACTAAAAATTAGAAAATAATTTTTCATTACAAAGAGTTTGTATTACAGTAATAAAAGGTCAAACAATGAATCATAATTATATACCTCAAAATAGAATTATAATAAAATTTAAGATAATAACAGAATAATTCACTTCAGAATAAAAGCGTGGGGTGCTTAATATATTTAATGTTATAATTATTTCATTTGTAAATATCTATGAGGGAAGAGTTATGAAAAAATAGTCAACTAACCCATCACCTTTTTGTATTAAAAAAATTCATAAAACCTTAAAAAAATAATAATTTTAGATATAAATAATGGTTACCTTTTAATTATTTTTTTATTTTAATTTTATCTTAACAACGATGGCAGACTTGCTACCGAAACGTCGATTTTTACATTTTTAGTTACTTGGTTTAAATTTTTTTGGATTTTTTAGGGGTTTTGCTTTTTTTTGTATCAGAAAAAACGATCTAATTTGGCGTGTACCCAAATAAATAACATCTATTAAATGAATCCACCAAACCAATACAGAACATATCTTCAATTATTTTTCAATTCTTGGCCAAAACCTTCAATATTTTGGTGTTGCAGGACTCTTTATCAAACCATTATGGATCAAATATAAATTTTCTATTTTATTTTCTACTAAATTTTATTTAAAACTATGTAGTAAATTACAGCAAATTAACTGTATATATAATAAAAAAATAAATACGGTTTATTTAGGTTTTAACAGATCAAAGTGAAATGAGGTTTCAATGTGCAGATATGAATAAAATTAATTTAAATTTGTTTGGGCTTCTTCGACAAAACAACGCCAATCTGCAGAAAAGCAAATATAACCCGATGAAATTGGCAGATCGGTTTGAACGGGATAAACAGATTTTCGTTGTTTGCGACCGAATTGATTAATATTTTAAAACTGACTGATATTTTATCGATAGGCGCGATTTTTATTTTAACTAACAGCACTTTATTTTTGTCAAAAAATCTTACCAAGCAAAATACTTATTACGATTTTGGTTAGCATATACCGGGTGATGCATTGCCGGGCGGGACATAGGAAATCCCATGTAATTTTTAATGGGGTCAATTATTGGCTCCCCTAATTATTTTAGAGAAAATTCTATTGAAGTTTATTGAAGAGCATGCAAATCTACGTACATGGAAAAACTTTAGTTTTTTCGGTTAACCCGTTTGCTAGTTAGATGCTCATATATTATTAAAAATTGTTGCATTATTATCGCCTTATATTTATGAACAACAAAAATACCAGTTAGCATGACATTACGTTGTCATTTTGAAATTTAGTGCTTTCTAATTATCAAAAAATCGTACAGTGAAAAGATTAAAGTTGTATTTATACAAACGAATTAAGTTAAGTTAAACTAAACTAGAGTAACAAATTTCTACGATTTTTTGATAATAATAAAGCACTAAATTTTAAAATGACAACGTTATGTCACGCTAACTGGTATTTTTATTGTTGTTCATAAATATGAGGCGATAATAATGTAACAACTTTTAAAAATATATTAGCATCTAACTAGCAAACGGGTTAACAGAAAAATCTAAAGTTTTTACCATGGACGTAGATTTGCATGATCTCCAATAAACTTCAATAAATTTTTTTTTAAATAATTAGGGGAGCCAATAATTGACCCCATTAAAAATTACATGCGATTTCCTATGTCCCGCCCGGCGATGCATCTCCCAGTATATTTTGTTAAGGACGTTTTCAAGGACAACTGCGACCATTAAAGTCTCTAGAGGCGTCGACAAAAATAAGTGATAAAATTAATAATAGTCCAGACGGAATACCTGACTGCAAAAAAATGCCCTACAGCAAACTAATGGTACTACTACTTTTGTTAAGTGCATCCTAATTATGTAAGAAAAATACTTCCGGACCCAAATAATGCGTTAGGGGTGAAGGGGGTGGTTATTAAGGGTAAAATTATTTTTTGGAATTTTAAGCTAAATAACAACTCCCATTAAAAAAGTTAAATGTAAAAGTGGTCGATATTAAAAAACCTACAACTACTGTAATAACTAGCTTCACCCTAACCTCAAAACTTTTCGAGAAAACTAGAAAAAACGATTTTTTCGGTTTTTTATTGTTATCTTTTACAAAAATAGCCAAAATAAACAAGTTTGTCTATTTAAAGGCCATTTTTAATTCAAAAACATTTTTTTATATACAAATACAAAAAAAACAAAAAACGTGTTTTTTTGCTTGCTTTTTGAGCATATTTTTGTCAAAAATAACTTTCTTTAATTCGGCAAGCGTTATTCCATGGAGAATTTCCTACAACTTTTCTGTTGACTACTACCTGGAAAAAGTGCGAGACTTTCGACCTTACCTCAAAAAACTGAAAAGGGCTGTTTTTACCCCGTTCTCAAAAACGCACCCCCTTCAAATGGTAGCACTATGCGGTTTTTAAATAGTTGGATGTCCATTGACCATATGAAATAATTAAACCTCTTTACCGTTGTAGTTCTTTTTAGAGTACATAATCAATAGCCTATACCAATGGTTTACATAGTTATACACAGGTGTACGAAAGGCAAATTAGAGAACACGTTTTCTAAAAAGGCTTAGAAAAATATTTGTTTAAAATTTTGCATATAAAATACAATATTCGGGAAACAACTTCAGCAGTAACTCTCGAAGGGTTTAAAATTATTCCACTTTATCTAGATATTAGAAACTTTGTGGTTCTCCTAAGAAACATAATTTACTAAATGTATTTAATTATAATTAGTGCGTGAATGCCTGAAATAAATTTTATTATTACCGCGAAGTTTAGGCGCAATAGACCCCCAAAGTGTAGTTAATTTTCGTTAAAATGGAGAATTAAGTATAAACCTAAATACCACAACTTCCTAGAGAACAGCATCTTGGGCATAAAAATGGCTAATGTTCTAAATTCAGAAGTTTCCTAGCTTTTAATTTATTTTTTTAAATTAAGCCATAGGGGCAATATACCAAATTTTTCTCGTTTTTAAAACATTTCGATAATAATAGAAAATGTAATATACCTTAGGGTGAATCAAAAAATTTTCTATTTTTATTTTGACATGTAATAGTAAAGAAATAGTTCCTAGAATGCTTCAGCGAATTCTTCACAACGATGAGCTTTTAATTTTAATAGGAAGATCCGCTTCATTACAGTTTTGCATACACTACTCAAAACAATTATCGCATATGCTCGATTTCTTTCATAAGCTTTAATACAAAAATGCTTTGATTTAAATGGCCATAACTCTTTTAATGATTAAGTTATTAAGACAATTAAATAAAGAAAATGTTAAAGAAAGGTGAAGCTATAACTTTGGCGTAACCGTTGTTATTTACTGTTAGCAATACATCCTACGAGGTGATAAAAAAAATTGAAAAAATGAATAGTTTTTAATCGCCCTATATAATGTGCTGTTAAAAGGGAGAAATCTCATTTGTGAATAATTTATGCCCTTACCTATTTCTGATATTTTATAATCACAAATTTGACTACTCCCTTTCAACAGCACATCATACAGGGCGATTAAAAATTAATTGAGCATATGCGATAATTCTTTTGAGTAGTGTAGTTTTCTCAGTCTCATACAAAAAATTCTCTCATTAATGGTAACTTAACTAATTAAAGTTTTTTGTAGACAGTTGAACGCTCATAGGAAGCAGGAAGCATAGGAAATCCCATGTAAAGTTTAAGGGGTTAACCTGGGGGTTTCCTGTACGTTTTACAAAGAAAATTTGGGATAATTTTTTAAAGAGACCAATCTGAAAAACCCTTGTGCCATGTTTCAAACATTTTTAATAAGCGAATCTTGAGTTATCAAATATTTAGTTCAGGTTATGGATGGTGGAGGGGAGGATAACCATCTTTTATGGCGGAAAAGTTGAAAAAGTGGCCATCGGAATGTAGCAAATTGGGATGGCGCCACAGTAGCCAGTGGAGGGATTTGGGTATTTTTTTCTTTTTTGTTTTTATCTATCTATCCTTTTTCATTTTGTATCTCACTCAAATAATTTATGCTCATTGGTTAAAGAATCTCCTCTGGCTACCGTAGCGCCACCTTAAATTAGGTCAAATTTATTTTTAAATTAAAATTTTTATTTTACATCTAGGGTGTTAGGATTATTCCAAAATCACTTCTTATACTTTACTTACTTTTAGAAAAGTACGAAATGTATTTTATCTTTTTACTAGAGGGCTCTAAACTTCATTTTTTATAAAATTTCTAAATGCAGTATTTCACAGCAAATCCAACGATGTACAACACTACGACACTTTACTTTATCTTCCTTTAAATAACAACATTTATTATGTAGGAAAATGATCTTTTTGATACTGAATGGCGTACGTTGTAGTTATCGTAGTTGCCATCAAAACAGAAACTAATAGAATATGTTGTAAAAACAATTGCCTATGTTTCGTAAAAAGTTTAAAAAATGAAAACATTAGTTATTACAACATATTTTGTTAGCAAGTTTCTGTTTTCATGGCAACTATCAAAAGATCATTTTCCTACAAAATAAATGTTGATTTTTAAAAGAAGATGAAGTAAAGTGTCGTAGTGTTTTACATCATTGGATTCGCTGTCAAATACTTCATTTAGAAATTTTATGAAAGTGATATGGTTTTCTTTTGGTTTTTAAGCTAGGGTGAAAAAAAATAAAAATGAAGTTTAGAGCCCTCTAGTAAAAAAATTTAAAGAGATAAAATTGATTTCGTATATTTCTTAAAGTAAGTTAAGTATAAGAAGTGATTTTATAATGATAATGGCACTCTAGATGAAAAATTGAAATTTAATTTAAAAATAAAATTTGGCCAAATTTAATTTTGAAAATTTTTATTCCGCCTAAAAATTATCTGAAGAATCCAAAAACAAAAAATATACAGGGTCTCCCATTTAAAAATCAAAAGTTCCAGTCATTTCCGGTGAAACCGGAAGTCGTAATAGCCTGTCATATACACCATAAAATGACTTTTTGTTAGTCTAACAACCCCACCAAGTTTCGTCAGTATTAATAAAGAATTAAAAAAATGGCAGCCGGAAAGTGATCTTGTGGGCACCCGGTATGTGTTTTAATGCAAAAGTTGTATTATAAAGAGTAAAGTAATTTAATAATTTAAATATTTTTTATATAATTTTTTAGTTTCAAAAGAATTTTTAAGGTAATTTGCAACTTTGTCATTTATCCTTGTACCAGTCTTTTCTGCGGTTAGGCTCAAGGTGACTCCACCTAGCAAAAATTCACCCAATACACCAAAACAACATAAAACTTATAAATTATTTTTAAAGTAAAACACATTAAGCGTATCCTTTCTTCCCTTAACACCAAGAAATCGTCTGGGCTGGATGGCATACCAGCAATCGTTGTAAAAAAATGTGCTCCAGAACTTGCACCAATCTTAACTCGGCTCTTTCGAATTTCTTACGACACAGGTATCTTTCCGGAGAGCTGGAAAGCTGCACGTGTTCAACCTATTCCCAAGAAAGGATCTAAATCTCTTCCATCTAACTATAGACCAATTTCAATTCTCTCAGTTCTTTGTAAAGTACTGGAAAAATTAATTAATTCACAAATTCTTAAGTACTTAGAAAAACACAAAATTTTGCATGACAGGCAGTATGGATTTCGCCACAAAAGATCTACAGCAGATCTTCTTTCCTTCGTATCACACTGTTGGAATAAGTCTCTTGAGTTTCTAGGTGAGTCTCAGATCGTTGCTCTTGATATATCCAAAGCTTTTGACCAGGTCTGGCATGCCGCACTTCTTAATAAATTTCCCTCCTATGGTCTTTCAACTAAACTCTGTACTTGGCTCTCTAGTTATCTATCTGATCGACGTATATTAGTTATTGTGGACGGCCATTCTTCAAGCTTTCACCAAGTAAATGCTGGAATCCCTCAGGGCTCAGTTCTGGCACCAACATTGTTTCTTCTTCACATCAACGACCTTCTCTCGTCCACAACTAATTCCATTCATAGTTTCACCGACGATAGTACCCTTCACTCCAGTTTTCAGGTGCCTAAACCCATCACTAAACCTGACTTGGAAAACAAACGCAGAGCGATGCAGATATCTCTTTCGCAGGATCTTAATTTAATATTGGATTGGGGCGCCCAAAATCTCGTCCATTTTAATGCATCCAAAACACAATCATGTTCCTTGTCGCGAAAAGAGTCACCAAATACTCATCCTCTACTTATGAGCGGCCAAGTTTTACAGAGCAAAGACACCTTCAATCTTGTGGGCGTCACATTTGAAACTAACCTTAACTGGCATAAACACATTGTATTTATAGCCACGGCAGCTTCAATAAAGCTTGGATTCTCTTTCGAGCCAAAAGTATTTTTCCGCTTCTAATTTATACACTTTATATGTGTCCCAAATCCGATCTCCCTTGGAATATTGTTCCCATATCTGGGGCATGGCGTCCCCCACAACTCTAAGCATTCTTGATTCTATTGAAAGAAGAGCTATTCGTCTTATTAATGATCCTTCACTTACAGAAAGGCTTTCCTCTCTTGCCCATCGTCGGGCTGTGGGGGATTTATCGCTTTTTATAGGTACTTTCATGGCTTCTACTCTGAAGAGTTGTCCAGTATAGTTTCTCCACTCACGGTTCCCAACAGAGAAACTCGTGGTTCCGCGCGTATGCATCCCTATACGGTCCAACTGGACAGACCCCGAACTTCTCACTCTGTTCGTTCTTTTATCCCCAGAGTTTCAGGATTGTGGAACCTGCTGCCCGCGGAGGTCTTTCCTTCCCCCAAATCTTCAAGTATTTAAGTCCCGTGTCAACAAACTCCCTCTTACCTCGCTTAAGACATCCACGGTACGTTAGTATTTAGGCTTTAAGCCTTCGTGATTTGTCCAAAGATAAAAAAAAGTTTTAGACGCACACTGTATACAATAGAGCTTACCGTAAATATTTCAGTCATTTGACTCAAAAATGATTGTACCTACATATCAGTATAAACCTCCATTCTCTATCTAAAAGATAGAGTCGCAGGTGTCCTAAGGTCCTTTATATGCAAAAATGCACCCTAAATACACCCTCTATGTTCTATGTAGAGCCGCATTGCGGTTTTTATATTACGGTGCACATCTGGGCCTTGTAAAATAAGAAAATTTTAAATTTATTAGAGTCTTTGTTGTATAGGGTTTAAGGGATAATAAAATGAAATATTTAGGGAAATGTGTACAAGGCAGTTCTGAAACAATAGAGTATCTAAAGACATATATCTCGCTTTTACAACCTATACGTGTTAGCAGATACATAAAAAAATAGCAGGTAATGTTCTTTAACCTTTATACAGGGTGATGTAAATATTTTTTTAATGTTCTTATCAAGACAGAGAGTAAAAGGGGGCCCATAGTGTTACAGCTTGTCTGTCCATGCAACTATGAGTATTTTACAACACATTTTTTAATATAAGTAGAGAGTGAAGAAGGCCTATACAGACCCTTTGACAAAAAATATTTTAAAATGGCTGCTGGGCGTCATCTTGGAAAAGAGGGTCTTGTCGCACATAAAGTAATGGAGAAATCCATTAACTGGCAAATTCTTAGGTATTTAGAAAAACATAAAATTTTACATGACAGGCAATACGGATTTCGTCACAAGAGATCTACAGCAGATCTTCTTTCCTTTTTTTCACACAACTGGAACAAGTCTCTTAAGTTTCTGGGTGAGTCCCAGATCGTTGCTCTTGATATATCTAAAGCTTTCGACCAAGTCTGGCATGACGCACTTCTTAATAAACTTCCCTTCTATGGTCTTCCAACTAAACTCTGCTCTTGGCTATCCAGTTATCTTTCTAATCGACCTATATCAGTCATTGTTGATGGCCACTCTTCAAGCTTTCACGAAATTAATGCTGGAGTGCCTCAGGGTTCAGTACTGGCACCAACTTTGTTTTTTCCTCACATCAACGGCCTTCTTTCTTCGACAACCTATCCCATTCACAGTTATGCTGACGATAGTACCCTTCACTCCACTTTTCAGGTTCCCAAGCCAATCTCTCAACCCGACTTGGAAGGTAAACGCAGGGCGATGCAGATATCTCTTTCACAGGATCTTAATTTGATATTGGATTGGGGCGCCAAAAATCTCGTTCAATTTAATGCATCCAAAACACAATCATGTTCCTTGTCGCGAAAAAAATCATCAAACACTCACCCTTTGCTTATGAGTGGCCAGGTTTTGCAGAGCGGGGACACATTTAACCTTGTGGGCGTCACATTTGAAAATAACCTTAACTGGCATAAACACATTGTATCTATAGCCACCGCGGCGTCAAAAAGCTTGGATTTCTTTTCCGAGCCAAAAGTATTTTTCCGTTTCCAATTTATACACTTTGTATGTGTCTCAAATTCGACCCTCTTTGGAATATTGTTCTCATGTCTGGGGAATGGCATCCCCTACAACCCTCAGCATTCTTGATGCCATTCAAAGAAGGGCTGTTCGTCTTATTAATGATCCTTTACTTACTCAAAGACTTCCTTCTCTTGCCCATCGTCGAGCTGTGGAAGATCTATCGCTCTTCTATAGATACTTTTACGGCTTCTGCTCCGACGAATTATCCAGTATAGTCCCTCCTCTTCCAGCTCCCAACAGAGAAACTCATGGTGCCGCACGTATGCATCCCTATACGGTCCAATTGGACAGGCCTCGAACTTCCCATTTCGTTCGTTCTTTTATCCCTAGAGTTTCTAGACTGTGGAACCTACTGCCAGCGGAGGTCTTTCCTCCTCCCCCAAATCTTCAAGTTTTTAAGTCCCGTGTTAACAAACTTCCTCTTACCCTGCTTAAGACACCCACGGTACGTTAGTATTTAGGCTTTTAGCCTTCGTGGATTGTCCAAAGATTAAAAGAAATCATTTTAAAGGTCTTGGAGAGTACTTGGTAACCCTATAATAATGCAATATCTTTAACTATTACAAAATGGCGGTAGTTTAAAGATTGGATGGACATATTTTCGAAACTAATAAAGTAAGTTGAACTCAATAAGGTATTTACTTAAGGCTCTCCTAAAGGTCTTTTTTAAAGATGATACTGGTGATAAAATACATGGAAGGATAAAAATCAGATATTTTTAAAATGCAGTCCGAATATTATAGTCTAATGTCCGAATAGGAAGCGGCCCCTATCTGTTTACCGGATAGAAAGTGTTTTATATTAAAGAGAATATTTAAACAAAGGTATTGCCATAGGGTTGTCTAAAAAATTAGGCCAAGGCTATGACCAAATAAAAAAAAGTAAATTTTAAAATTTTTGAGTGACCCTGTATAATGTCAATTTTCATTCTTTTATTGTACATGACAGGAATAATATATTAGTACATTTTGTTTCTTCGATTTTACAAATAAAGCTATGGTGAATTTTTAAATTTTAAACTTTAAAAACACATTTTTTGGGACACTCTGTAATATTTAAAAATATATATTTTAATAACTAGCATACATACGTATTTAAAAATAAAGGGGTTGCTGTTACACCAGGGTGTGTCAAAAAATTTAAGGTTATTTTTTAAAATAAATATGGCTTTGACCACATTTTTTAGGCAACCCTATGGGAATACCTTTGTTTAAATAATATCTTTAATATAAAACAGTTTTTATCCAGTAAACAGATGGGTGAAGGTCGCGTTCTATTCGGATCTCGTACTATTATATCATCAATAAAAAAATCTTTGAAAATAACACATTGAATACATCTAAGTTAAATAGTTTCAGAAATATGGCCATTTAAATAAGGTATTTAGGTTATTTTTAAAGTACCACTATTTTGTAATAAATAAATTATATACTCTTTAGGAGCTTTAAAATGATGTACCTCACGACTTCTCCTCCCCAAAAGTACTTTAAAGTAATGCATGTATGAACTTGTATTATTCTTTTAATTTTCAAATGTTGTTTTCGTATCTGAAAGCTTTTACAAATTCACTCACTCTGTATAATACATCTTAAACATGCATTTGTTCCCCTTTTCATTCTCGTGGCCCATATTTTAAACTATCAGCACACAAACCCCCTCATACATCTCCATGACACATTTCCCTAACAATCGCGCAATCCCCCATAGCAATTTCCCAACATCCTAGACAAACTTTCCACTTCTGAAAATGTCTGAATAGACCTAAAACATTTAATCATACGCACCGATCATTTGTCAGTCTTATCATGTCTCTTGTCTTGTCGTGCGTCTTGTCCCAACGACATTTTCTTCAAGTTGGTGCAGTCATTTGTTAATATTACGCATCTCTTGACACTTTACGTCTTTTCTATGGTAATAGTTCTAGTCTGTGGTTCTAGTATTTGTTACGATTTAGATCACTTTGTAGTAAACGAAATACCTCCGTTTAGTGGGGTGCTTTAAATGTCTTATTTAACAAAACCTTTTCAATTTTTGGTCTAAACATCTTGCAAATATGATTTTTGAATGTTAACGCCTTGTCTTCAAAAGTTATTGTTTTTAGCCAAGACACAAACCTAAATATCGAGTCATTTTTATAATTATGCTTCGCCGAATTGGGAATTCAAATTAAGGAGCACCAGTGTTGCAATTCGGTCAAACAGCTGATAAAAATGGGTATCTAGATTCAATTTGGCAAAGAATATTTACATAAATTACCTGATTAGTTATTAAATTTCACGAAAAATATCAGACATCATTGTCTGACAACCTAAATAACACAAAGCAGGATAATAGTCAGTGTTTCGAGAAACTTTATATATAGCCATAAAGCGTAAGTTCTTCGTTATTTAGACTTGAACTGCAGATAAACCAAAACTGACTTCGCACGTTTTGCTTCATTGCTGAATTTTTAACGAAACCCATGATGGCAACCGCTTAAAGCTAGTTGTAGACTAACTATTTTCTTATTTTTTATTACATTCATCCCATAAATCATAAAAATTCTTTAAAAATAGAATATTACCTGCAACTTGATTACGAAATGTCATTATGTTCTAAATTTGCAACTGCAACGTTGCCAAGTTGCAGTAGTTTTCTATAGATCCAGATACCCATTTCTATTAGCTGGTTAGTTCTTATTATTATATAACTAAATTACGGATATACTTATAATCTTAAAAAATCCAAATAGGAAGCGATTTGCACCTATCTGTTTACCGGATAAAAACTATTTTATATTAGCGATATTGAAAAAATGAACCTTTATTTTAGACACACCCTTTACAATGGTAACACCTATTTTTTTAAATTAATCAATCAATCAATAAATAAGTTTATTTTTCAGTTAAAAAGTAGATAAATTAAAAATACAATAGCTAAGAAACACGTCATTCTAAAGTACTTTCTACTACTACATTGACTATAAGGTATGTACATTCTAAAGTTGGTTAATAAAATATGTAAGAAAGAAAAAATAGTGATATATAAGTACTGTCATGTCGAGTAAAAAAAATTGTCTTATACAGGGTGTGTCAAAAATGTTAGGGTTATTTTTTGAATTTAAGTATAGTCTTGACCATAATTCCTTAGACAACCCTGTATATAATAAGTTTAATTTGGTAAACAGATGGGTGGATGAATGATTCGACTTTTAGACTATTATTTTTGATTATTATTTGACTAAAGACCTTAGGTGTGCTTGGTTTTTTAGAGTATCAACAGAGGTTGCGATGCTAAAATAAGTTACCACGTTTATTTGCCGTTGCGTGTTCTTAAACACCGTGCTGATATGAACCTCTAAAACCTTTGGCTCGAGTAAAAATCTTCATCTACAATAGGGAGATTTAGCTCTCCCTATATTTTCCCTATCATAAGTTACTAATTTAAGTTCCACATTACCTTATGAAAGTGCCTATTCTCATATTCCCTAGCCACGTGGAATTTTAAAATTTACTTTCATTTTGTAGTAAAATCTAGCTTAACACCTAAAAGCAATTTCAAAACCATACCTTTTCTCCTCTGGAATCCTTATAGGTGATCCATTGCCCCAGGGAGTTTCTCCAGTACTCTACCAAAAAGGCCTCCGCATACTCCTGACCTTGACCATTTCCAAATCGACCTTGGGTTTCAGTCCACGTCATCAGATGGTTACGCTGAAGGTCTACTTCGAGATATTCTTTAACGTCGCTACTTATTTGTGCTTTTGGACACCAAGCTCCTCCATTTTTTTCTTGGCGTACTCTGAAACCAAAAATATTAATTTAAAAGATGATTTATAAGGTCTTTACCATCTAAAAGAGAAAAATTATTAGGTAACATAAAAATGGCTCCTTCCTAAAAAAATCATAGATAAAGTGGTTAATTATTGCGAAAAATTATTTAAAAAACAATGTTTTTTAGCCAAATAAGGGTAATTAAACTTGTGCATTATACAGGGTGTTTTATTAAGCCATATTCCTGAAAAAAGTTCATATAAATATGTTCGTCAAGATACAGGGTTTAGTAACTCAACCGACAAACTTAACCAAACGATTCTACAACAAAAAATAAGAAAAAAGTTTATATAAACATATGTCCAAAACCTAGTTTTTAAACTACGGGGTGCTAAAATATATATTTTTTTAATATTATATAAAAAGTTATGATGTAAATAAATTTTAAGTTTTAGGTAAGGTGCCCTCTGGCGGTATTTAAAAAACTTTTGTCTTAAAATTTTAGAATCTGCAAAGCTCGATTTGTGTGCCAAATATCAACTGGAGTGGTTAAAAAATAAATGCAATATGGCGAAAAAACCAAAATAAAAATTGAACTTTGACGGCTTTTAACTCGAAAACGAATTACATTTTGAAAAAAATTATATGAAGCTCTACCCTTATTTTGTCAAGTAAAATCACCCTCTTAAGTTTCGTGATCGATTATTAAATCACCCTGTAGTTTTATTTAAAATAAAACAAAGTGCATTTACTTTGCATCTAACGGTTTTGTAACTTTCTTTTTCATAAAAAGTTTGAAGGAATCTGTAACGTTTTAGAAAACTGCTTTTTATTTCTCGAACTTAACAGTTTCTAAAGTCTCAAATTTATTAAATTTTTAATTTTAATCGTTGCCGCTCCCAGTTTCTCAAACCAAATCCTTTTATGCCGCTCCCCATAAAGTTAAAATTAAAAATTTTACTGGAAACTTCTCCAACTTACGAAATAGTTTAAGGCGGTCGTTAAAACATTTTAATAGCGGAAAGGGACTCACAATATGTAGCCAAATTGGTACAAAAGTTTCTCTAAGATTTTATGTATGAAGTTTTAAATTATAGGAGCGCGCATTTTTTGACAAAATAGGGTACTTTAATAAAATTATTGTAAAGAGCACTTTTACACATAAAAACGAGCCATAATTTAAAGGAAATTTTCCCTTCTTCTAAAATCCGACCTCCCTTAAAATATCTTCTCATATCTGGGACATGGAGTCCCCCACAACCCTTAACATTCTTGATTCCATTGAAAGAAGAGCTGTTCGCCTCATTAATGATCCTTCACTTACAGAAAGGCTTCCCTTTCTTGCCCGTCATCGGGCTATGGGGGATTTATCGCTTTTTTATAGGTACTTTTATGGCTTTTGCTCTAAAGAATTGTACAGTATAATTTCTCCACTCACGGTTTTCAATAAAGAAACTCGTAATGCCGCACGTATGCATCCCTACACGGTGCAACTGGACGACCCCGAACTTCCCACTTTGTTCGTTTTTTTAACCGTAAAGAATGTGGAACTTACTGCCCGCGGAGGTCTTTCCTTTCTCACCAAATCTACAAGAATTTAAGTCCCGTGTCAACAAACTCCCTCTTACCTCGCTTAAGACACCCACGGCACGTTAGTATTAAGGGTTTTAGCCTTCGTGGATTGTCCAGAGATAAAAAAAATGAAAAAGGAAGGTAAAAACACGATCAGTTTTAGTGCTAATAAAAATATAAGAATTTTTCTCATATACGTTAATTAAACAGGATCATAACTTTACTTTCAAAGTGGATGATATTGAAGATGCAGAGTGTCAAAAATTTAATTTGTTTTTAGTTTTTATAAATAATAATTATTGTATATCAATTTAATAATAAATTTTAATGTTGGCGTGATAAAAGGGTGGCTGTATAAAAAATAAAATTTTATCTAGAAAGCTGCGGCAACTTCGAATGATTTTTTCGTAAACGTTTTGTTCTTATTCGTCATCAAAGTTGAAATTCAAACTAACCTTATTTTTACTAGATATATATTTCCCTTTTTTCTGCAAACAATTATTAATGTAAAGCCAAAGTGGCACACAATATTTAATATAACCTTTAAAACTCCGCTCTTATATGTATTTTACACATTTTATTAAATAAATTGCAAAGGTTTACTTTTAAAACGCTGCAACCATGTATACACTGTGCCACTATAGCCTACTGTGATTGAAAACGATTTCTATACAATTTAATGCCAACAAAAAATCAAGAATTGCCTGCAAAAAGACGGAACAATATAGTAAAAATAAGATAAGTTTGCATTTTTTATACACTTAATAAACTGGGTTATCCCAGAGTTTCTTTATGAGAAGGGGTTTAGACATAAGCAAGACCGGTGATAGCTTTTGTCAGGGACGTGAGGGTGTGAGAATTACGATTTCGGTTGGCAGTTCTGTTCAAAGTTGGTAGCATTATCAGCTGATGACAGAGTCGTGCCTTCTCGAAGCTTTGTTTGGTAAAAACTGTGGAAATTTGCCATTTTCATTTTGGTTGTATATTTTGCAAGGATTTCCAGTTGTTAATGTTTTTGGTTAGTTTAGAGACTTATTATTGGTTCGGACTCGTTTTATTTTAGAGATTTTGATAGTGTTTAGTCGAATAGTTTTCAGTTATTCGTGTTTTTATATACATATGAAAATACCCATTTAGAATGTAAACAAACATACCTATATCCAAAAGTTAATGATAAGGAAAGTACGGGGTGTTAAAGGGATATAAATATTTTTTATTCATGCATTAATAATATATAATATATAATTTTTGATATGTTTTAAACATTTTAATAAAACTCGGTATCCAGGAGTTTTTAGCTATCAGCTATTTATATCTAAGCAGTTGTAATTATAGCTGATACGATTTTATTGAAGGTACATACTTTCCGGTGCACTGAACAACTAAAACGTGAATACCTTAAAAACGGTTGTCAAGACCGATTCTTACTAAGTATACCTTTTTTGTGCAGAAAGCATAGAGAAGCTTACTAGTTTACATACATACAGAGTAGTAACAAAAAATTGGGTAGTTTTAGAGAATTTTAAATAGTATACCCATCGCCCTCTAGTCTACACACAAAAATTAATATTCGATCTGAAAAGCTAATGTTTAAAAACACCGAGATACCGTTTTATTAAGATATTTAAAAAGGGAGGAACAAATATCGAAATAAATTTACTTTTTCTTTTACTATGACACCCCCGTATCTTCCTTATTATAAACTTTTGGATATTAGATATGGTTAAATCTTAATATTTTGGCATAAGGAATCTGTGGTTTTTCTGTGTACCATTCATTAGCGATCACCTTGTATACAAAGTTTTTAAAATGGTTTTTGACTTACGGAACCATGGAAAATGTTTTGCTCTGCCAGGTACCTCATCGTCCTGTCGTCGCTTTGATAATTTTTAATTTTCAATATTTAAACCACATGTATGTTTTTGTTTTAGGTTATGCCTATCAAAATAATCCAATAAATTTTCTTTACAACATACAGTTCTTTTATGTTTTCTCCTTAATTCTACGCCACTGATCTGCCTAAAATCAAACATGGCCGAAAATGGCCCGACTTGACGTCACAGCCGCGCTAGCCAATATGGCGAATGTCGTGACCTTATGTCATCAATCGACTTTGGGTTATCCAACAAAAATAATAGAGTTGGTACAAATAGTGTCTTTAAAACGTGAAAAAAAATGCTAGCATAAATTCCAGAGGCTAAAATACGACGATCTTACTTAACTTACTTCATCCGTGTAAGTAAGTGGATGATTTCGGTGATGCAAAGTGTCAAAAATTCAATCTGGTTTGAGTTTTTATAACTAATTTTTATTGAATATCAATTTATTAATAAATTTTGATATTGGCGTAAAAATGGGGTAAGTTCATAAAACATCCTTAACTACAAATAAGTAAAATTAAGTCGTATTAGCCAAAGGTAACGCCGCAAAAACCACATTAGCCGTAACCTATTCGCCATTAAGAACGGTTTTATTAGATTTATTTCGATTCATGAGAGTTCGACCCACCCCTCAGACACTTTTACTGATTTAAATCTATTACGCCCTGCGAGATGAATGTTCTCGCTGAAAATCGTTCGTGTTTCAGATAAATTTAGAAGAATTCGAAACGATTTTTTACATTGAATGGAAACAGGTTGATGTTGTTAAATCAGTGTCAAGAAATTCGGTTTGCAGGAAACATAGAACGAGTATTTAGTTTTCAGCAATTACCTCTTAAGTACTATACTGGAGTCTCTCAGACTCATAGCGATTTTCTTTTAAAAATATTTTGAATACTGCTTGTTTTATCCTTACCACCCTCCATGTACCTTTCCCTAGCAGTAGTTTACGCAATTTTTTCCGGTCGGCAGGGCAGTGT